>CM077102.1:21407452-21446820 GCA_039619505.1 Cimex hemipterus
ATATAAGATTAAATAAATAAATAAATATATAATTTCTTAATGAAGAAAGACCGAAGAAAGTAGAATCAAAGTTGAAAATCTCACCTTTTTCAACAAAATAATGCATATTTTCATGTGAATGATTTGTCGCTTGTGACATATAATTAATTATTTCCTCCTTTGAGACACCTGTCAACTAGTTGTCAACCCCTATTTCTATTATTGTCTATTTTCTTACTCTTTTATTAGATGCAATATACAAAATTTACATACAGGGTGTCCTTTTTAGATGCCCCGGCTGAATTTCTCTTGAACGAATGTCGATATTAAAAAAATACGTGTTTAATATTTTTTAGTCTAATTTTATCGCATGTCGAACATGGAATGTGATTAATAAAAATGCAAATCAAATTACTGTTTTCTCTTTTTCAAACTTTTTTCCCTGACTTTTTCATTTTCGACCAATTTAAAATACGCATTGTTTTCAGCGTACAAAATCTTTTAAAATGATTGTCAGGGTGTACAGGGTCACATTTAACTTTTTGAAGTTATACGGCTGCTCTGTATGATTTTTTTTCGCATCATTGGTTCAAGAGAAATTCAACCGGGCTATCTAAAAAGGACACCCTGTATAAGACTTAGGTGAGACACATTAATCAAATACAGTAAGTTTAGTTAATTTTAAAAAATCGTTGTAAAATACGAACTTATCATTCAACTTCATTCTGCAGTATCTGAGTGACAGAATTCGGACTCGTAGACCCCGCGGTCGTGGGTTCGGATCCCATCGCCGCCCTTGGAATTTTCTTTCATACTCCCCTTTCCTTCAAAAATGTACAGAAATCAATCAGCATTCGTTTGCTGGGCTTTGGTTTATAAAAATTTTTTTTTTTTTTTTTTTTTTTTTTTTTGCCCTGGTTTTCACCATTAGCACAAAGACCAGACCTCCACCCGGGAAGAAGAGAGCCCCAGCCAGCCCACCGGGGAAATATAAAAATCTTTGAAATCCTGGAAAAAAGATTTTGATAAAATGCGGAATTAAAATGATTTGGCATTGCAAGCTGGAGAGTTTATTCACTCCCAGATTGAAGTGGCAAATACAAAATGATTTTTAAAAAAAAGCTAAAACAAGGGTAACAATATATCATCACAGTATAACAGGGACATCGACAACCTCGTACAACTTTTCGTCCCGGTAGTAAATAAAAAATATATATAGTACAGAATGAACAAATAATATTTCTAGAAATTGTTTTTGATCGTACTTGACCTTGTGGCAGACAAAATAAAATCAGTAATATGTCTATTATATTATAAACTATCGAATTCATCCCTTAAAATCTGTTCTAGTTTCAAAAATAATTAAGCATTTAACATAATTCGTATTTTCCTAATGGCTGGAACGTTTACAAATCTGAGCAAAATAAACGTAACATCTGATATAGTATGAATATAAAAATCATACACTCGTTTATCGTTAATTTGTTTCTGTCCTAAAAACAGAATAACAAAAATTGTGATCTACGTATTACATATGTAATAATCTATGCTGATGTCATTCTATATCGTTCTCATAATAATCTATTGTAGGATGGTTTATATTTAATAATATTAAATAATAACTTCAAGGACAATTTACGCCCTAACATCCAAACATTCTATTTTAGGTTAGCTATATCTCTTCTGAGCCCTGACTCCAAACATTCACTCGTAATCTAATTTATCCTATTGCCATCCAAGCTTTGATTTTCTTTTTCAAATTCTTAATTCGGAAAGCCAAATTACATTAAATTTAATAAAATTATAAAATTTCTTTCTTTCTTTTTTTTTAAATTAAAATTGTGAGTTTTTTTCATAATTTAAAATTTCCCCATAGGCTTGTATGGCTAATAATAATAATAATAATAACAATAATGGAGTCAGACTAGCAACAGTCTCAGCATGATAATAGGCTCATCTTTATCCTTTTATTTTTCCACTCATGTGTGATAACTAATTTTACCTAACAATAATAAGAAACAATACACAATAACATTTTTTTCTTTATCTTCTTTTGTTTTCTTTTTTGAAGGAGCTATTTTTCTTATTTAAATTGCCATATTGGACATTGCAGTGCATTACCCCTTACCCCACAATTTGTATTGTCTTCCATTTTATTTTTCCGCACCGGCAGCCTCAAAAACTTCCGAAAAAAGAAAGCATGCACGCACAACTTTTATTCAGACTTTAGCGGGCATTCAATGGTAAAATAATTTGGGAAAAGGCCTAAATTTCATTATAAATTCCAATAAATTTGAGAAAACCGAAAAGTGCGAAAGAAACACTGGGGACCCAATAACTCCTGTAAATCTCTCGAAAGGTTGAGCCTTTGCCTAAAGGGTTGTAAAGTCGACCAAAATATGTTTTACTGTTAAAATGATGCGTTCTCCACTTCGCGTACATCGAGGACAAGTTGGAAGGTTGTTGCCTATTAAAAGTCTATTATGAATTAACCTGATATGAGCTATTCGCAAACTAGAGAGAATTACAAGTTCTTTTCTCTCAAATTCTTCAGTTGGCTATTTATGTACAGCTGGCTAATTCCTTTTATACTATCCCTACAGACATTCCTTCTTGCCGCCCACTTTCGTCTGATAATGTTTTTAACATAAGCGACTATATCATCTGGACTGAGAGGAAATTGATCTGTTCTTTATGGGTGGTTTGCAGCGTTTCTTACCTGTGGTAGATCAGCTTTTTCATTTCCAGAAATGCCGGCATGACTAGGAACCCAAACAAATACCACATGTTCTGAATTCATAGAGATAATAGAAATTATTATTATTATTTATTGCTGTTAAGAGCTTTTTTTATTGTGTATTTCAGTAGTGTGAATAGATCTGGAGAATCACTTTCCCAAAGCTGCCAAAAAATATAATAATAAAACTATTAATACACATTTTCCGGTCATATTCAAATTCAATTATTTTCTCGACCAAATTTTAATTTTGTCAAACCGAATTCAACAGTTTTGAAAACAATTTATGCCTTTTCTTTTTCAAATTCAGCATTTTCAATTTTTCAATTTAACATTTTTAGTAAGTCACTAATCTCAATGTGCAAAACGTTATGTTCTTATTGTTTACCATGTAGGGGATTTAAGATTGTCTGTGAGTTAAGTATTCTTGGCAGATTTCTGGGTAGTGTGTAGATTAGTGTGATTTTCAATTGTTGTTCCTAAACGATCTTAGATGTTCTTTGTATCTTCTCTTATTTTTCATCCTCTCTGTCCGATTATTTGTCTCGGTATTCCCACGTTGCGTGCGCACCATTATTGGCAAAGAGGCTGGTTTTATCATTGTTTTTCTTTCTGTTCATTTATTACACAGATTCGTTACTTTGAGAATTGCTTTCCTTCTGTAAGTGAATATTTAGTGCATCTGTTGCGGGGGCTTTTTGTTATTATTTTGCTGATTGTGTTTGTGCAGAAGACAGAATTGTGTTTCTATTCTATTCTATGTAATTTAATTCGTTTTAGTGTTTCACTGTTGTCAGTGGTATTGTATTTAGTACGCCTTGTATTTTCCTCCGCCATTTTCTGTTATTATGGGGGATTTGAATCATCTTTGCACGATCTTGTCGATTGTTGATCTTCTAGTCGAATTGTAATAAATGTTAAGTTCAGCAACTTTATGATTGATTTCTATTTCTACCGTTAATTGTACGTTTATATGTAAAAAGTGCAGGGCTTTCAGTATGTGGTTTATGTTGTTGTTCAGTTGTCGTCCACCCTACCGATAATTCTATTAAAGTATCAATGATTTTCTATTTTACCATTACATTTTTCTATAAATAGTTCTGGGCCTATAAACTGGGTTAACCGAGTCCCTCTTTCAGTTATATTTGTCAGTTAAGTAGTTTTGTTTTGTGATCGACTATGTTATGCTAGGTAATTATGTGTCTTCATTGTGACAATTTTTATTTAGTTGTGTATTTTGTACTCTGTCGTTTTCAGCTACTGGAATTAGTGGATCTAGGCTTGTCTTGTATAATTCTATTAATTTGAGTAGATTTGTAACTTGTATTTCGTCGATTTTATTAATTAAGTCAATTATGTTTTTTAGTATAACAAATGTATGCCTTGTACCGTTTGTCTGATAACGGTAATTTTTATTTATTTCGTAAGAAACAATCAAATTATTTATTGTATGCCGAACACTGATCCTTTAACATAATTATGTTATTATTGCAAGTGCCATAAAGCACAACCTGATTCCAGACAAGCTGCCCTAATTACACGATTCCAACAAAATTTAATATTTGAAATTAGGTCAGCGATAAGCGTATAAGAACAACTACTTATAAACACATGTTATAATAATTTCGTTTCAATCATGATAGTTAAATAAAATGCTTTCACTAAGCATTATAATCAGTTTTATGTATATAGAGTATAACACTGCGAAATGATTGTAAAAAATTCAGTTGTTTCCAGTGATAAAACAGGTCGATTTATTATCTGCACTCAACATCGGGTGATGAAGAGAATCTTGAAAATACATTCTCAAAGAGACATTTCAAGATGGATATGGTATGGAGTCGATTTAACAGCGTCCTAAATTTAGAATCGTAAAAGTTTCACGCTAGTACGAAACTTTTCCTCCGTACAGTTTACAGATACATATACAACTAACCCCGTGAATAAATAACGATGGCCAAGGTAAAAGAGTGTTCGCAAAAGTATGTTCCAAGGAAAGTTTTCCTTGTTAACAGTTATAAGGATCAAATGAAAAAAATCGCCAAACGTCAGCATGAACTGCACAACTTTTCCATCTAGATAAACACAAGAGTAAAAAAAACACGAGGAGGTGAAAATAATTATTGATAAATATATTCTTATAACTCATTTGGTTAATGGGAATTGGCATTATACAGATTGTAATATAATATGGATGGAAAATAAGCGGGAAACGTGCGGTTCACGTAAAGCATGCCATTGTTTCTAAAAGGTAATTAAGACTGTCAAGTAAACTAGTATTACGTGAGAAGAAAAACTCATAACGTTACTGACCCATTTTAGGGTTTCTGGCGCAAATAAATAAGAACAAAACCATTCATAAATGTTAAACACATTCTCTGAAATCTCAGCTTATGATCTTCCTTTATCCGGAGGGATTAAGAGGGATTTTATTCACAAACTTCTTTTCAACGCCAAACCTTTAATTCCAGCCGGTATTGCGTGCAACTGAAAAGGTTAAATGCAGCAATTGAGGAAAAGAAAAAGAGGGTGACGGTTTCCAGCGAGATTCCCATTTCAGTGGAGTTTCACTCAGATAGCCTCCCAGCAGTTTCCACCATCTGATTTCACCTGTCCCAACCTGTACGAAATTCGCTTACAGATAAACACTGTAATCTCAATTGAGCCTTGAGTTCAAAACGATGAAAAGTCGTGAGAAAAAACAAAAATGTGAATTGTCATAATTAGAAAATAAAATAAAACGCATCGTTAATTTCCTCCCTTGAAACACTACTTCTCATAACTGCATAAGTTTGTTAAAACGAATAGAAAATAAGAAAATCGAAACAGAAGTATCAAATAATGAAAAGTTGGCGAAAAAGTTCACATTACAGTCAGTTATTACTTAGCCCAATCAATAAGGTCGTAACATGCAAAGAACAATTGAACAAATTTATAAAGATGTGGTCGAAGGATAACGGCGCCAGGGTTCTACACTACCTGCACCTTCGACCGGTCTTCACGAACTGTATAGTCCCAAGCGTTCTCTTAAGCTCACAAAGGCTTACGTCGAACTTAATATATTTTGAATACATCTACGCCTTGGGGCGCCACACTTTGAGCCCTATGCGCCACCATTTAAATATGTTACAAGTTTAAACAATACCAACAAAAATACAGCGCACAAGGAAGATCCAAGTTGAATAATACAATTAATTATTCTTTTTATGTAAAGTCTAGGTTGAGATAAAAAAAAGAGTGTCACGACGGATTCGAACTCATGGCTTTCGACTAAATACGCCAGGCACTACCCGTTGAGCTATCGTGACTTCGTTCCTATGGGACACTTCCCAATTCAACCTAAAACTGTTCGAATTATTTAATAATAGATTAATCTTTAATAATACAATTAAAATAGTAAGGCCCTATGTAAAACAGTGCTACAAGTAAAATCCAGCGAATACTTAAGAGGGCGATTTTTAAAGATGCTTTTTTAATTAAGCATATAGTATTTGGCTTTTTAGGCGTAAGGGGCAAATAAATGTTATTTTACATCAACCCAGAAACCCGAAAGCCAAGGTGAAATGTGGTTAAATTCAAGGGTTTTGGCGATTTCACTTAAGCCGTTATCCTGAAACATTCTACCGGTAATAAATCTGACACCACTTGAAAATTCTTCATTGTCCTATTTGTATTATATCGCTCGGTTAATCAAAAATAATTCTTATTAGATTTTTATTCGCAATAGGAGGACAAAAGTTAAAACATAGCTTCACAAGTCGTGAATTGTTTTAGTATTCCCAGTAGCAGTTGAGACTTCTGACTCATGGGAATTTCCATTTTATCCGCTAAATCCTGAAACAACTGATGCTATTCAGGTTAAAAATTGTTGATTGTTATTATTTATTAACTTTATGTAGTGTATTTTTAATAAAATCATTTTTTATTTAATTATCTTGACAACATGGCCAAGGATTAAGTCAAGGTCGTCGCTAATCGATAACCTTCCTACCACATCCTCTTTCATTATATCATCCACGTAAAAGACTTTCCGAATTTAATTATCAAAGCCTGTATTATTTCTTTAGTTTACTTAAAGTTACTTTTATCTAAGTTTAAATTATCTGTCCAATCTGATTTTGTGGAACTATGTAGTAAGATGATGCGTAAGAAATAAATTGCCTTTTCCATAATAGACTTATTGGTCTGTTTTCTACCTATCTTCATAAGTTTAAATTGCCAAGAAATTATTATCTAATGGGGATGAGGTAGGGCAATTTTTTTAAGCAACAAAAATTTCACTAATGAGACTTATGATGGAGACATACAAACAGAGAGAGAGGGATAGAGAGGGGGAGAGTGAGATTATTTATTCTCGCAAAATTTGGTTTACATAGACCATCCTTACATTTAACGAGATTTACACATGTTTAGTAGAACTTATTATTTAGCACGCACAGACACTAGGTTGAGACTTGAGTTATTTTTATAATTTTTTTAAAAATATACTTTCTATAGCTATATAATACATTTCGTTTTTTAAACATTTTATCTCACAATAATACATCTCAATCCTCCTTATGGATTATGTCAAACGATTGGACTTCTTAAATTAATAAACTAAATTATCAATCAAAGGGGAGGAGGGAGAGAGAGAGAGAGAAAGAGAGAGAGAGAAAGAGAGAGAGAGAGAGAGAGAGAGAGAGAGAGAGAACTAGCGGCTCTGTGAATATAAATAACCCGGCTCGTTCTAAAAAATTTCGTTACTCCTCAATACAACAATTTAAAGTTCGTGCAAATCCAAGTTCATCTGACTTTGGTACGTTATCATCAAATTTTTTTCTGTCATCAATTTATACATTCAACCTCTCTTATACATTCAATCAAAAGGTGGCTTTCGGTAGTGCAAACCGACTCCCACCTGAACTTGAAAGAAATAGAAAGAGATCTAAAGAGAAGGCTTCACAAAATTCTGGAGTGAAATAAAATAAATAAGATGAATCTGACTCAATGAGAGGAAAACCCTTCCAAGTGTCAAAAACAGAGGCGTTTGGAAAAAAAGCAACTCCATGTTTCCGGAAGGAGATGTAAAATTGTACATTTATGAATCGAAAATGGATCAGAGGGTAAGGGTAACAGGTTCAAACTAAGCTGAGATCCACGCCAATCAATCTGTTGTGAGCGGTAGATGAAGTCGACGAACGATGCATGGATTTTTACATAGTCAAGCTTTCGGCTACAAATTAGTCTGTGAATTCTTACATTATTCTCTCATGTTCCTAGGAAAACACAACTATTTAATTTAATGTGGGTTTTGGGAAAAGAAGGCATAAAAGTAAACAACAGGCTGATCAAGTAGACAAAGAAAAAGAAGCTCTTCCAGTCCAGAACGACATCTACCCACAGAGTGTATACTAAACATGAAACTGTAAAAATGGTTTAAGAAAGAAAACTCAAGCACTGGACCGAAAGCACCAGGAATAAAGCCTGCTAAGAGATTCGTAATTCTCCCTCAAAGAAGACGAAGGAACTCATCTCTATCAGCTGGCAGCTAGGAAAACTTATAGGCTTCTATACCGGCCACTGCTCACACCTAAAGAAACGCTGAGTCAGAAAAAAACCGCCTGAGAAACCGGAGACTTAGGGACCTTTGTGTGAAAAATAATTAGCCAGTACACTGGCTATACCGTAGGCGGTAAGGAAATTTTGACACTAAGAGAAGTCCGCGAAGAGGCGGCGAGAAAAGAGCTTAATTTTGTGCAAAAAAGCTCTCTTTCATGGTCTTAAGAGTTCCACGTATTTATTTATTTATATATATATATATATATATGGATTATAAAGGTGTAAAGAATGGAACTTACTTAAGCCTTAAAAAGAATCAAGTAAAACTAAGCGATAATATGAAAGCTTTTAAGACGAAGCGGAAAACAACAAATACTCTCATAAGTTCCTTTGATCAAAACTTTTAGGTTATAAATCGACAGTCGCAGCCAACTTTACTGGGTTCTTTCTTGAATAGAATTTCAAACAACGACGAATAGAGAAAATAAACATTGGTTTATTCCACCTTGACAGTTCGGACAAACAGAAGTGTAAAAGTTGTCGAACAAATATAATTTATAAAGGGATAATTGAAAGTAAACAGTGTTTTTCCTTCATCCTACAAATTTCATAAAATTCGCCGTCATTGTCTCATCAGCTTACAGGAATGTTTTTCACGTAAATAAAAAAAATTGAAACGAAAAAATTACAGTCTTTGTAGAGATTAAGTCAAAAATTGGCGTTAAAATGAAACGAATGACTGGAAAATCTAGGAACTAGAAAACACGTTACTTTATTCAGATTTTCTGAATATACCAAGTTTATAGATCTGACTCGATAGTTTACACATATGCCAACGTCTAGACGTCATAAATACTCCACCCGTCACTGGTCCTTATCTATAAAACAGCGATGTAGACACCATGTCAATAAAAATTTCTACCTCCAACGACAGTAATGATAGGAAGCATTTGTTTAAAAAATTCAAAGTTTAAAATATGCAAAATAACCAGAATATATTCTAGAATTTCTATATTGTTAAAATTATCCTTCAGCATTAATGCATTACGGCTTACACTCTTGAATAATTTCATGTGTATAATTACTGCCAAAAGCTTTTTTCTTGTTCTTACATACATATTCTGCCTGGAGTATGGTTGATACTGTTGACAAATGACTAATATTTTAATACGTAAGTAAAACTAATCATCCAAAAGCGTTCTATTCTTTGGAATATACAGAAACATATACTGGGCGAGTCGGATTTCGAGTTAAAAATGTATTGATTTTACGGTAATTAATTACGGTTTTTAGTTGAGATAAAGTCAATGGCACGAGCGGGGTTCGAACCGACGAAGATCGTGGGTTCGAATCCCGCTCGTGCCATTGACTGTTTTATCTCAACTAAGAGCCTTAATTAATTGTAATATATTAGTTGGTCAAGTGGACCACGAAATTAATGAATTTATTTATTTTTATGTTATTTTTTTCTGATTTTTACAATTATAGTTTTAATTTCATTTATTTATAAAAATTAATTTGAAAATTTATTGGACAACAGATGTTTATTAAAAAAGAAAAAGATCTGTTATATATATAATTCAGTTATAAATTTTATTGTTGTTAGTTCTTTTTTTAACAGTAAATTGATTTCATAGGTTCACATCCACGGCCCCTGTAGGAATTATTTTTTCTAATTGTAAATTATTAATTCCCTAAAATAAAAGTTCAAATTTTTACCTTTTTTCGGAGAAAAATTATACAGGATACCCATGGCCCAGTTCAATTTCTAAATTTTCAAATACGACTACTACACATGATTTTAAAGATTTTTTTACACTGAAAACAATGGGACAATCGGATTTTATCTTGGTGAAAAAACAAAGTTATGGCCAAAAGATTGAAAAAAAGCCATTTTTTGCGATTTATTAATGACATTTCATGCTGCAACAGCCTGTCTTGCTTGAAGAAGCAAAGATTTGCTCTTTTTAACCACTTTGCTCAGAGCAATAGAGTCAAGGGATTGAGAAGCATTTTCTATCCTTTGCCGCAATTCTTCAACTGAGGTTATGATTTGGAGTAGACACGGTTTTTGAAATGCCCCCCTCAGAAAATAGTCAAACGTCCATTTGAAACTACATTCAAAAATAATGAACACTTTTTTTTTATAGCGTTATTGGTTTAAGAGAAATTCAGCAGGGCCATCTAAAAAGAACACCCTGTATAGTTTTGTAATCAGCGTGCAGTACATTTATGAGGCATTCTCAATAAACTTCCCTTTATTTAAGGTGTAGTAGAAAAAAGAAAAAATAAACTTAAAGTACATTTTTTATATAGCAAAAATAGAACTGTTGTTATTATGCACAAAAGCTTTTTGCCAGTGAATTAACAGTTAAATGAAACTTTTATTGTAAAAAAAAGACTAATGACCGACAATAGCGAAATAAATATTTTTTTAATATAATAGTTTAAATATATGTCGAATTATATAATTACACAGCCAATATTGAAAGAATTAAAGGAAACAAAAGAATAATAAAGCATGAAATAACAAAATAATACAAACCTTTGGTTTAGTTAGTGAAAATCACAGATCACAGCGCATTAAGAATGCCATATCGCTTGAACCACCTGAAACGAAAATAAATATGTAAATATATTCCTTAAACAAGAAAAAACTCTTCCTATTTAAGAATGACTCAGTAATTTTATTATAATATTACATATTACATTTTTAACAGGTCAATTGGAGTGGCATACAATTTGGATATAACGTCTAAGATTCCTCTGTGTATGCAGGATGATGAACTTGTAATTCGGTCGTTCTCAATGATTAAAACAGCACGAGAGACCACGAACAAAATCGGAAAACTACTAAAACAAAACATTGACAAAACCAATCCACTTGCAAAAATAATGGCATCTACGCCATATGTATTCAACGGACAGGCAGAACACAAAAATTAGACAGATATAACAACGATGGAAATTCAAACAAGGCGATTCACCCCACAGAAAACCCTCAACAAACCAAGTATGGCACCTAATTGCTACACAGCACAAAGCATGGACGAAACGTATGCACATAATTGACTCCATTTAAAACAATATCATTAAAAAGAAAAAGACATTAGACCACAATGTTCGACTGGAACAATAAGTTTGTTTTATTTTTAAAAGAGAGTTAACTTCACAGAATCACACAAACACACTGAAGAAGGCGTTATGCCGAAACATACTGATAGAACAACCCAGCGAGGACAGGCAGACCAACAATGACGGAAAGGACCCAATCACATGTTCATCACGCCATATACCACAGAGAATTCTCACAAAAAATTAATACATCAAATACATCCTATGAAAAGTATAAATTCACCCTCCTTAACCAGAATATTTCAAAGCAATCCAGTGTTTCACAATTATATTGGCAATACAGTCTGTAATGATTTTTGTAAAAAAAATTTTTGTACATAAAATAAAGTCAACTACATACCTTGGCAATAATAACATGAATGAACAACACACTGAAGATGGGATAATGCCGAAACGTTCCTGAAAGAACAACCTAACGAGGACAGGTAGAACAAAAAGATCGGTAACGTATAAAAGAAATTTATATCCTAGAATCATCAATTTTTAACAAGGATGGCTAGTACTACAGTTTTAGGTTAATACATTAAATTCAGCCAGTATAATCATACATACATATTTTATCCCGTTATTTCAATACTGTCAGAGCCAGACTTTTATCTAAGAAAGACTGGGATTTTTCCACTTTTTTATATGTTTAATCACTTCTCTGTATATATTACGTAAATTGTTTTATGCAGTAAGGTACCAATGGATATTGTTCCACACCAAAACCTCTGGGTATTTTCGAGCTAGAACCTTTTCTTTAATGTGTTTACATTCATAAAAATCAAATCAGTAAAGCTGCCAAACAACATTTCATGGACGTACACAGAGAAAAGGGACGGAGGATGAAATTTGTTTCCACAACGACAATAAACTGGTGCTACAATGAAAAAGGCCAAATTTATTTTAACTTCAAGTCGTTGTTTCACACATTGTCATTCTTTTTCCAAGTCTGAAAGCCCAGACTATTCTTTATTTACATTTTGAAATTTGCAAGAAGCATCTTTTATTTAACTGTTTTATAAAACAACATAATAAAATAAAATTTAAATAAAAAAGCACTTAGAATTAAAACAGGTAAGTTGCTTTCATTATTTAATTTAGTCGTTAATTATTTAAATTCTTCCTGACCTAGATAAACATGATCTCTACCTGCTTTTTAAATCGAGTCCTCTTGTGAAAGAAAATCCACAGAAAAAAAAGAGCTGTTTTCATTTGTATTAAAATGAGAGTGAAACTGTTTACAAAAGTGAGTAGAACGTGAGGGGGTAAAGAGGATAAAGGTTGAGACCAACCTATCCACGCCCTGTTCTCTCGTCAAGGTTGCCTTAATCCCTTTTTTATTACTGCTTCATCATGCTAAATAAAGTTCTTTCAGGGGTCAAAAGAAAGGCGAAATCACAGAAATGCTGGATTCTGCATAATCCCATTGTTTTTATTTTAAGGTCTAGTGCTGATACATTCAACAGAATGCATACGAAATATTAAAACTTTTTTTTATACTGTAAATGAAAAATGTTTTGATTTTTCAGTTTGAAATTGAGAAGGCCAGTGATTGTTTGTCGGCCCTGGACTGGCCAGGCACGGTTGACACAATTTCAAATGGCCCCTCAAACCCCACTTTATATTTTGACACGTGTACGCAACAGCCGGGCGATTCTGGACTGGTGCTACAAGATTCAATTTACAAAGCACAGGACGAGTTGAAATCGCGGCTCTTGATCCCCTGATGGGAGGTTCGCGATGAGGAGAATTTATCTGGAAAATATCTTCGGATAATTCAGAATTTAAATGCGTTTTGTGTGTGTGTGTGTGTGTGTGTGTGTGTGTGTGTGTGTGACCGATTCTCTTTTTCTTATGCCATGCTGATTTATTTATTTTTCCTTACGTCATGGAAAATTGAAAGGCACTATACTCGTACTACAACATGTACATCTTTTTCCATTCAAGAATCAAAAAATTATTCTATTATAAAATAAAAACATTTAGTTTAAATGTAACTTTTTTATAATTTATACAATTTACTCAAAATTTAATTTTTAACAGTACTAACCAATCTACACTCAATTACAAATATGCAAACTTTCCAATACTTAATCTACTTATACTACTTCGGTTAAGTTTTTATGAATGTATATTTGTAAAATTTACAACTTTGCTACGTGTAAGAAAGATGTCGAGCAGCCCGTTGTCATAGTAAGGGGAAAAATGATGCCCTAAGGGTTCGCCTAGTCCATAAATAAACTATATATCTTCTCTTGGTGCCTTGGGTTCCCATTATAAAGATTAATTGTCCTCAGTACGAACGTTTAGTTCCAAGAATAAGAAACACTACAAAGGTAATAAAATTTAAAAAATCAAAGACACGAAGCACAATTCTATTTATTTTCTGTGTTATAAATGTTTTCTGAATAAAAAAATAAATTTTGAACCCCATCTGGAAATTGCGTTTTGTAAAGCCATGTATTTATCCGACTGTTGTTTTAAAATTGTGCTCCTAGGTTACTATTAACACTATCCACTACTTTCGTTTTAAACTTTTGGATGGCCATCGTTCAGTCCTGCTGAGAGTTTCTCGGACAAAATATATCTCTTCGAAATTTGGATTTATTTCAAGCCAACTTTAAAACGGTTTAACACGAACCTTTTTTATAACAATAAAAAATATAAATTTTTGGGCTAGAACAACCGGGGGCAGTTTTTTCACCGATGTCCTATATAACAAAAATTAAAAATTCACAACCCTCCAGATTTTATTCAACTTCAACCGTTATAAATCTAAATTTGTCTTTTTTCGTATGGCAATCGTAATTCAAATAAAATTTTATGACACTTAATAAATTAAAACTCAGTGACAAAAATAAATATGAAATTTCTAAACGCATATATAACGTTTCATTTTACCTCTGGTTCGCATTTATTTGCACCAGGCAGGTTTGTTCCATTATAGGCCAAACGATTATACAACTCGCGCAAGTTTCGTGTAAATCAGTGGGATGGTTTCATCGTCTTTGGTTGAAAGATTAAAAAAATAAAGCACTACATTATTGTATATTGATGTCATTTTATTCCCTACGATGTTGTTAATATTTATTTTTATTCTGATCCACTCTACTAACTAGACTATGGAATAGAGTGGATCAAGATTAAAAAAAAGGCAAATAGTTTTTTCCTCACCAAACATATGAATTGAATGGTTTTGCAAGCGAAAAATATCAACTTTGTTTCTTTTAAAAAAATTATTATTTACCATAACCTATTGAAAGTCATAGTTTGTGACTGAGAAAATTAATGATTTTATTTATATTTTTTTTTTTGTTTTAGCATGATACATAATTGATGTACAGTACCCACAGTATGGTCAGCTGCACGAAAAAAACTCTGAAACTGACAGAGAATCTAAATTAAGAGGAGATGAATAAAGTCAATTATGTTTCCAAATTCAGTTCAAAATCAACATATAATAGTAACACCTTGAATTGAGTAACATTCCTCGGATAGTAAATAGCATAACATCCCTATTGCAATGCAAATTGAAATGCAAGTTTAATAATAATATAAATACCAAATAAAGAAAAATTATTAAAATTATGCAAATTATGTTTTAATAACATTAATTAAAATTAAATTAATCCAGCTAAACTCTGTTATTTTAATCTATAATGGTATAAGAATAAAAAAACAATTCCAATTGACTCATTTATATCCATATAATAAACGGATGGATGAAGATCTCCAGTGGTAAAATATTAAACGAAATTCGGCTAGGATAGGACTCGCTTTGATTGATTCTATGGCTGGCTTTTTCTTCAAAACTTGTAAATGGCATGGAGCGAATGTATGTTACAACTGATCAGAATAAACTATAAGTTGGGTGGATTAGATTGTTTGGAATGGGTCCCGGTTCTTAATTTGGGTTTGTGGTGCTTTATATTTCTCAATTTTAGTGAATTACACGATTTGCTCGATGTGGAAAAGAAACAATTGAAAACAAGTTTCTTATCTGATATTTTAATGGAGCTGTGCAAACCTATTTGAGCATGAAAATTGCTTTAATTTATCTAATCAAAAATTAATGTAAAGTACTTATACAATTCTCATTTCTGAGGAGGTCCATACAAAAACTATATACAAATATGCAGTGGCATAACCCAGTAGTATGCAAAGTGGAGCAAAATTTTGTGAATTTACCGTATGACAAACCAAGTTCATTAATGTCGCAACATTGTGTCTTTTTCTTTGAACAAATCGGGCTAGTTTCCTTTATCAAATCTGTATAGTTATATTGAACTGTTGAGTATAAAGAAACAATTTTACCCTTGCCGAGACAAAAAGGTAGGAAAACGAGTTCGCCAAAACACGCGTGGTAAATCTCAAACCCACGAGGCAAATTACAAGTGGAGCCATTTGGGCTTCTTTCTTACAGCGATTTTTACTGTGATTTTTATCATCATTTGAAATAATTTCAAGATCACTCGTTGCCTAGACATGGTGGCTGCCTCCTATAAATTAAGTAGATTAGCAGGCGTATAGCAAACACACAAATGCTGGTTTACAGTAATTCTGAAATAAATTGCTGTTGATCGACCTTCTGAAGCTTATGCAAAAAGTTCCCAGTGTATGAACCAACACCGTACTATGTATCTCCACTGCATTCCATTCCATTGCACAACTGTCACGTTTAGTCTGAAGCTGTCGAATTCTGAAATTTTTCTTGGATTAAGATATAACTTAATATTTATTTTAATTGATTTATTCGCAAGGACTCTTAAAAATCTTAGTACATCTTTTACTGTATTTACGTGGAGCACAAGTCTCGCCTGTCCGCAACGTCAAAAGAACACGATAGGTAAGCAATCTAGCCCGACTGTAACGAAGAGCAATTTTTCCGATTCAATAAACGTTGTCCTTGAGATGTCATGAAAGAAAACAACACCGTTTCCATCCACTAATGCAGCAATAAAACGGGCATTTTTACTTCAAAGCTACCCTTAGTTGGATGGGAGCGTCTATTTTGAGGCAGCATCATAATAGGAAAGTGTAGTAATTTTCCCCTTTATCGTACCATATAAATAACACTTTTAGATGTTTCATTAATTTCATAATTATTATCTTTAAAATTCAAGCGATTGTAAAACTTTAGAATTTACATCGGATAATCCACTGTTGTGACCGGCCACAAATCGACCTGTAACGCCTTCCAACCAGTAACTCTCTAATTAGCGAAACTCAGAAAAAATAGCAAGCATCAATTAAAACTAACTAACATTACAGGAAAAATGTTCAGTAATAAAAATTATCGACACGTTTTTCTTAAAATATTAAATATTATCAACGATCTACGTGTATTTTATTAAACAGGAAAAATAAGTGTTATTATTTTTTTAATCCTTTTTCTCTAAACGAGATGATCCAATAAAACGTCTCTTCGAAAAATACCTCACGACTTCCTCCAACAGGAAAAATAAAGTAAAATTCATCCTATCTTCCCAAGAATTCCGGGAATTGGAAAAGATTATCATTAATTCCTCTCATTGTTACAAATGAAAATTACTGAGGTTATAATGCGAATACAGTGTAAATGAGAAATATACGACAACAATTTGTAAACTTTCCAGGCAAGCCTTAGGGGCCAAAATAATTTTCACAATTATATACTGAACTGTAGTATATAGTTAATATATAGATTTTATTGGGCTTTGCAAAAATAATTCAGGCTTTGAAAAAGCAGCCACAACTATTTTTAATTTTTATATATTAAAGAAAACTTATTCAACATATTTTTCAATCTTTGCCAACGTTTAGTAAGGAAGCGCTTTTATTCCGCTGACATAAAAATCTTTATTTCGACTCCCAATAAAGTCTTGGATGACTTCGGCTTCACCGCGTTCCCAAACAATTTAATCCCTCAAAGTGAAGAAGAGATCAACATGGCTTTAAAAAAAGTGGAAGTATGTAGGGCGAACATGGAGGGTGCGGAAAGGTTTCCAATCCGGTAAGTTTCCGCAGTGTTGGCATTACGACATGTAGCATGGCGTTATCGTGAAGAAGAATCGACCCCTTACGGTTTACCAAAGCTGGACAAAGAGTTGCAGTTTTCCGTGCGTTTGGTCAATTGCCTGACATTATTTTTCTGCTGTGATAGTTTCACCATAATCCAGAAAGCAGTACACAACTACACAGTCACCTTTTTTTGGGTATAGATTTGGTTTCGGTAAGAGGTTTGGTGTTTAATCCTTGTCCAACCTTGGCCTGCTGTCGTACAGAATATATTCTTAACTCTGCTGTTGCAAACCCTCGTTAAAAAAAAATCATTAAGCAGTTTATGTTTTAGTAACCAATTGATCAAGTTGCTTCATTCAATTATTATTTTTATGTGAGGTCTTGGTTGATATAAAAAATTATTATCACGAACGGGATTCGAACCCACGACCTTCAGCTAAATACACCGCTGCTTAAGTAGTAGAGCAGGGCGTATTTAGCCGAACGTCGTGGGTTCGAATCCCGCTCGTGATAATCATTTTTTATCTTAACCAAAACCTTCCATATAAAGAATAATTGCTTGACTAAACTAAAATGTTTTCTAACGTTTAAAAAAGATAACATTTAAAAGTATTTAATATAATCCATAAATTAGATCTAAAGATTTAGCTTTACTTAAATGACAAGCATCTGCGAAAATAAAACAAATTTTCAAAATCCGCATTAATTTGCACTAACTCAATGTCTGTACTTAAGTAACCTAATATCTTTGTTTATAGTATGAAATACGGTTTTTATGACAACTCAAGTTAAATAATCGCACGGCGGAAGAGACGTTTTAAAAAGGAATTTTTATTGTAAAAAGATTACAATAGTGGAACCGACTTTATGACGGACAGAACGCAACAGTAAGAGTGAGCCCCTTCGTAGTAGATACGAGGGTTTTTATACATGCTTGTTTTAATTAGTTTAATTGGTTTAAGGGCTGATGTGTTTGGTTGCAATGATAAGAAGGGATAAGAAGGACGCTTTATCATCTCTGGCCCCTAGGCTAATTGGATGCTGATATCTGGCTGGCTGATAGTCTGTCACCTCTGACCCGCTCGACTTATCTGAAGGGCTGGTTGTCTACATGACATGTAGGTCGTTTCTATAACCCTCATAACCGACAGAATTAAATATTTATTCCAAAACCAACTAAATATACAGTTTTTCATTGCCAATTTCCATCGTAGAACACAATTATTGTGCGTAAGGGGTCAATTGATACTAAACCCGCACGACCTAGATGTCGTGCATGACTGTCTAACCTTGAATCAGACGAACACTGGTGGAGCCGAGAAAAGTCAACATGCCCTTTTGAACTTGATAAAAAGACAATCAATCCTTACTATCTATCCTTATGGAGAATATCTATCCCTAAATCCTAAATTGACAATAACAACTCCTGTTAAGGTAGGCCAAAATGAAAGAGAAGCAATTGCAGAATTATTTATAAAATACTTTATTAAAGCATTATAAGAGGAAATTATAAGTTAAAATGCCGATGGTAATATTTGCTATGTTACTTTAGGCAGAAATCATTGCAATTGAGCTCTACGCAACGGATAAAAAGGCTAGGAAATAAAGCAAAAATATAGCAATATATACTGATACTGCGCTCAAAGCACTGACCTTGCCTAAGGTAAGATCACGTACTGAATGAGACCGGGTGCACGGTAGAAAAAAATTGCCCTTTTTCCTGGGTCAAATGGCACACGAGAAGAAACACGTAAAGAGTGACTAGCTAGAAGGAGTTCTCAGTAGCACGAGTAGGATCAGAACCTTTCCGTAAAATTTCAAACAAATTCCCATAATCATGTTAAAAACTTATAAAACTGATAGAACAACACGCGAGGAGTGCTAAGCAAAAAACAACGAAAAAATGTCGGAGCAGTACGAATTGAGATTTTCATGTATTGTTGTTGAATTCAGATCCCTAATTTCCTAATTTTAAATGAGACGCCTCATTTTGGTTTTTCTTTGAAACTAGATTTTGTGGTGAGAAAAATGAGCACTGAGTTATTAAAATCGGTTCAACAGAACTGGAGATAAAATTTTTTGAAAATAGTCGGAATGATGTTCCAGTGAGTTAGGTCGAATTTTACATCGCTTTTTCTCCTCGGCCAATACCTGGTCTTACCCAACTCATTCGCCGAAATATCTTGTTTGGAGTTCAATTCGCACCTCCTTTCTGAACCGAGGGTGGGACCAGCCACAGCAGATCCATGCCAAAATGTTATGTCACTGTATTTAGCTAAATACTAAAATAAACTGGATTAGCGTTCCTTATATTCCTCGATATATATTTCTCAAAAAGTAGCATGCTTTCAAATGGAGATTGTATTAGTAAACCAATTTCGTAATACAAATCTAAACCTAATTGAGACACAGATTAATTCCAAACATGTGCTAATATTATTTTATTTTAATTAAACAAAACACAAAAGAAAACATTATTTCGATTTGTTTTATTTACATGTACACATTTCCAAAATTATGTTGTGTAAAGTGCGTAATATGAACAAACTGTTTTGGTTTGCGCTACTAACTTCGTGGTCCAGTTTGGCGTTTTTGGTTTTCATCACGTTCTTTTCAACAAAAACCAATGTTGTAGAACAGGAGCCCCGATGTAAAGAATTTTCCGAGTCTCTCGATTTTATTGGTTTTAACAATGTCAATGGGTCCGAGAAGTGTTACGTCGTGCCGAACTTTGTCCACTTCGTCTACATCGATTCGCCTTTCAGTTTTGTAGACGTTGTTGTCCTCTTGGCCGCGATCAAGTCCCAAATGCCGAGCAAAATATTCATCCACACCAATAACATGACAGCGCTGAACAGCAGCAAGTATTGGAACAGTGTAATGTCTTGGGAACGATTAAAGGACCACGTTAGATTCGTGTATGTAAAAATTCCTGCATCGATAGAAAGAAACAATTCACAGAGAAAAATCAGTTTTCAAGTGGGCCTAAGAGCCCTTTATAAAATGGGAGGAGTATATTTAGACAGGTACAGCATTGTCCTTAAGAATTTACACCAATTCAGACGTTTCGAAATGGTCATTGGATGGAGAAACAGTGGATCAATTTCCACGAATATAATCATAGCTCATAGAAAAGCGAGGTTCCTTAGCAAATTGCTAAATATACATACTGCATTATTTTACGACGAGACCTTTGACGGCCGCTGGATGTGGCGTGTCCATGAAACAGTTGTTAATTCTCACGAAGAAACTCACAGAATAACAAAACACTTTGACGAAGAATCATCGGATTGGTTATTCCTACGAAACGACTGGAAATGGGAAAATCATTATGTAATAAACATATGGTTTACGCTTCGTCTGGTCTTCTTAACAAAACCGACCATTTTAGAGCAAGCTGAATTCCCCCTATGTTTCAATGAAACAAACGTTTACACAATTTTTAAAAATTCTAGCTTACTGAACGCTATTTCTGAGCTACTGCCGTTAGACTACAATTTTGTATCAACAAATGAAAATAAATGAATGTTTAAAAAGTAAGTTCTAAAAACAATATTGAATCTTAAATAAATTTTGTCTTTAAATTGTTTTCTCCTAATTCGATTATGTACATATAAAATAGTAGTTAAAAGACAAATAGTAATAAATTACTTTTGAGCGTAACATATGTTACAGGGTGTTGGGCTACTCGAGTTACAAACTTTGACCGTAGATTCTACATTCAAAATAGAACCAAAAAGTCCCATCTAACATTGATCCTAATCTCAAGAGTTTCGGAGTTATTCCACATTTCTGATTTTTTTTAAGATTTCACGATCTTGCTTCAAATAAAAAATAATAAACTCCAAAATTGAAAGGTTGTGGACAAAACAGTACCATTGAAAACTACGTTAAATTTCCAATAACATGTGATTAACACTAACCTTGTAACGTTCGGGAAATGAAAAAAAAAAATTTTTTTTTTCAAAGTTCTCCCTACTAAAACGCCTATTTCACGAAGGTTTACAAGTTTAGTATTGATGACTTCTCATTAGAAATTTAACGTAGTTTTCAATGGTATAAACAAATTTGTCCAAAACCTTTTAGTTTACTTATAGCAAGGTCGGGAAATCTTGAAAAATCGGAAAAAGTGAAATAACTCCGAAACTGTTAAAATTCAGACCATAGTTAATTGGGACTTTTTGGATGTAGAAACTACGGTCAAAGTTTGTACCGAGCAGCAGAACACCCTGTGTATAGGTGTTGTGACTATCTTGTAGAAGGAAAAATATTTTTTACAAAAACGCAAGCCAATGTCAAAAACATGCAAAAGTCAAGGTTAGTGGGAATTTATAAGGTTGAGATATTTAACAAAAGTATCGTACGTGTCCGCATACGAAGGAAGAGTTGATTACGTAGGATACAATTAAATTCATGGGCTCCAGAACGGCGCCGAATGACGTAAACGCTATCCCTTCATTCATGACTTGGCTAAATAGTGGGCGTTTGACGGAAATATCGACCGCCTTTTCACAAGAATATTTTGTCAACTCGGCAACCGTATTCACCTTAAGAAATGAATACTACGATGTATCCAAAACAATCAACCTTGTCGTTCAAAACGATATACATTTCCAAGTATGTGTTGGTTTGAATTTCATACACATTATCTACCATCTGGACCAGTGATCTTTCTAGGAAATGATTCTTTCTTTTTATGTTGTAAATTTTCCAAGATCTGAAGTTTTAACGTTTCCCCATCCAGTACAAACCTGCCTAGAAAACTGACCGTACCAAAAGTAAAAATATTGTATTTTAATTTAAGAGCCTTAAACTATTATTTACTATATAGTAACTTGTTTATTTAAAATATTAACCAAAGTTAAATAAATTAATAAGAAATGTATTAATATTATTCCATCCCAAACCAACAACAACAATTTTGAGCAAAGATGTAAAAAAATAAACGAACATATTGATAAATGGAAGATTACAATCAGCCCAGCTGGATAGTAAATTAAATTTCGCAACACACATAAACCTCCCCTAAAATTTAAACAGACAACAAAAGGAAAGATGAAATTAGGTGAAATGTGATATACAGATGACTCCAAATCCGGGGTCAAATATGAGCAACCCGATTCATTAGGGAAGTACATATCTTTCAAGCTGAAATACATTCTATTAATGTTTGAGTCATAAAAAAATCATAAGAGTTTCGACTGACAAAATAGATTCTCTTAACATAAGACACCATAGCGACCCTAAAAGCATTAGCACATAAAAATATCACATCCAAAATAATCAGAACGTGGGAGAAATAGAAATAATAAATAAATCACTCATAACGTATGGTGCCAATACATAAAGGAATGAATTCTGGGTAATGGGCAAGCAGTCAAAACAAACTATGTACACCGAATCTGTAATTGGGATAAAAAGATTCCAACGAAGATTCATCGCTGAATGGGTCCACAATAAAAAGAAGAATTGGAAGAGCTGTGAAATACATTGCCGTAGTTGACAGGTCCCGGCATCTGAGAAAACACCTTCCAAACGTGGGTATATTAAAAAATAACTTTATTTGTAAGTTATACACTTAGAACGAATAAAATGCCACCCATATTATCGTAGATGCAAACGAACCACTGGATCATAAACTGAACTATCGAAAGAGGAAAAGTAATTGCAGCAATAACAGTCAATGACCATCTACGTCTTAAAAGAATGATCGATAAATTGAACTGAACCAAGAACTAGAAAAATATAAGTCGGGAAGTTGCAGGCTTGGGAATAGCAAAACCTCGCTTCTTACCACCCTTCATCGTCATTCTCATCATTATACTCTAATGAAACCAAAACAAATCTAAAACAACAGGAAAGAGAAAAAAGTTTAAAATAAAAATGCCAATTAAGAGTTTAAATCAACCATATAAAAATCGATTAATTTGGCTTTAATGACACCGATAATTAGTTCATAAAACAATATTTTCAGTATAAAAGATGAAAATGTAATATAATAAGACCATTAAAATAAAAACAGTTCCTCATAAATAGTTGCTTTCAGAATTTAAACTACAAGGTAAATCTAATTTCCGCAAAAACGCTTAGTTGTATTTATTCTATTTCGAGTTAAAGCGCCTTAATACCCTATCTGAGAGGTTTTTTGTTAAATATAGCAGTATTAAGTTTAAGTTCGGAAAGCATTTCACAAGTGCTTTTCCTATGATTATAATAAAATGAAAATAAAATTTTCAAGGCGATGATAATATGCAGTGAAACCTGCAACTCTTGTTAGCAGTAGCTGTAAATTTTTATAATGGAAAACCAATATTCAAACAGTCCTATGTTTCAATTAAAGATTCTTTCTATTATTCTATCTTGAAGTTAAAAGGTTAAATAAAATGCAAATGAAAGTTGAAATCAACCAGTTGAAAGTATAATGTTGAATTTAGTTTAAAATTTAAAAAATAATAATTAGAGAAATATACAAACTAGCTCCGTAGAATCTACATAAATAAAAATTAATGATAAAATATTTTAACTTTTATTCAATACTCTATCCGATCCGATACTTAATTGAATCTTAAAATAAATAAAACCTTGGGTTAATATTTCTGTGTAATTTTTTGTTTTTTTAAGGCCTTCTATTGTTTTAAATAGTGTACTGAATGTTCATCTACTTCAGCATTCATTTTCATTACATCGCCAATAATAACAAGGGTTTAATTTTTACAAACAAGGGTTGTATTCTTTCAATTTCGAAAGTAAAAGTAGAAGAATTGAAATACAGTTTAACGAATTGTTTTGTTGGTGAGCTTTAATTACAGCTGACATAATAAACCTGTTCTGTTTCCATGGTGATGTACTACGGTCTTTTAATAACGGATTACAGGATATAATTGATATAATTTATACTGATTTTACGTAGGCATTCGACAAAGTTAACCCGCAACACCCTGATAAATAAACTTAGAGAACTTGATTTGTAAAACTTACATTTTAGCTAGTTTTTCATCTCAACTAAAAACCGTAATTAATTTTAGCTAGGTTGATTTCCTATATCATGGGTCGTAGACAGGTTGTAAAGAGTAAAAATTACCTGCATTTTTAGATAAAGGGGTAACATTATCGAAAAGACACCGAATATAATCAGTGAAAAACTTCAGTTTTCCATCTCTATTAAAAGCTCAATTAATTAGTCTTATTATGCAAGGTTTTGGTTGAAATGAAAAGTTAGCATCACAAGCGAGATTCGAACCAACAACCTTCGGTTAAATACGACGATGTTCTAACAACTTAACCTCGGGCACCAACTCATCTCAGCATAAAACCTTTCCAATTTTCTGTCCTTTTTTGCCTTTTTTTTTTTTTTTTTTCAAGTGGATAGAACAGCGGCCTATTGAGCCGAAGGCCGTGGGTTCGAATCCCGCTCGTGACGCTAACTATTTCATTTCAACCAAAACGATTAATTAATTAATTGAAAGAAATAATTTGGTCAATAGACCACTAAATATAATGGATCTATTAATCATTTTCAACCCACACTTCTTTTGGCATTATTTTTCTCTCGTTCAACATCGGTGATCGCGATTTATTTTGTTCGCTATATTTATGCCTAAACGTGAAATAAATTACATAATCTTCTCAATTTATTGGCTGAAATTAAACCAATTTGGTCAAATACATCACTAAGACTGTTCGAACTGATCGAATTTGTACTTGGTCATATTACACAACTTATGTTAGATACAATAAAATTTGCAATTGCTTTGATAATCGATTCAACACTATTTAGAAATTCTAAGTTTTCAGTAAAAATAAAACAGAAAACGTCTAATTTCATAGTACGGATTGGGATCACGAATAGCGAGGGAGATCGATGCCCCAGGCGCCAGTCTGTTCAGCCGAATCCAAGCTGACTCACACCGGCCATATCCTTCTTCACAGACCACATTGGGAGAGAGGATTACCACCCTGCGGTGACTCATGCCGGCTTCCTTACTCTTTACGCCGCCACCCTCTGTCACCACCTGGGGGTAATTTAAGACCAACAAGAATTTGTTCGGAAATATCTCGAGACGGATCAGAACAAGGCGGATCAATAGGTAAAGGATTTTGTTTTTCTAACGTTTCTTCAAAATTGTTTCAGATAAAAGGGTAAGCAGGAAAAAATAAATGGTTTCATGTATTAAATTTTGTGGATAGGACATTTTGTTATTAAACTATTAAAATAGCGCAACGAAACTGTCCTTGTTTTACTTTATTTGTTATTTGTTTTGTTTTTTTACAGTTTAACTATGGCGTTTGATGGATTTGTGAGTTTTCCTCTTGGTTAATGCGAGGTGATTTATAGTTTCCGTCCATCTTATTTTGGTCTGCTCCTCGCTAATTTGGACGGCCAAAACGAACGTACGTACAGAAGAGGCCGTACTTTACAAAAAATTATATAAGCCCACCATTCAATATTTCGAAAAAACGAAACAGTTTTTGACATCACAACGATCAAGCAATAATTCGATCATCCAGGAAAACCAAGACTAAATTTCACAATGTTGCGAAAGTAATTAGTTCCCGCTGTAGAACATCATTTAACTTTCCTAGTGACGGTTGTATTCGTTAATTACTAAGAAAAAAAATCGTTATCTTATCTTTTTGAATGTTTATACAGATCACTAAAAAAACAATTTCGCAAACTTTGTATTTTATGAGGGTTCCTCTTCGAGAACAGGCCCAGCACTGAAAATGGCGAAAAGCCGAGACGTCCTGTCAGACCAGAACAAAAGGCAGACAAAAACAACAACAGGTGGACAATATTTTGTCTAAAATAGTACAGACCAAGCTATGGAACCCCATAATAAGTTACCTGTGTTTGAATAAAACTTCTTTTAGTTCCAGCACTGTTTATTTTTATTTCATGGAAAGGCTTTTCAACTCCTTTACAGTCTTCCTCAGCCAATTAAGTTTTGAAAAAAATTTAAATTTAGTTTTTAGTTAAATGTTGATATCAACATAAAAAACCATAAAAATGGTTGGCTGAGGATGACTGCAAAGGGGTTGAAAAGCTTTCCATGAGATAACAGTGCTGGAACTAAAGGAAGTTTTCTCCAAACACAAATTATCGGAAACGACCGAACTGCAGGCTTTGAGAAATGATTAGATTTGCCGCATAATTTGCCACAGTTTAATTATATTTTTCAATAGAATAGTTTATAATAAGCAATCGCTATTGAATTAATACTGAAGTCAGTTATTATCCAAACAATGGACCGATTTGAGTGCAGCACAGTGTATGTCAGCCTTCACGACTCACAAATGGCGAACATATCCATAATAACGCTGAACACGCACGGGTATGTAACTGGGAATGTCTCGCGTTTCGGCCTTTCGCCATCTTCAGTGATGAACTCTGGAAACGCGTTTGAATACTCAAAAACCAGTGAGTAGGAGACCGACCCTGTAAGTGACCTGTGCTGGTTCAGCGTGAGCTCACCGACTCGCATACCAAAACCCATTATCGAGGTATAATTCTTAGACTGTGTACAACATAAAAGTAAAAATAAAACGTAGAAAAATCGATCGAAAAAACAACGAACAAGACTGGCTTGCTAGGAAGTCGATTATAAGATAAAGGGAAAAAATCAGTTTTTCGCCCATCTCGAAAGAATTGTAACACACAGGTCTACTTTTCTCGTGTTCTGATGATATATTTTTAATAGTACTGCTCTTACATGTAACATAAATATATTTTTTTTTTAAATTGAAATGTTACCTTGTTTTTAATCGTCTGATTGCTTATTAGTTTCTTAATTCGATAAAAAAATAATCTGATGAAGTACCATTTTAATTAGTGACGATTACGACCCCGTGAATACTTTATGCATTCCACATTTTTCATAATATCTTTTTATAATTTTTAATTAGTTATGAAATGTAAAATATACTTAAGCTGTCGTTTTATTAGTGCACCAATAAAAGGCTGGCACCATCAGAAGATACCCCAATATTTCAAACGCAGAAATGTTGGTATTTCCTAATAGCAATGTTATTTGGCCACAAAGGTCAACGCCCGGTAAATTAAACGAGCGAGATACCTTCAAAGGAGGTAGGCAATTTCTCGGCAAAGGGAAAAGCTCCCAGTGCTTTTTCCACGCAATACTCGTGGCCCGATAGGAGGGCTATTCCCGCGTGTAATGTTTCACAAAAATGTACGGGCACAGTTAATACCAAGGGCTGAATGTAGGTCATTGTATCGCTCCCCTGGGCGTCCGAATCAAATCCAGTGCGCCGTTCAAATCGAAATAGTTCAAACACCTAATAGACAATTTATTTCATAAGGTGAAACAAAAATGTTCCCATATTGGCTTAGAATATTAAACAGCCTTGTTTTCAAAATCGGTTAAACATGGAAAAATCGTATTCCCCAATTACAGCAAGATATTTTAGATATTTACATAAATATTTCTAGGTTCAGAAAGTCTCCTATGCAACCCCTAGTCTCTGACCGTTTTAACTTTAGCAAACCTTAAGAAAAAAAACGCAATCTGGTTACCATTTATTATCACAAGAATAAGTCACTAATATGTACTGTTAGTAATAAATACTTATAAATATGTATCAGTATGTACATACACATTAACATGTATATAAAGATAAGATAAAATAATATGTTTGCTGTATTCAGAGTATTCCCGAAATTATATCAAACACTTTAATTTCAAATGGCACACAATATTTTTCTCTTGAGTTTACTATATTAAATTTGTTTCTAATAAAATTAAATGAGATCAAATGAAATTTCAACGCACAATAAAAGCCAAATGCAGGCAGTAAGCAGGGCAAGATTATTCTTAGTTGTTTTTAATTATCAGGTAAATGGAATGTTCAATCTCGGAATCGTTGTAATCTCAAAATACATTTGAATACAATTTTTTAGCAGATTATGGAGAAAAAAGAATAATCGTGATATTCCACGAGTAAAACTTTAAACAGGCATAACCTTGTTAATTTTTAACCAACCTTCATGATTTTGTTTTAATTTTCTTAAAAATATATCTAGTTTCATCCTCAAGAGGTGGATTTTTCATCGTTGAAATCAACTGTATGAGATTTCAAGGTCTCGAATGAAACCTAATCCAACCCTTATCATCACAAAATCCTGAAAAAATAACAATAATAAATAAGATGGCTACAAAAATGAAATTTGACAGACCCTTCCATATAAAAATACAAGAGATATTTAGAAGGATAAAGAACTTTCTGGGGTTTGCAAATAATGAAAAATCCATAGGAGATCGTTCAGGGAGCGGTGGAAAATAGGGAGACAAGCGTTCCTCATGACCCGAGTAAAAAAGACAAATTCATATAAAAAAATATAACTGAAACCCTTCGTCCTACAATTTGATGAATACAAATCAAGTTATGTCCCACCAGCTACTCCGAAAGCCTTTACAAAGATATTTAATTAAACAGTACAAAAACATTTTTTTTACAAAGCATTTCCACATACATTCATGTAAAAATAATTACTTAAAACACGACAGAATAATAAATACTTGCATAAAATCAATGAGATTTAATGAACCCAGCAGTTTTTGTTGTTTTTTATTTGCCTAAATGAAAAAAAAATGCGAATTTAAAAAATATGTTTGACACTTTTGTTAAAACAGTATAATATTTATTGTAACATAAATACCAACTAATATTTGTCAGTTGTTTTAATAACATTAGCCTAAGTAATTGCTTTGCTGTTAGGAAACGCTACTTCAATTACAAAAGCAGAAAAGTCTAATTAAAACGGCCATTTTCTTGGTTAAGTATGAAACGGAAAGAGCAGGGCAATTTACTCTAAAGAGGAAAATGAATAGAACCCGTAGAACACTTAACGAAAATAGTAGGAGGCCAACGGAAAGTAAAACTAATTAATATTGTGCGTACAATTACAATAAGAAAAATAATAGCAAAGGAATTGTGAAATCTCAAACGAAAGGCAAGATGATGAACAAAACGATTTGATATTACTGGAATAACAGTTATTGTTTGTACAACTAAAATGAAAGCTTAAATAATTTTATGTCATATCATTCTTTCACTTAGGAGATCCTGGGCATATGGCTTCAGTCGTCAGGGAGGATGGATTATCTGGAAGGGCGTGAGATTAAAGGTCAGTGATATAAGGATTTGTGGGACAAGTTTACCTTTTATGAATCTTCTTGGAGCTATTTGTAGATACTTCATATTAAAGTCGTTGTGAATGGTATAATTGGCCCTATCGGAAGGTCATTGTTAGGACTGAATACGTTGGAGGTTGGGTACCAAATGGGTCATGAGGACAAAAGAGTTAGTTTTGATCGATCCTTCAGAGATCTAAAGCATTCGCGTTTTATGAGTCGAATGTGTGGGTTCCATGTAAGTCGTTCTGTCAGTGTGTAAGGTAGTGGACTAAATTAGCTAGTGGGAGACCTTCCTTATTCTTCGTAAGGTGAAACTGACATGTTCTCATTTTTGTGCGTATGATGTCATTTTCCAGAGCTTAAACCCAAAAGATGCCAGGATACGAAGGAGTTCTGAGTAATGGAACGGCAGACCAACTGGCCAGAGGTGCATCTGCAACACCAACGAACACCCAGGACCTATAATTGCGATAACAAGGACAAGCATAGATCCTGTAGAATGACTACACAAAAACCCAACTAGCTGTCAGAATCAGTTAACTTATAATTAAACAACCCTCGTTAAAACTAGCAAACACATTGTTACAGTTAGCGATGGTTAAACTCAGGAGAGTCTTACGACTTACCAGTCGCAAGCATCTAAAAAGCACCTACAATCCATGTTTATATAAAATTATGACTCCATGTGTAGGGTATGCAATGAAGAGGAAAAAACTGCCAAAACTACTTTCGAATGTGATGCACTGCATACTTAATGAAGGCTTGACCTAGAATATCAAGAAGACCCGGGAGATAGAATTGAAACATGACCTATTATTTCTTAAAAGAAGGATCGAGTACTTAACTAATAAACAAGGAAAAGTAAAGAGTACTGCACTGCTTGGATAATACAAAAAGCCCGCTTGCTAGCATTCCATTATCATCCTATTACATGGGCATGCAGGTATCTGGATGAGATTAAGGGTTGTTTATAAAAGCAAAGGATGAAGTATCATCCGCATAGGTGGTACAGGTAGTTTCAGAAAGAATAGGAATGTCTGCGATATATGCTATATTTTATGCGTACTCTATTGTAAAGTGAGAAATGGACGAAATTTACGTATGAATCCTGGTAGCCTTGAGGGAAATTAAAGGTGTTCCAAGGAAAGAGAACAACCTGGAAAAATTCAAGCAGGCGAGAGGATAGCTTGAATGTCTTACTTAAACGCACATCACTTCCTAGTAAGACCCAAGGCAAGGTGTCGATCCATGATGTCGATGACTTTGGACCTGTTGATGTCTTTTCAGTGCCGTTTTTACGTATGTCGTCTTGTTGGTTGAAAAGATACCGAGAAGGCGATGGGTCCTAAGATACCTCCTTCGGGTACCCTGCATCTGTGCTATATGAAACTAGATGATAGGCGTCCTTAATTCGTTTAAAGTATCTATTGGATAAGTAAGATTGTAGGATCAGGTAATAGTTCAAGCTTCCAGAGCAACTATGAGTGACATATCCGGTTCAAATAATATACCAGAGCAACAATCCCCTCGCTGCACATCAACAATTCAATGGCACTGCTCAATAGTGATATAAGAGCGTCTGATTATTGGTAGTTAGGCTAAGGTTGGGGAAAATCTTTTAAAGAGTTTTTCTAGGATTTTGCCGATGATGATATGGGCTTTTGAGATTTATTAGGCTCTACTATCAGCCAGATGAGATAAAAGTTCCATCGGGATGGAAAGTAAGTGATAATCAAGTGCAATATTATAATACAAGTTATTACAATACAATAAAATAAAAAAATCTGGTTGTTTTCTCTTAACTTTCATAGATAGTAGAAAAATAACATCTAGAAAAATAAGAGATCACAACAAAAAATTAGTTTTAAAAAAAGAAAGTGGATATTATGACCTTACACAAAAATCAAATAGTTAAAAAATTTAATTTCACTTACAACTGATTCTTTTGCCAAGAAGCAGTTATAAAACCACTTGTAACAATCTGTTATTCGTTTCGTTTACTTTCTAACACTAACAGTATTAAATTAAAACACAATCTTTAGGCAGTAACTCCCATAACAAAAAACATTGTATAAAGCCTTTCTCATAAAATGGCCGAAGCATAATTTGAAAATAATATCGGCCTTGAGTTCCACCAAGACCGTATTGATTACAAGCGGAGCGGTAGCATGTAGTTAACCAACGATATTGCCGCCACCCTGTCTACCAAGAACGAAACGTCGTCCAATTTTTGTCAGATAATCGCGACACTTGTAAAAAAAAAACCTTGAGACCAATTTTAAAAGATAAAGCATTGGGCTCGATTTCGAGCGTGACAAAAGAGCGGACTTGCAAAACAAATTCACCCAAGAGTATCACATTGCTCGAATAAACTCGAACAACCCTCGACTTCAAAAGTTGAACTACAATTCAAACAGCCATGAAACAGAAATATAAATATCAACCACCTTTCATTTGATCAAAATGCATTAAAAAGTAAAATATCAATACTGTACAACCACGTTATTGAGTACTAATAACGTGAATTTCTATTTACAATTCATGTACTGTACAATATAGAAATTCCTGTTTGCTGAATAAATTAAAAAACTGGATGTATGTATTATGAATACTATTACATTTTATAATACTGGGGAAGCAAGACTCCAAAGGCCTTGTATAGGCAGGCATATATAGTATATTTCGAGCGAAGTTACAGATTTAACAATTTGGCCAAACACTGAAGACCACGAACCCAATTGGAAAACTGCTAAGACAAATCCTTCCTATTGACAAAAATCCTATGGCATTGTGGTACGTAATTGCGGAGATAAGGATATCGAACGAATAGGGCAAAAAATAAATGGCATATACAAAGAACGTATAAGAACGTTTAGCGGCAATAACAGAAAATTAAGCTACAAGACTCATCACACAGTAAACCGTCAAAAATGCATAAAATCACGAACCTCTAAAGGGCAGATAAAAAGGACGCAAATTGAACATACTTGACAAATATCCAAACATACCCATTTAACACTAAACAACATGAAAAAAGGACCAGATCTACTAGATTAAATATTATTAAAATACTAAATTAATCTACTAAAGGGCACTGAAAAACAACGCCGACGCACCCACTCCCTCTCATGACCTTATAGAAGAGACTTGACTTCATCGAAATCACACAGACCCAACACCAATACGCGGACTAAAATCTTCAGTAAGGACAATCCATGACCCTGCAGGTCACAGAGAAATCTTACAAAACAAATACCTACACTTAAAATCACAATAAGTTCTTAAAAAGAAACATTAACAACGTCCAGTATTACACAATTATATTGGCTAATTATAACCAAAGCAATCCTTCTTTCATGTCTTTATTTGAAGATTATTTTTACTTCAGGATTTTTTTTTTTAACTTTTTAAGTTAGAATTTGTCCTCCTTGAAGAATATAGCGTTTTACTTGTAATGATTCCTTTCTTGTTTTTATTAAAAATAAAGACATCCGTTATGAAAAATTCAACAAGAGAGTCTTGCAATATTCAAGTCAAGATGGTGAGATCTGGAATCAAATAAGAAGGCTGTAAAATCTTCGCGGGTGCAATCTGTATTTTTCTTGGATTATAGAGCTATAAATGTCTTATTTTATGAAAAAAAACAAGGACACATATCACAAAGCAAACTTTCTCCCATCACGTTTAGATTGACCATTATCGGTTTCATGTTTTATACAAGAGAATTGATAAATAATATATTCAGAAGCGATTTTTTTATCCGATTACATTACAATTGAGATCAACCACCACAAACAGGGAAGTCACAAAAGCGTAAAAATAAAATAAAGCTTTCTTTTAGATAATTTTAACCATCATTTGGCTCTTTTTTACAAAACATCATCATATTAATTTGAATTGAGAACGTCCAAACAGTTTGGTAAAAGTTTTAGTTGAATTTAGTATTATTTTTGCATGCGTGTGCGATTGTTATTCGGCTGACAGATTATCTAAGCTATAGTGACATTTCGTTGAACTATATTTGACATACTTGTTTTATCATAATAAAAACTATTATTAACATGCGATCGTTATTGTTATTATTATTAATTAATCTTTTTATGTAAGGTTTCGGTTGAAATGAAAAAGTTAGTGTCACAAGCGGGATTCGAACTCAATACGCCGTTGCTCTAACCACTTGAGTTATCGTAACCGAAGGTCGTAGGTTCGAATCCCGCTCGTGACATTAACTTTTTCATCTCTACCAATACCTTACATAAAAAGAATAATGGCACTCGGCGCATTAACGTAAAATTCTGTTGTTGTTTTTTCACTCATCTTTCTCATTGACTCACATTTTTTTTAATATTAGAGATCCTCCTGTATTTACTTCAGGTTATCAAATTATTAACAAAAGTATTTCCGTGTGATAGTAGTGGATATTCAAAGAGGTTCACCTCCAAATGAGACAGTGTCAAGCCTGATCATTTTTCTTCCACTAGATATTTTTCGTGACGGGTCCAGTGCCAATATTCACGCTAATAAATTCCTTTCACCCACTCTCACCCCAGAATGCTTAATACTCCCGGGGTTGGGGATCCCTTCACTCACGTTAATTATTTATACAAATTCAAACCAACATAGCACACATAATACCCGATAAATAGTTAAAAACCATCTCATAGTCTGATAGGTATTGGAATAGAGATATGTGCCTGTTGTGGTAATAGCTCATTCTGCAGGCTTTGCTTTCTATATACGGTCAACAATTATTCACTCCGTGAATAATGGGGAAGCGGTTTTTTTTCCCACCAGCAAATGCCCGAGTGTAAAGGCGGCTATACTCTTAAAGTAAATTCTCAAATCTGGACTTTCTTGAGGATTCCTTCCACTGAAACCTCGGCAACACACACGAAGAGGATTTTCGTCTAGGAAATCAATACCTAGTTCTGCGTTGACTGGTGATGGTTGTTGGTTATTCTCGTGGTTGGCCTCAACAGTCGACCTGATAGATTAATCCATGCCATATAGTGACATTTCGCTTAAATAAATTTGATATACTTGTTTTATCCAATAAAACCTATTATCAACATACGAATGTTATCGGTATTATTATTATTATTAATGAATCTTTTTATTTAGGGTTTTGGTTGAAATGAAAAGGTTGGTGTCACGAGTGGGATTCGAACCCACGACCGTGACACTAACTTTTTCATTTCAACCAAAACCTTACACAAAAAGATTAATAATGGAAAGATATAATTTGGTCAACCAGGTCACTAAACATAATGGAGTTATTATTATTCACAGGTCACGATAGCTCAAGTGGTAGAGCGGCGGCGTATCTAGCCGATGATACTAGGTAGGTTCGAATCCCGCTCGTGCCATTGACTTTTTTATCTCAACTAAAATCCTTCAATTATTATTATTATTATTATTGACAACTGAAAATGAATGAAGAAAACATTGTTCTATTTATTACAAAAAAGTGTTACAAAATCGTTACAAACTTTCTTACAAAGGCCAATTGATCAGGGTTGGTGGACAAACCGATGACAAACAAAACTCAGCTGAACTTTTAAACCATTAAACTCCGACTGTTGTTTGATCTCTGGTGGGCCGAAAATTCACGTTGTTCAGCACATGAGCGTTCACGCCAATGACGATGCATGCGACGGTAATCAGATCTAACTACGGTCGGTTTACGTGGAAAAGGTCAAACAACTTACAAAATCTCAACCTCACGTCGACCGTAAAGTCAACGCCATCTACTAACAATTGAACCGTTTTTATGCGTGAGATTGTTTTATACGTTTGGTGAAAACTCTTCAATAACGTAAATAATCTTGTACTGATTAAATATAAAACATTAAATTTGAAGGAAGAAGAAAGTACTTCATTCTGAGACTACAGTCCCGTAAGAAATACAAAAAGGTCATAAAAATTGTTTACAACTGTGGCACTTGAATTAATGAAGATTTGACGTTAACATCAAGTAAACTAAGTTGAAAATCACATTTTAAGACATGGAAATAATAGTGACAGTAATAAGAATTTAGGGGAAAACACAAATAATAAAGAATGACCTGTTTTTTGCAAACATCGCTATAAACTGTAAACTTAGAAGTTGCGAAGAGGAAGGTAACAAGTTTTCTAATTTAACAAAAGCACTTCACAATAGTGTGAGCTATTTTGTCTTTGTTTGGAAGGAGATGAGGTATTGGTACAAGAGGAATTTAAAAGAGGTAAGGAAGGGGGCTTCGTAGGCTGGCAAAGATGAGAATTCCTGAGATCTTTGCTCTGAGCTAGGAAGGACCCTCAAATGTGGAGGTTTTTTGACGAGGAAAATATAGGTCATTGGAAAACGATGTGTGTTAAGAGAGAGGATAGAGGATTTGAACTGAAGTATATTGAAAATATAGTGAGGACGACGAAAGTTTTTGAATGGTAAACGAAGGAGCCTAGGAAATACTTTTTGCCGAAAGATAAAGCCAGAGTAGATCTGAACAGGTGTGAGACACTAGTCATTCGGGGGATGCCGAAAATAAATCTTACAATTCATCAATGTCTTCAGACGCTCGTTTTGTTCCTTCTGAAGTCCACCATGAGCGAAGAGGGGCCCACACAGCTACAGTCGAAAGGTGAGAGAGGAGAAACAACCAGGACCGGCGGAATTGAACGTGGGATCCAATACAGGATTCGTCGGGAAATATTGGAAATGTGTAGTTTCCAAGAAAGGTTTTGATCGAACGTACCGAAGTAACAAAAGACACAAGGTAACACCGAACTTTAACAAATAAATCAAATTATATCTATTATGCTCATTATATAATATATATTTTTTCCAAATGTTCAATTCTTTTTAAAACATTACGAATGTACAATTATCTATTAAGAGATGTGCTTTTAGAAATTTTTTCACTTACGAAAAAGTAACAAAATGTACTACGTCAAACTTTCACAATCGATATATACACAACAATCGAACAATAGCAATCTTACCGTCCTTTGTTTAACGCTAAACAAAGCAATGCGCAAGAACCCACTGTAGATTGATTAAAGCGTAATACATTTGGTTCCAAAATGAAAACCATTTACACGAATCGTAATGTTGATGAAAATGTCAAGTCGTAAAATAAGTTCGTAGCATTTTTTATGGTAAATTCAATAAAGCTATTAGGTATTCATTCGCGTTATTTGCGTTATTGCCAACTTATAATATGTGCGTTGTTTTATGTAAAAAAATTATTACAAAAATCATTACAGACTGTATAGCCGATATAATTATGAAATACTGGGCAAGCTTTTTTTTAACGTAGAAGAGAGCATTGAGGATTGAACTTTAGATTGAAAAGACTGAATTCGTCTTTTCTCTGAATTTCTCTGTTGTCTGCGGAGTGATGAACATGTAATTTGACTCTTATCCGTTATTTTTGGTCTATCCACGCTGGGTTTGTTCTATCAAATTAGTTTCGGTATTTTGCCATCTTCAGTGTGCCTTAATTTAATGCGTGTCGCCCAATGGGGCCAAAACGCACAAATGCGGAAAAAATTCGGTAACATCCACACTATTTGAGGTAAGTTCCCCAAATTTGATGTTTTCTGGTGTGCTGCATCCAAGGAAACCTTTTCGAATCGATTGGCCACAGCAAACCGATGGGTCTCAGCACCCATGAGTAAAGATGGGAACATCTGACCAAATAACCATAAACTAACTAATAATAATTATGTACCTACTATATAAGACGATAATTTTTTCCACTTTTTCTGCAATGAAACGAAAATTTGAGATACTTTATATTAAAGAATATCTTTCTATTAAAAAAAAAAAATAAACGTTTCATGTCACGATATTTCTGATATATGATTCGTATTCTACAAAGTAAAAGAACTGTAACTATCTAGTCCCATTCCTTCAACTAAACGGAAAGTGGCCAAATTTATTATATTTTCGAAGGTTTAGGCTAAGTAGCTCTATTTAAATCAGTGCTCCAGACGAAAACCACAGAGATAGTACTTCGAAGTTTATAGGAGGAAGAAAGAAGGTACCACAGCAAAAAACAAGGAAGCTTTTTTTTTTTTTTTTGAACGTCCAAAAAACCGAATATTCCTCGAATATTTCTGGTTTTCCCTCAAGTAGTCCATCTGATTCCACCCCAACGTTGAATTTTGTCTTTATATAAAAAGAAATTAGGGTGAAAAAATGTTTACAAAGAACATTTTCAGAAAATCGCTGGACTTTGCAAAATTTATGATATGATACTTGTTTTGGAGTACATTCCCTATAAAGAGCACTACTGGCGAATGAAATAGACCGCTTTTGGGATAAGGGTGAAAAAAACGTTTAGTATTACAAGATGGATTACAATGGGGATTACAAGACATCGACACCTTTGAAACACCGAGGAGTTTTAGCCTTTCCTTTGACTAGAGGGTTTTTAAAATTCACCAAGCATACTTTTACAAAGAGCAAAGTTAAACGCTCCTTTGAAACTTTTCCTCTCTGGCAACTCTCATTTTTTAACTGCGTAGTTTTATCTGGAAGAGCGTTAAAAAAAATCCCTCATCACAGGAAAAAATAATTTTGGATTCACAATAGGAACAATTTTAAGTTTTTCTATCGAGTTATGTACAACCTTGGTTCTTCTCTCCAATAATGGCCTTAAAAGAAAGTCTGTCTTTTTCCAAATTTGTCGAGCCAACGTGAATAAACGTTTTCCGATCAAAGCCTACTATGTGTTTTATTCGCCTTCCTATATTTTCCCAATATTTCTAGATTCCGAGTGTTATACTTTCCATATGTGTTTAAGAATTACTTCAGTGTGTTTGATGCTTATAAAATATAATAAAAATTAATGATAGTGAAAAAAATAAGTATGCTTTAATGTTGTTACAAAATTAAGGTATATACAATATTTACATACATATAATACTACTAATACTAATAATATAAAATATATATTGTGAATATAAATTACATATGTGTGTATATTTTTTTAATATTTGTATTTATATGAGTGAATAAGAAGGGTCTGATGGTGTTATAGCATCCATATCACCCCTCGAGCTGTGTATGGGGCATGGGCCGATGGTGGAATAATTATGAAAGTCTTTCAATTAATCAACATTTACGAAAGGTATTGGTTGAGATGAAAAAGTCAGTATCAAGAACGGGATTCGAACCCATGACCTTCGGATAAATACGTCTCTACTCTACCACTTGAGCTAATGTGACCTCGATCCGCTTAAACATTAACTCCTCTGAATTTGAGATGGGAAGTTTGTGTCAGAGTGGATCGAGGCCACGTTAGCTCAAGTGGTAAGTAGAGACGTATTTATCCGAAGGTCATGGGTTCGAATCCCGTTCTTGACAGTGACTTTTTTTATCTCAATCAATGCCTATCATAAATGTTAATCAATTGGAAAATGTTAATTGGTCAATCGGACCACGAACTGTAATGGATTTATAAAAGTATTGATCCCATTTATACAAGTCTGTTATTGTATGCAGGTTGATGGAGGAGTATTGAGTACTTCATCTACTAAATAGAATGAAGGCGATTCAATAAGTATGAATGTATTTATTTGTGTGAATGCGTATTGAATGTTGTTGCAATATTTAACTATATACAATATAGTACAAAGTATACAACTATACTTTTATTATATATAATATTAATTTAACCATCAGACTCTCCTCATTCACTCAAATAAATACAAATAATTTTTTAAAAAATTCATTAGAAACGTCTCAAATTTTTTATAGTTTGATTGTTAAAGAAAAATGTGGTTGAAGCATACAACTCTGATCATCTGATCATCCTATCGTCTTGTATATATATATATATATATATATATAT
>CM077102.1:21447220-21488747 GCA_039619505.1 Cimex hemipterus
ATATATATATATATATATATATATATATATAAAATAACTGTTATTAATTTATAAAAAGGCGGTAAAAATTGTAAATCGAAATTCAACGGACAGCTCAGCGCTACCTATCGGATCCTACATTCAAATCACCGCTCATCCAAGTCGACTTTCTGTCAAATGATAACACAACATGATAATCAGATAAGACCTAGGGACACTCAACAGACTACATTCTAAGACTATCTACAAATACTTCAAACCAGTACTTTTATATATTTTACCCACTCAGGACTAGAAAATAATTGTACCGAGTTATATAATTCAAACTATTAATTAATCATCGAAATGGACATATATAAAAATGGTCTAAAAAAAAAGGAAAGTATAAATACCTTTAGTCGAACATTGAATTGTGGTTGTAGGCTGTCACGAGTCACTGATTCCGGTAACAGTGAACTACTAGCAACCGATAGGTCAAACCTTTTGGGCTTTAATCGCCCAAACAAAGCTTAATCAGCATTGATTGTTACCAGACATTTAGGTTACTGAGATGTCCAACCTAGCGTGTATAGTAAGAACTGTTAAATCAATGACGCCCCATAAAATATCTAATTTGATTAAGACACTTGAATATTATAAGTTTTTACAGAAGACTTTATATTCGATTCTTCAAACATCATAACATTAAATTATTTAGAATTTCATGTCGTTGCTGTCGTAATGCATAAATATTCAAAAATTTGTATAAATCTTTTGTACTTGAACTTTCAATACTTACAAATTACAACAAAAAATCTATGTATATTGAATAGACAAAATATATCTTTACAATTGCACAATCTTTTTCATGAAATACATCAGCAGATATTAACAATCGTAAAAGCAGTAACAGTAGACTTTTTTTTAACTTATTGTTCTATTCGTAAATATTGTGAGTAAAACCATCCATTTCAATGTCATATTTCATTTAAATCATGAAGCGGGTTTTTTTGTTTTTTTTTTACTTATAAATAATTTAATTAGACAACCATGTAATGCTATATGCTCCAGCCTAGCAGAAATAAAGGACAAAATGGACGAATAAAGGCACTAACAGAAGGAGTGAAGGGAAAGTTAAATTAAATGCAAATAGTGACTAAATAGTTTATAAGAGTAGTCAAAAAATGTATGTTCATACTGTACAATATTATTCTAATTTTGAGACAAATGACTTTTTTTTTTAACTGGTTGTAATGGATGGTTCTATTCACACATTTTGTGAGTAAAACCACCCTTTTCAACTGTTGAAGACATGGAATATTTCATTTGAATCATGAAAAAGTTTTTCTTTATATATATATATATAATTCAATTATACAAACATGTAATTTATTCTTCTATGTACTCAAGCCTGGCAAAAAATAAGACAAAAAGGACCAGTAAAGATTGAAGGAGTGCAAAGTTAAATTAAATTCAAATATTTGATAAAAGTAATCCCCTAACCCCTGACCACCCCAAGTTATTGAAATGGATAGTTCTATTCTCAGATTTTGTGAGTAAAATCTTGGAGCGAAACAATCCTTTTCAACTGTTGAGGGCATGCCATATTCCATTTGAATCATGAAACCATTATTTTACATATATATAATTTAATTAAACAACCATGTAGTTTATTCTTCTATACATTCAAGCCTGGCAAAAAAAGAGGACAAAATGGATTAGTAAAGGCAATAACAGAAGGAGTGCAGGGAAAGTTAAATTAAATACAAGTAGAGGCTAAATATTCTATAAAAGTAGTCAAAAATTGAATCTTCGTATTGTACAATATTATTCTATTTTGAAACAAATTACTGTTAAGTTTAAATAAAGAAATGTTGTCAAGTTTTGCTCTTAATGTGTTATTAAGATCAAAATCAGGTTATAAATTGTTAGTTAAATTTTAATGTATCACTAAATAATTTGTTCTGTGTGTGGGGCTCACCGACACATTCTCAGCAAGCACCAATTTTTAATGACTTTTTAAAGTAACAAATAATTATTTGAAAGAGCATTTGGATTTTCTTTTCCCAAATAGTCAGCGAGATAGACTCTAGGCTCATAAACACTGTAGTCGTGGGGTTATGTACCCTTGGCTCTTTTTTTCATCTAACCGGTCCTCACCCCCTGGAGGTAATTGGGGATAAGCCTCTTTATATGTGCTAATAAATTAGTCACACATCAGACTTTGTTCACGTTACTGGATGGATATTCGTCGAGGCCATTTGGAATATGCCCATCCTCTAATAATAATGTAAATTGTTTTTATATATAATATTACTTCATTGTTTTCATTGTGTTACTTCTGTATTTTGTACTTTATTTGTTATCGTTATATTAACGATTTATCACTTTCTGACTGATTCAAGCAATATAAGCTTTTTATGCATAACTTAAATAATTATTATTCATATTAAGAATAAACTTAGGAAAGAAACTGTCTTCGAAATATTTAATTTTTTGAAACTATTTCCTCTGTAATGATTGAAAGATGAAGTAAGCCATAAAACTGACTGAAAACATTTCTTTTATAAAGGTTTTTTTTAGGAAATTCAAGAAAGTCCAAAGTGATAACCAAGAGTAAAAATCAAATGCAACAAATGTTAACAATCTTAGAACTGTAAGTTTATCAGATAAACATTATTTTTGAAATGAATGTGTATCAGTTGGTTATTATGGTTTAAGTATAAATCAAATTGAAAGAAAGAAATTATTAGGTTAACTTCTGTATTTCAACCGTGTTGTTTTTCCCCCCTAATATGACATATCCTAGCATCATTCTGGACCATGCCCTAATGGTCGAAGGTTCGTTGGGCATATAACCGAATGTCCTCTCCCAACAGGCTCGTAACCTTATTTTCCTGTTTCGTGTTCGGCCATTAGTGATGTTTTATGTGATAATAACTCTGTTAAGGTATTTTTAAGAGATACGACAGTGTTTCTTTAGCCCTGACGAAAACGCCTTATTAACATGGCTTCAGAAAATCCGGAAAGCAGTTTGAGGGTTGGTTTTTTTAAGTTTTTTTTGTTTTTAATATGAGTTATAATCCAGATTTGACTTATGACATTTGTATTATATATTTTATTTTCAAAACATTTGCAGGAATGTAAAGAAAAATCCCTGGAGGCTTTGTCAGTGTCTGTCGAAGAAGGAGGTGTAGCGAGAAAAGTGCCAGCTTTGGTATAACATTTTTATTCAATTTTTTAGTTTTTAAATATTTCTATTATCTGGAATTGATGAGTTCTAATTTTATGTGTAAAATTTAAATTTAATTGAAGTTTTAATAAAATATGTTTAATTATGATGATTTGAAAGAAATTTCACCGAAACACCAGAAAATGATTTAGTGTGCTCATCGTTAACTACATTCTTTGTTATCGGTATACCATTCATTCGAGAAGTACTCAATAATCCTCCATCAACCATCTTTTACCGCACATTCACGCATAGAAATAACAGCAGTTAAGGCACATTCTCATGATTCAACTTTACTTGAACAGCAAAAGTTAAAAGCTCGAATCAGTTTTTATTCATACATTTTTAATTAGAATTGATCAACTTTTGGTGTACAGACCATCGACTTCACTTGACTAGAAATTCCTACAATATTTCACAATTTTTATTCCAATTTTTTCAATTTAAAATCACAAGCATATTTTACCAAGTAGAAGATACAAATATATCTTGGTTTTGAATGTTTTAATTTAGAACAATTGTTACAACAAAATAGAACTTTACAAAAATGGCATTTAAGCCTTTTTTATTTATGCTATTTTATGAGGTTAGGTTAAAACATCCCATAATTATTTTTAAATTATTTGATTTTCTAAACCTTTCTGCATTGTGGTAATAGCACATATTATCTTTTTTACTTTTACTTTTAGAGCTCGTATTTTGCCAGCAATCGTCAAATGACCTGTTTCGTTTCTCCACCTAAACCGAATGACGATGGTGCCTTTGTTCTTGGGGCGAAGGATAGCTGGCTTAGTAAAACAAATATATTTAAAGAAAATATGCAGTGGCTGCTGACTTTACCTCATCACAGGTTAATACAATTTATGTTTAACACTGTCATAAGCTTACGCCTGCCAAATCCTACAGGTTTTGGTCTCAAATAATATACGGGAAAGATTCATGGGATTCTGTGATAACATTTTTACAAGAAGCCTATCCTTATTACATACTCGATAGCCTGCCACAAGATCCAGATATAAAGCAAATGTATTTCCAGATTTACTTCCTAGTTTTTCGTATAATCAAAAGAGCAACGACTCGTAAGGAATCTGAGGTAATTTGCAATTCAATTTAAAAACTGAATATATTGAATTTATACTTCAGTTATTTATTTTTTTACCCCAACTTCAGGCACATTGGATCGGTGCTAAAAAGTTTGGAAGCTTACTATACAATTATACCATTGTCTCATTTCCAATTCTTCTTGATATCTGTGTTGTATATGGAGAAAGCTTCAAGGATGAAGTCCACAGCATTATAAACAAAGTTTTTAAAGCTCAACCAATGTACAAAGAAGACCTTAACAACTTAGTTCAACCAATAAAAACAGTGAGTAGATTAATGGAAATGGTTGTCCCTCAACAAGAATTTTATTTATTTTTGTCCTTGAAGATTTTTCAATCACTTGAAGACTTATTTCCGGAGCGTTCTTGTGTGCCTGGCGAGTTGACAAAGTTAAGTGATAGAAGAGTTCCTGGGCTCGATATGCCAATGTCAAAAATACAAGATGTGATTTTGTACTTGCTTGATGTCTCTGCTAGTCTTTCTACTTTTATTAATTTTTATCCTGATGCTGCAAACATACTGCATCAACACAAATTCGAACTTAAGTATGTAAAAGGTACCGAAGATGTAGGAAATTTTATTTATTTTATGCTTAAATTTTTAGCATTTCCACTTTGTACGATGATGTAATACCGTCTGTTACTAATGTGGTAAAAAATCAATGCTTTAATGATGATAAAATGAGTACGTATTTTAATTTAATGCTAAAGATAAACCACACCAGGTATTTTTTAATAACGTTGTTTCATCAGTGTTTGGAACCTATTCTCAATTCGATATTATTGAAAAGGTAAACTTTTAATTTCTACTTGTTCTTAATTTTATGTATTCTTTAGTGTTGGTTTACACATTCTTCATTTTCAGTAGTGATACCAGAGATCCAGATTTGACTAGGCTTTGTAACAATTTTATAGACACTTTGTCAAATTCTTTTATCCACTCAATTTTTATCACTGATTACAATAATAAATTTGCGATTGAATCAGAATTTGAAATGATATCACAGATTTGTCCAGAATTGTATCCTTATAAAAACGTTATCAAGCTTTACATAAGAGTAATGACACATGCAGCAATGGATTAATAAAGCGTTTATAGCATCAATTGAAAAAACAATCTGCATGATATCAATTTGCCAATTTTTAAACTATGAATCAATGCCCACGCTTTTTCTATTGAGTCCTCTTTCCTCATAATATTTTATTATTAGGTAAATTAACACATATATTGTGATTTTCATTCAACAATGAATTCAGGAGTTCTTTTGTGACCTAAAGCCTTAGAATTTTTAACTTTGCTGATTAATTTTTACACAACTATTTTTTGTTTTGGTAGTCAATTAAAAATAAAAAGGACTATGTGAGTTGGGGCTGTCTTATGCAACTACTGAACGCCGGCATTTTCAAAATGTTTCCTAGACCTCTACAGGCAGTATGCCATGTATCAGTTCATCACAAATCCTGTTTTCTCTGGATAAATGCCTCAGTCAAAACTGCTGCATGTGTCATTACCCTAAACAATGACTTAAACAATTACTATGAAGTGTGTTATACAAGTTTTTGAACAATTGGTTGGTTCTCACATTGCGATTGTGACAAACCTATTTTGCAATGTGTAAAAAAAAGATTCTTTCTCTCAGGGAAATGGTAGAAAAAGTCATTAAAGTCCATGTAAAAGAGAAAATTATTATCAATCCACAATAGTAAAATGGAATGACCAAAAGCAGATGTCTATGTAGACAAAGCCAGGAAGAAGAAGAAGGAACAACAGAAAATTTTCTCGTTGATGGCCTAAGTAGATAGATTCCTACTTCTCGGTGAGGAGGAAAACAGGCTCGAAGGATTCACGCTTGAGCTCTTCACATAGCTTTGAAATCTGTTAAAAGCCATTTCATTTAATGAAGAGCTGTACAAATAATGTAAATTTCATAATAGTCCAATGTTGGTCATGGTACGTTAGGATTCCTTTTAACCGTAGCCTTAACCATAAGAAAAATAAAATTAGAGACCATGGATGTCTGCACATATACATTCGTTAGAATTCACTTTAATTTTTAGTTTTACTTTATGTACCAAATAAGTTTTCTGCATAAGCACCCTTCTAATAAATGGATAAAATCTCATTGGGTGTCTTCTTTTGGGAATTTCAACTGTAATAAGAATATTTTTGTGTGTTATTGTTTCCCCAAAGTCTTTGTTATTTCTTATTTATTTCCTTCAAAATGAATGATTAGTTTACAATTGAACTAAATTGCCTTTGATTTTTTTAAACGATTTGTGTTTTTATTAAAACAGCTAAAATTATGGGGAAAAAATTTTCCTTTACCCAATTATTGTAGAGACCATGAGAAGTTAAACTTTCTAAAGCATTCACTTTTGAAAACTTGCGCTACTCCACGTAGTACACTCCCACCAGCAGAAGCTATGCCGTCAACAAGCCAATCATCTCAACCAGTCAAAACTGATGCAGTAAATGTTTAATCATTTATTCACACTTTTTACCTACTGTCTTAAATCTTTTTATTTTGCAGTATGCAAATAATTCGCCAAAGCCTAAAGATAACCAGTTAGCAGTATTAATAGAAGAAGTGAAAGATATATTACCCCAACTTGGCGATGGATTTATTGAAGTACGTTATCATCAGTATGCAGTAAGAATCATAATGTATTAACATGTCTTTTTTGTCAGAGGTGCTTAGTATATTACAAATATTCAAGTGCGGATGTGATAAATGCTATATTAGAAGATTCCTTGCCACCGTCATTGCAGTCCCTTGATAGGGAATTGCCTTATATACCTCCTGAACTTGAAAATGAAATTGTAAGTTAAAAATGAAAATTTTTTGTTACAAAAAGTATTAATTTCTGTATTTCTCTAAAGCAAAAGGAGGCTGTGCCAACTGTGAATATTTTAGATTTTAATGCATTTAATGAAAAACCTCCAGGTGAAGAAATGATAGGTTACCGCAAAAAGTAAGTCAAAACAGTTATATTTAATTTTCAACAGCTTTTGATTTCCTCTTAATTTTTTTAGAAGGGATGATAACAATTCATTTAAAGATTTAATCGATGATAAGTCATTTAGGGAAGAATTCAGAAACAGATTTTCAGAATTAGGAATTATTGAAACGTTAGTTGATATATATGACGATGAATATGATGATATGTATGACGGTGAGGTTGATGTCCAAGAAGTAGGAGAATTAGATCGGTATGACCAAATACAATTTAAAAATTAATTCAAATATTTTAAATGTACTTTGTTATTTCAGAAAATTTGTCACTCCCCGCGTGTTAGAACAAAGAGCAGAGAGATCGTCTTCGGAATCTGATGACGAAGAGGTAGAAGAAGATGAAAATCAAAGAAAAACGTCTTATCTAAATTTTGTCGAAAATCCGGAAGATGTAAGAGCGAGGTATGAACAGAAAAGGGCTTCAAAGACTCTCAAACATCCGCATCCTCAAAGAAATGTAGCAGGTGAGTAAAATAAAACATGGTCAATTTTTCTTTCAATTAATGGTTGTGTACAAATTGAAAAATTAATAATTAAAAAATAAAATAGAATGAATAAATAAAATTAAACAGCTAATTGCAATGAGTACTGAAAATGAAAGTTTTTATTGTTATGCGTTCATTCTACGTTTTGCATTCGTAAGCAAAGTAGTTAGATAAGTGAGAAAGTCTTTCAGTTTCCTAGAAATTTCATTGTACTGGATCCAGCATGCTCAAATTCTAAGTCTCATAAATAGATGCAGGTCAAATACCTAGTGGTGGAACTGGAGTATCTGAAAAGTGTTAGTACCATGGCAGCTACTTTGATTTGTGATTTGTAGAGGCTGGTGAGGGTAAAGCTTGTGTGATTAAGCAAGCTGAAAGCTGCGTGCTGGAGGATAAGTTATTGAGTGGTCCATGCAAGTAATTTCAAACAATCACTTAAACCTTCATAAAACTGTAACTATCTTGCATGCTTGACGAAAAAATAGTAAAGCATAGTTCGGTGCCATTGTCAAAAGACGAATACTTGATTTATCAAATCTAGTTGCATCTTGCATCCAACTCAATTCATTTTCTCCTCTTCAAATATTCTTTCACCTCTTTGAAAAGCCAAAACATGCTCTTTTATTTTCAACTTATGCAAATCTAGATTTTGTAGCTGTACCAAAACTATCTACTGAAGCTGTTTGGATGCTGAACCCAACATCAATCTTCTTCATCTGTCAACAATTAAATCCAACATACCTAAATTGTGCAGGCTAAAAAAGCTTCACTCATCCTATGAATTCATTAATCTTAGTGCTCAAATTATTAATTTTCATTTGTCTCAAGTTTACCTACCTATTGATTTCGCTCTGTCGAATTTGATTTTGGAGTTCCGGATTTTTTAAATAAAGTTAGGTACATCAATCTGTTTGTTTTCATAGTGATATCCTCTCCAACGCATAATTAGGAATGGACTAGCTAATTAATAAAAGTTTTATTTACAACATATTAAAATTTCCTAATTTTAAGTACTTGAATGAGAGGGGGTCAGCTTTGCATTTTGGTCCGTAAAAGGGGCCCACTCATTAAAAATTTGGGAGCCCTGCTTTAAACAGTAAAATATATTCTTCAATGTTAAATGGAAAATTAGCAGATATTAGCTCCTCCAGGATGTTTAGCATCTCCCATTTGCCTTGGACGAAAAAGATTGGTTCAAATTATACTATTGGGTTGTCCGGAAAATAATGCAGGATTTTAAGTTTTCATTAAAAAAAATCTATATAAAATATTCTGTTTACGTTTACAGGATTACTCATTTGTATGAATGTCAACACTTATTAATCCTCTTCCAAATGATATTGTTTGTTTACCTCTGTAGCATTCCGCTACTTGGAAATAATTCAGTCATCCTTATAAAGTCAAAGCGAGAATTTCGTACGATTTTCTTTTACGAGTTTAAACTCGGCCGAAGCGGAGCCCAAACGGCTAGAAACATTAACCAAGTCTGGGGCGAGGGTTGTGTTAATGAGTGCACTGTGCAAAGGTGGTTTAAAAAATTTCGGGAGGGAGATTTCAGCCTTGAAGATGAAGAAGGTCGTGGAAGGCCTTCCTTCTTAATGATGGTGTTCTGCGATCAGTGGTGGAAGAAAACCCCAAAACAACTGTTCGAGAACTTGCAGAGCAACTCAAAGTCAGTAAAACGACCGTCGCTGACCACCTCTTTGGTCAATCGGAAAGGGCCCATTTTGTTGCATGACAACGCTCGACCACATGTGTCACGTGTAAAGTCACAAAAATTATTGGAGCTTGGCTATGAAACTTTGCCTCACCCACCCTACTCTCCGGACCTCTCGCCTACTGACTACCATTTTTTTAGACACCTGGACCACTACTTACAACACATAATATTCAAAAATCAAACGGAACTGGAAAATGCATTTATTGACTTTATCAATTCTAAAAATTCTGAATTCTACTCAGACAGAATTAATAAGTTACCAGCACGTTGGGAGAAATGTATTGAGAGTATGGGAAATTATTTTGATTAAAGAACATTGCTTTAAAGTAACTAGTTTCTTTTTTTTTGTTTAATACCAAAATCCTGCATTATTTTCCGGACAACCCAATAAATGCTCCACTTAAAGGGTGGCGTCCTGGAGTGTGATGACAACGGGATTTAACATCCTAACTTTAATTCCTGTCTCAACAGACTGAACTCGCTGCTGAACAAACACTGAACTGATGGGCTTAGCACCGACAACTATACACACTCCAGTACAAATATTTAGTATATTATTAGTCTTGTACTCTGGTTCAGCCAGGAACGGCCTTGAGTTGCAAACCTTGCGTGGTGAGACCTAGGAGAGTGTCGACCCTGGATCCTTACTGTTTGAGGCTGTTTGCAATCTGGGATGGTGTGAATCCCAGGTCCTTGCTGATGAGGCTGTATACACGACTTCGGATAAGGTGTTGACCTTGCCTCTTTGCCTTGTGAGCTTTGGACAAAGTGGTCAATTACAAAGTTGATGACAAGGATGGAGACAGGTGCTGGTGACAATATCAAGCCATTCTTGGTTTTTTAAAAGAGGTTATGATTCTTAGTCATCAATTTTTAAAATAATTTGATTATTCTGTAATATTTGCATTCTTGCATGAGTTTGATTATGATAAATATACTTAGTTTTTTGTTCCATTCTTTGTTTTTAATTTCATTTTACATCCAGGAGTGAAAATAATGAATCCATAAAGACCACAAAATTACCACAATTAGCCGTTAGGTATTTTTGAATACCTAGCATTTTGCCATAAAGGAATTCTGATCTTTCATTTTCGTTTTTTTTTTTTTTTTTCTTGTTTATTATTTACTGTTAAGCACACGTCATTATTTTACCAACAATTTGAAGCATCATTTCACCCTTGTTCTGTATAGACAATGACGGAGCTTCACCACATAATAAAACACTGCAAATATAAATACATTCAATAATCCAATAAAGGATTTCTTTATTAATTCACAAGGATCAGATGATTGTAGCCATTGCAGTTTATGTATTTATACATAGTTTGTTTGCAGGGGTTAAAAACAATCAACATCCCATTCGATGAGCAAATTTACAGGGGTCTTGTGGATTTGCAAGTGAACGAGGAGGACATCGGAATCTGTCCAAATGTACCATTGAAGGCGAAGGAATTTGTAAAGAATAAAGAAGAAGAGCCAGTTTTATCGGATTATTACAAACCCGTTTTTAACAAAGAATATATTATAAAACCAAATCCACCAGTTTTTGATATTCAAAAGCAGCTGCACTTTACAGGACGTTCAGTTTTAAATGCGACTAAACATTGGGCAGATATCAATTCAGACTTTAAAATATAAATAATGTGAGTGTTTATACAATATATTTTTTTTTCTAAATATTTATTTTATTTACTTTTACCTTTTTTTGTTTATTGTTTATTTAGCATAGTTTTTATTTATCTATCATGCACAAAGGCTTAATCAATACCATGAAAAATCATACAATTCAAAGTCCAACATTGATGATAGAATCCTCACTCACCCACAACCACAAATGACTAACTAGTCTAGTGGGTTGGTTAAATCCTGAAAGGTCAGGATAGTAGTGATCACCATTTAGGTAGAGGTTCAGTGCCTTTTGATAAGTTCTAAGAGGGAAATAATTTTGTATTTCTAACAAATTACAGTTTGAAAGAAAAGTAAAATACTCAGCAGTTCTTTTGTCAAGCATTCAAGAAATATATCACTATGGTCTGACAGACCAAACACTGGATGATGAGGTTAGGAAGATCAAAATGATGGACAATTATTGTATTATTATTTTAATAATTCTGGTTTTTCATAAGTTAATGTCGCCTTGACAGGGTTACAATTTTTATTTTTTTACCTTTGAAATTATTGACTTGAAATATTTGCTTTTTACCTAGGGATTTCCAAACAGAGATTTTGTTTTGTATATTTAATTATTAGGGCATTACTTTGTCTTTTTTGTAATAAATATTTTTAGACTTGAGCATTTTGCTTTGTTGATTACCCTGTTTGCAAATTTGATACTACATTCCAATCTGGCTTTTCTTGTGAATTTTTTCAGGCCTTTTTAATTTGGTTGTTATTGATAGTTTGTCTGCATATCATTGCTGTTATGTCACTTGATGAAATTCATCCATAACAGACATATTATTTTTTTTCGTATTTTTTACAATTTAAGATTGTAAACCATTGCACTTCTTCAGAAGTTCTTTTTTGCCATAACAGGCTGATACTTTGTTTTTAAATATTTTATTTTTTGTTATTACATTGAAATATAATTTTTTTAATGGCTTTGTGCACTCTGCATATTAGCCAATGCCAGACAATAATGGTATGCTTATTTATTTTGGGGTGAAGGGTAATCGTGAAACAAAGGACAGAGGCGCCAGCTGGAATTGAACCCATACCACGGGTCTATGAACTAATAACTTGAACTTTTAATTACAGTCAATGGTTTTGATCTAAGGATGTCCAAACAGGAATAAAACAAATATTTTGTTTTGTATGTTTATTTATTAGGTCTTTACTTTTTCATTTTTTGTTGTAAATATTTATTTTATATTTAATTCACAAGTCAATCTAATACCTTTGTACCATTATGTAGGTAATCAGATATGACAAATAGACAAGTTTACATACATCATTAAATTTAAAATCGAAAAACCAATCTTTAAATAACTTAGCAACTCTCTCCCTTCTCCCATGCATACTTATAATCCTAACAACCAGATAGCCAAATACACAACATAAATACACATATACATATAACAATCTAATACGTAAATCATCGAGCCTACTTACAAATGTGATGATTTTTTTTTAAACTTTTTTTTTTCTTTTTAATATTATTAAGTTTTTAAGTAATCTTCCTTGGTTATCACATCAAAATACTTTTAAATGTTTTATTTCAAAATATAACAAAAATTTGTAAATCTTAACTACTCTACCGTATTCCCTGCAAATAATGTAGAAACTCTAAATAATTAACATCACATTCAAGTCAAAATTAAGCATTTACATAATTTCATGTTTTGCTAACTATTGGTTTTTTCTTTGACAATTTCTCTAAAATGTGCTTTCATTCAACTTTCTCCAATTACATAAGAGGAGCAAAAGAGAATAATAAAAAAAAAGTGAAATGTTTTATTTTCAAATACATCTACACAGCATTATATTATAATTACAGTACCATTAAGAATTGGTTATAACTTAATCTGATTATGATGTGGCAGTGTTTTTATTTCACAATTTTTAGATATGGTGGTTCTCTTTGGAAAATATGTCACCATAAAAATTGTACATTAATATATTACATGTTTTATTATATTGTGAGATTACACACGTTTTTCACTTCCCAGTTGTTAAAACATCACCCCCATCCCTAATTTCAGTATCGAATAATGGCTGGTCTGTAGGTTTGTCAAAATTAATTAATTAAAAATATATTCATTGAATTTAGCATGTCAACTCGTGCAAAAATATTTTTGTTCATACAATATATAATTTTGTAAGTTATTCTTTGATGGGGGGGGGAGCTTTTATAATTCTGCAGCATTAGGTTTAAGAGTAAACCCAGTTCTCTCCTTTTACTTTTCTCATTTGTTTTCTATTCAAAAACAATCTGTCATATCCAAATAGAAGTTACACACTCCTGTTAAGATTACTACCAACAAATCTAAAATGTTGATTAATCAAAACTCAGAAGGTTCGAGCACCTTCGCTTCTTTTTATATATATTACACTGTTAAACTTAAGACAAACTAAGAACTATTGGTACAAACATAAACCTACTTTATCAATGCATGACTTTTGATCTTAATCATACTTCTTAGATTCTAACAGGCTACATGTCATCCCTTATAAATAAATACAAATAAAAAAAAGTAAATTATATAAAATAATATAACATCTAAAGAGCATAATATAGATAATTAACTTTTAATTAGGGTCTATCAATGCAACGCATGACTTAGTTGTGTGATTGGCTAAAATTGTTACTGGATACAACAAGAATTCTTATGCCCATTCTTTATCTTCAGTCTAGATTTTGGCCTGTATTTCTCTAGGAAAGCCAGCTGCTTAGCATTAATAGCACCTCTGCGTTTTCTAAAAAATAAAACAAATATACGATTGAAATGGTTTGACTTTTTGTAAATGGTGGTTCTAGTCAGAGATTTGTTGTTTAGAATACGTATTTCAAGCTGACCATCAGGTTGAAGGAGTTACAAGCTCTTTGATATGAATTGTGAGAATGAACCTTCTGATCCACCACCAATGCGACATTCTAATTAGAAGTTGGTTTTTAATGCCGCTCAATTTTGAACGTGCGAAAAAACACGAATTACAACAATTAAATATTATCCTAATAAATACTGTAAGAAACTGTACTGTTTTCTATGTCAAATAATAGTTAGGTACATGGTTAAAATCTATTTTATTATTTTACTTTACCAATTTAAATGTAATGGCTGTGTTATTAAAAATAAAGTATACAAACTGAACATGTTAGGAAATAAACAAATTTAAAAAAAAAATTTAAATGTATGGTTAAAAAAATTAAAATTAAACTTTTAAACTTGGAGATAAATAATATAATTGATTTTGATTTACCTCCTATTTTATATACATGTACCCTTTCATGTACCTAAATAATATTTGACATACAAATTAATCACTAATTGAAAATTATTTTCTTACGGTATTAAGATAGTATTTAGTTGTGCGGTAATTTGTATTTTTTGCATGCTCAAAGTTGAGCGGCATTAAAACTAGGTTCTCATTGTAATCTTTGTGAATTTGGTTCTCGCTTGTGGTGGATCAGTGAGTTCACTCATACAATTAAAGTCAAGAGATGTGTTTGTAACTCCTTCAACCTGATGATGAATGTTTAATGCTTGAAATCCAGAATGTTATAACATATTTGTGAGTGGAACATTTAAATATTTATAAACAGTGTATCTACATACACACCTCACTTTCATCATTTCTAGAAATAGTGTGAGGAGTGAGTATGGCAATTCATTTTATGAAAAAGATATGTTTTAATCAAAATTTATGAATTTGAGCACATTAATATGATTAATAATTTTATACAGGCTTTTTGTGAAGTTTTGTAACTATTCCCACAATAAAACCAAATTTGAAAATTAATGATTATTTAAATAATATTAAATATTCATTAATTAACGATCACTAAATACCACATATTTTGATAAGTAAGCTTTAACATATACGGCTTTATTGTAAAAGCATTTAAAAAATCAACTTACTGTCTTATTAATTCAACTGCGTCTTCGTATTTCATCCCGAGTTCGATTAGGGCAAGTGCAACAAGAACAGGAGCTCGACCCAAACCTGCTACACAGTGTACAGCCACACAACACTCAGGGCTTTCTCTAAATCGTGTTTTGAGGAGTTCAAACCATTCGTCAACAACCTGAAAAAGTTCCAAGAATGTAAATGATGTTTTATTGAAAAGAAGGATTTAGATAAATTCCATTAAGATAAGCCATATCCATTTTTTTTAAAGTTCAATATCTTTCATTATTCTTTTATTAAGTATGAATTAAAAGTACAGATTTCAAATTGCCATGTCTTTTCTCAATTGGAAACTGAATTATTAAATAAACTGAAAATTATTACACTAACTTATAGTAAATTAATTGATTGGGGAAAAATTTATTGGCAGGAAGATTTGTAAATTTAATTTGGACAGGTTCCCTTAAATAACTACCTCTGCAGGTGGGGAAGTTCCATCATCATACACCAAGTCTTTCACCGATATTCCTTCTGATTTCAATTCATCTATTTTATAAGTTGGTTCGCATACTCTCACCACTTCTCGTACTTTGTGTTTTTTCAATTCCTGAGAAAAAAAATCAAAAATTTTATACAAAAAATGAATGATTCATAGCCAAATCAATTGTGTCCCCACTAAAATGATCAATTTATTTTTTTATCTCGGAATCTTAACTCATAAAAAATTGGTTTACATCAGTGAAAATGCACAGATAAGATTAAAACAAACCATAGAAGAAATGAATCATGGTAACAATAAGAGACTAGCACTAAAAACCACAAATGTACTTTATATAAATTTGATGCAATTTTTTTGAAATCATAAGAATTGCTATATAAATATTTTAACAAAAGTAGAATTTACATTTTAAACATGTAGGATTTTTTTTTTTTAATTTTACATACTAATTTTTATTACTCACTTGTATGTAGTTATGAATGTTCTGATCTGTTGGACGGTCGGTGATGAGGAACTTCATGTTCTTGTACTGGATCTCGCAGGGAGGGGGTCTTATATCCTTATGCCTCATCGTGTCTATACTCATTTCCCGATGGACACAAAAAGAGAAAAACACTCACTCCTATTGCCGGTCTTTTTACTCAAGAAAGTAATGATAGAAATATAATCCCAAAACGTGTAACAAATAATACAAAAATAATGCTATTCAGATCTGTTTAACAGATCTCACTGTTGTATAGAAAATTTAACACTTTACACTGTTGGTGAGCACCGGAGAGCATCTGATGAGCCGGAAATATAAACGCAACTTCCAACATGCGTTTCGTCCCCCATACACAAATTAACTAAGATGTGAAGGGTGGAATTTCCGGATGGTCTCACCAGGTGTCAACACGGTGCAAGGATTGAAACGAATTATCTGATATCACTAGTAAAACTGTCCCTTTGGTTTTACTCCAGCAAAGTGTTTATTTGTGCTGAGCTTGGCAGTACTCTGCACTGTCCAGTCGAAACTCCATCAATGTCAGCCAGTTGTTGCCCAAAAGCTGGAAACAAACATAGAGAGAAAATCAAAATTAGGGTAAAACTGTTACTAACAATTTCCTTAATTTCTAAAATTAAAATTCGAAATTATCAGTGCTGTGATGGCAAAAGACCCTGTTTTACTATACTTTTTTCTTCAAAACTTGGAAGAAGATACCGTTAAGAGGAATTCTACCACCATACACCAGATTTTATTTTTAATAAATTAATTGTAAAGAATTAATTTATTAAAAAACTTACGTTCAAGGAATTGGGGTTGAAGAAAAAACCTCAGAAGCAAGTGGTTTGCGACCGGAGCCACTGAGACTCCCTTTGAACATAAATAAAATACAGCTTAAAACCAACTTTACTTCATATCCACATCAACATAAAATTCACAGTAAACACTTAATCATTTTATTTTCAATCTGTTCGATACCTGATTGTAAATAAGTAAGAATCGGAAGAAACTAAAATAACGCCAGCCAATAGCTGATTGAAATTTTTTTGGCCTCTGGCCACAACCGGATTCTTATTTTAGAATGACACCGAGAGTCGGGAATTTTAAGATTTATAAGCATGATTGAATTTTTTTAAGGCTTAATACAAAACTGAAAAAATTGTGTGGAGACAATAATTTTACATTGTACTGTGTTTTTATGACATACATGATTGTGGTGCTTGGCGATGCTGTGTCCCCCCCCAACTCGGAGTGAAATTTTCTGGTTAAAGCAGTGACACTTTTTGATGAACATGAAGACACCGGGAGGTCAATGTTTACTACACACCATACCATTTAAATTTCTATTAATGTACTATAATTAAAGATATAATAAAAATCAAAATTTATTTAAAAGGCATATGCAATTTTTTAACTTTGTAATTTCTAAACAAAAATTTAGAACATGTGTTTTTGTTTCACGTCAAAATATATATAAAAACAGAGAATGAAATGAAAGGAAATTTATAATAATCTTGCTGCAGTAATGACATTGACTTCAAGGCTGTTATTGACTTATACACAACAGAGAAATGTTAATACACGACCTTCCAGACACAATTAAGTTTCTAGCAACTACAAACAAAATAACTAAAGGAAAAATTACTAATTGAAAAGATTTATTGGATTATTAAACGCATGTGATTTTTTTATATTGGCTTTAAATACGAGTTGAAAGTAATTTAAACTAAAATTAAATGTAAACGGTAATAAACCGTGAAACCAAATTTGAACTGGTAGAAATTATTGCTATCTGAAAAATATAATGTGCTGCATAAAAAAACAGGCACATAAAAATAAATAAATAAACTAGGTCGATTTTAGAAAATGGATAGGTGTTTTAACTAGTCCATTTAAGAACATAATGTCGAAAATTATGGAGGGTTTGTAAATTTGAAAGTTAAAAGGAAAAAAATCCGAGATGTAAGAGATTTCATAGTTCTCGGTAGTAATTTAAATGATTGTTATAATATCATTCATAACAAATGCACTTTTTTTTTTTTTTTTTTTTAAATTAAGAAAGTAGAAAATATTTCCGTGTTGGAAGTTAGACAGGCTAAAATAATGGGGCAGAGTACGTGATTTCGGCCATTTTGTCGCCTTAGTTATTCTCAATGTTACATTCTGTAAATTTTATTCATTTTTTTGTTTTGCGCTTTTAAACAATTATGGTAATTTGTATATTTATTTTGTACAGGGAGTTATTGAAATCCATTAATTGCAGCAGGATTTTTTTTTCTTTTTTAACGCCGCCGCTTTAAATGCGATTTAGCCTGGGTTTTTTCCTTGTGCAATTTCTTTCTTCCTTTTCTCGTGAATGACCGGCGCTTGTGAAAGTGAAAAAAAAAACTCTCCGTTTTTATAAATGCACAGAGTCGGTTGCACGTGTAGGAGGGTGTAGGCTATTTCCACCCCCACTGCGGGTATTGATCCCTGGTCTTCCACCCCGCCCACCACAACGAAGCGCCAATGTTTCACAATTGTAAAATTATGTTAAAATTTTAAATTGAACCGATTATTTGGTCAGAAAAAAGGTTAAAATTGAAATCGTCTCTTTTATTGTCTTTTAATCTTCAGAGGAAACGATCGGATATCGGTTTATTTGCAGGATTTTTATCTTAAAATAAAAGGGGTGAATATAATAAAAACTTGGGTGTAATTTTTTAAATGGGCCACGCAAGTGAAACTGGGTGGGATGAACCCGACTGGCCTACAATCCTACATTTCGTCGGCTCTCTCGTCACAAGCCAGCACTCTCTCCTTTTATGCTACAAACCCTTCGATTCAAAAGTGTAACGTTTTGGAGAAAAAAAGACAAACTTGGCGACCGGAGAACAAATCGAGATAAATTTAAATAAAAATCTCCGAGATTTTTTTCTTGTGAAAAAACCTCGGCTGTGTTGCCTCCCTTACCTGATAACCGCGTGAGGTGCGATTATCTGAGAAAACACCTTGAGTGTGATCCAGAGAAGTATCCAGCATGGAATGGGAGACGGCTGGTGGAAGTGAATTAGGGCACATAACACAACGAATCTCTGCGTCAAAGAGACGAGCACACGACTGAACCAGTGGCAGCTCTCAATACTTGGTTACACCACGTCCCTCCCACCATCTCTCCTTTGCCCCCACCCTGGATTAAAAATTATTTTATAACCCTTTCCTCCATCAAATTGACAAAATAGGAGACCTTCCATGCCTGTTGTTTGGTATTGGGAAGGCGAAAAATCGCTACATTTCGGTCGGGTTTTCAACAAAAGCTCACCGACCATCAATCGCGATTGTGGTGGCACGAGGATAAAATAAGGCAGCAACTGTGGTACGCAAGGACGCGGTGAAAATGTGTGATGTGACCTTCGTTCTAAGATCATCGCCGTTCAAAAAAAAAAAAAAAAGTCCCGGCGAGAACAGATTATGATCATCTACCGAGGACTTGCGGATATGAATATAAAACTCTCTTCACTGATCAATCCTTTGAATTTTTATCTATTGGGTCACATCACGCCATCCGACGGAAAGTGATAGAAGAGGTTCCCAGCCAAACATTGCGTCACGTTGAAAATATCAAATTAAACTCGTACTTTTAAAACAATCTACAAAATTTAACCGAGAGAGAGATTATTGAGAAATATTAAGCTCTAAATCCGTTCAGGGTATATATACGACATAAAAAGTAATGATTTCATGATTACCGTCTATTAAATAAAATATATAAGTTAAGTAGATGATTTAAACTTTTTTGAAGTTTGGGATGATCGGTCAGGTGGATATGAAATAAAAGAAAAATGCGTTTTAAAAATTCCGCCGTTTCATAAAATTTATTGACATCATTAATTGATATGTCAGACGAATTTACAAAGTTGTATTGAAGGTTTTTAACTTATTTTTACATATGCTTTTATAGTTCGTATTTTTATTGAGAGTAAATTGTTTTAATTTACTTTTATCTCTTTATTTTAAATTCTTCGTCTAAACTATTTAAATTAATATAATTATAGGATTATTATAATTCTTAAAATAGTTTAGCTGTTACTACCTACATAGGATAAAAATTACAGCGGATTTTTGACAGAACATGGTTCAACCTTCTTGTACAATTTTTGTGAAATTGAATGAAAAACCCAATTTCAACCCGCCTTAAGGCTGCTGTTAAATTTTACGAAACGATGGCATACATAAAAACGTAGTTTTTCATACCAACCTTTTAAAAAAAGTATAAAAAGTACACATACAAAAGATTTCGGTTAATTTTTTATTTTATTAATTTATTTTTTATTTATTTATTAACGAGGAGATTTCCAACTTTTATGTCCACGTTTTTACAGTAATTATACATACAATATTAAATCACCCTAAGATTAATTTGAATAGCAAATAATTTATACATTTTTTAAATTTCCAACTTAAATCCATCATAAGCTTCGATTTGAAAATATTGTCGTTCTATGCTCAATATAAAAAGAAAAGTGAGAAATTTGATTATAGTTTTTACACGCAACAATTTATTTCTATTCATTTATTCATTTACGATGTTTAATTAACTCATAAAAATGAATAATTTCGCATGTTTTGGATCACTTTCTTCTGTTCTGTCATTTTTCTGGTAGACAAGTGTCTACGTAAGCTACAGTATATTTTCACGCCTTGCACATCAATTAATGTGTATGAAACATTAATTTCAATGAAAACACACAGTTCTTTCATAGAACTATAAAATAATATACGTTCTTCATTAATCAAAACAATTGATTAAGTCGAGAAGGAAACGATTTCCCTCGGAATTAAATGCATTCTTTTAGACGTCTCAAAATATCATGTTAATATTTCGATAATTCTACTTGTCTATTTGTAATTTAAAATATCTCCAACAATGAAACATAATTCACATATTTAGCTAAGTCTTTTTGAGTGTTTGCCTTATTTTTTTCTAATTTAAAGTTTTATATGCTAATGAGATTTTCAAACAGGCCTCTTATTTTCCCATTTTTTGACTATAAGTAAGATAGTTTTATCAGTTAGTTTCATCCTTGCACGAAAATCCTTGCTTCATGAATCATAAATGAATGCTTCAAAAATTAACCTAATGAAAAAATAAAATTGTTGGCCTATATTTTGATTAATTTTTCTAGTGCACGTCCTAGTTTTTTGGTTTGTAATTATCTCAAACATGATTCTAGTTGTAAGTTTTGGTCATAGCGTGCAATAGTTTGCTCAGTATACCGGAGGGGCTCAAACAGAAAAGCAAAATAACTTTTTCGAGCGAATCACTAACAAATATGTAAATCTATATACTTTTGGAAACGATATTTGATTACAAAAGATTTTGAAACATAAAAAAAATGTTTTTCATAATTGTTTTAAAATTTCATCTATGAAAAAAAACAGAATTTCAATTTGAATAAAACCTTTTTTTATTGCATACAAATGATTATAATAGAAATCAATTGTGTGATTACCTTTTGATTTGAACCTGTAGTTCAGTCGTTTATTGATCGAAACTGATTCATTTCGGTCTGGTCAGCTTTTTTTCATATTCAGTTTAGGATAATTGAAGATACAGGAAAAATAAATGTTCGGAAATGACCAAACTACAAATAATTAACTACTGGAGTTCATTTGATGAATGTACTGTATGAATTATGACAAAGTTAAACAAAAAAAGGCATCTAGGACGTCTGTTAGAAAAATGAACAAAATTGAAGCTAAAAATTTTAATATTGATTACGTTCATTTTTGAAGCTCGTCTAATTAAAGCATAAATCTCGAACAGAGGGTATTATCGTGAACTAAGTGAAAAACCTTACTTATTAAAGAAAAGAAAAGAAAAACAGGAAGCCTGCTTTAAAATTCGATTGTAATATAACATTTATTTTAATTACAAATAAGTCAAATTTATATATCGGAGATGTACGTTTCAGCCCTTTTATGCTTGACATTTAAGTATACGTCTGTAAGTCTTATTTGTTTAAAATTGGAATAACTGAGCGGTGTCATTGCTGTGGATAGTTTTTAACGTAATGTTCAATAAGGACAGAACCGCATTAATGCTTGTTTAACCCAAAGATAGAGTGGAACTTGTTTTTTGTTCTTTGTTGGGACGATGGATGAGCAGAAGCACGCGTCTGGCCCACCCGATCCACTGACCTAAAAACGGCGGGTTTAACTTCAGTGGCGGCACGTCCAAACGCCGTTGAGTGAAAACCTTCTACGTTAAAAATTAAAAAATAATACTCTAACATAAATAAAGTATAGCTAACCCAAGATTATCTCGACATAATTATAACGGATAAGACCAATTTGGAAGGAAAAAAAAACAATACGGTCTTCCGCAAGCTTTTGAAGAATATATCCCATTCAACAGGACTTTGAAACTATTATTAGTAATTCACAAAGTAAATTACTTACAGCTCTGAAACTTATGGTTTCAAACATAGTGAATTTTGACAGCTAAGAGAAGAACGAGATCGATAACTCGTAAATAGTAATCGAATTGTAATTTTTAATAATAGTTTCAAAGTCATGATGGACCATATTCCAGAAATGCTTGATTGAAGGAACTGAGTGTTTTTATTTTCTTTCCAATTGGTCTTATCGCTTAACAAGGTTGACGATTGGGAAGTTTTACTATGTTGATAAATATTTGTCAGCAGTTTGAATTGTTTTATTTCAAGGTGGAAAATATAAATGATCGCATTATTACGTCGACATGTTTTCAAGTTTAGTAACTGAACAAAAATTAAAAAAAATAAAGAGTTATATCGCATATTTATTAAAAGTCTGCATGCCATTCTAGCTTGCTGATTTTATGGTTTATAGTTTTGTTTTGTCTTTTTGAACTCCTTTACAATGAGAATAAATATATATGTTCTAGACAAAGTTATAACAATTTCGGACCTACACGTGTACATTGGGTTTAAACAATTTTATACATATTATTTTTTGATCATCATCTTGGGACTGTGAAATTGAGAATTAAAATAATAAGGAATGCAGGTTTGAGGGGTTGGCTTTTACCAGACAGGTATCAAGGGAGGGTGGATGAAATGGGGGAGCATGTAGTCCTGACATTCCTTTGCCTTAACATGGTTTCCAAAACGTTAAAACGTCGAATGCAGTTCGATAAATATCGATATATTTTATTCAAGCTTGCAAAATCCTATTGGTAACATCAGGTTCGACAGTGAACTTAAATAATCAACTTTTATTGAATGTTGTTGATCATTTTTACAAATTGAAATTAAATAATACAGTTAAATTTGTTTAGTAGTACAATATGATGGTCAAATTTTATTGTAGGGGTTTTGGGATGACCGAATTTCGTCGTTTTCTTAATCAGATCGTAATTATTATAAAGAAACTTTTGTGATGATTTATATAAATGCATTTGAAATCCTAATGTTATTATAAAGAAATGCGTGGATCAAACGAAATATGCTAACTTATACAATTATGGATACATTTATATTTAAAGGATCATGCTTCTACATGATATAGACGGTAATAACAGATATCAGAATGTGTAAGACAATAAAAACCTTGTAGCATAATAAACAAACACCGAAACTAAATAAAGCCATAAATATTCAAGTAAACAAACAACTAAGAAAAACACAAATGTAATTCTGATCCCCAATTCTGTTTAATGAAACTGAACTGTTTAAGGAAAGATTATGATTTATCAAATATTAATTCATTTACGTTTTAGTGGTCAATTGGCTTTATGTCTTTCATTTAATTATTCACTCCATGTAAGGCCTTGGTTGAAATGAAAAAGTCAGTGCGACTAGCAGGATTCGAACCCACGACCTTCGGCTAAACACGCCGCTCCTCTACCACTTGAGCTATTGTGACAAACGTTCAAATTGCCCCTCTTTTTGCCATTTTCAAATATTGGGTAATCGGATTGGATTCTCAGCGACTAATGAAGTGGCCACGGGGAGCTGTTTAGTGAAGAGATTTTTTTAAAAAGACTTTTACTTATTAAATATTAATTCATTTACGTTTTAGTGGTCAATTTACCAAGGTACATCTTTCAATTAATTATTCTTTCCATGTAAGGTCTTGGTTGAGATAAAAATGTCAGTGTATAGAAAATGGCAAAAAGAGGGAAGGTTCGAACGATTGTAGGCTGAGATGGGCAGTTGGTGTCCTAGAGTATCGAAGTCACATAACTCAAGTGGTAGAGTAACGGCGTAATTAGCCGAAGGTCGTGGGTTCGAATCCCGCTCGTGACACTGATTATTTTATCCCAACCAAGACCTTACATGGAAAGAATAATTAATTGACTTATAGTTTATGAAGAACCAAAGCTTAACGTGTATTCATCGAGTTGCGTATATTATTTCGTCGGGAATTCGCCGTTTTAACTACTTCCTAACAACAATTATTTTTGCCAAATGAAAAGTGTAGGTTTTTACAATTTTAAATACAAACGGATAAATGTTTCAAGAAATTTACTTTTTCCATTCGGCCAGGTCGATTGTCGTAAGAATGGCATTAATCGTTTCTGACAAAACAGGAAACAGTCTAAAATTGTTTCCTGGTCCTAAGATAAACGTTTTTCATTTGTTTTTTTCATAATTATATTTTCCTTTTTAATCCCTTATCAAACATTGTTATAATATGGTGCAATGTTTGGCTAGCGATTTGAAGAATTTTTCGATAGTAAACAAAACGTTGGGAATAACTCCTTGCTGTACTTCACTGACAAAAGGCCGTTTATTACGTTTTCGAGGAACGTTCTTGCGTTTAAGTGAAAATGCGAAAAAGTAGACCTTTTTCTTACTGATACTATTGTTTTCTCGGTCATTCGGTTTTTATCAGTTTAGTCTAGATAATCACATTTGCCGGCGCCTCGAAAACGACCAATCTAGTTCAAAGAATTCTCCCTTTGTTCGATTCAGAAGAACTTTATAATTTTGTTTTAAAATATGATGCATGCAGCAGTTTATGTAAATCGATTAATAATTAATCTTAGTTTCAGTATGGACAATTGTAATTAATAAGTGATTTCGATATTTATTTTAAAACGAAGAATAAATAAACCCACTTGGGGTAAATGTAATAAGCAGTAGATATTATTATTTTTATCTTAAAGGTTAAGTAAATATGAAGTCTTCAGGACTTATTTTCAAATATGTATTTTTAATTTATGATAAAAATTAAATATTAATTCTTTATTCTCTTTATTTATATATTTATTTTATTCTCTTTATTCTCTCATATATAATTTTAATTTGTTTCATTTTGCTACAATATTAAATAGAACAAAGTTTTGCCCTCACAGAATGCAACACTCAAGGTACGGGGGTAGCACTTGTTCTTCCAGACAAAAACATGCTTTTGCAAATTTAAGTACCTGTTTCTTCTGCGAAGAAAGAAAGTGGTCCCACGAGAATCTAAGCTTTAAAAGTGTTCCAAATTTCGACAGTTAAGAATCAAGTGTTTTAGTGGATCTGGACAATCTTGCGACTTGCCATCTCTGCTGTTTGGACATTCTTGAATTTTATGTAATTATTGCGTAAATAGGACGACAAAGGGAAAACATTTCAGCTCGGTCTGAAGATATTTTGACTTTTCGGTACACTTTTCTTCAAAATTCTTCATTGTTTCAATAACATATTTCATTCATATTTTTGTCTTTTCTAGAGTGTTTTATTTCAACCAATACCTTGCATAAAGATTAATAAATTGAAAGAAGTTATTTGGCAAATCGGGCCACTAAATATAACGGATTTGGTAATTATAGGATTTATCTTTGCCGAAGTGTTTAGCGAAAAAATGTCATTACCAAAAAAAAAAAAAAAAACTTTGTTGTTATTTTGTTTTACCCAACCTTACATCTTTGCCTGACGTTGTGGTATAATCTAAATAAAAATTACCGGAAGAACATGAAATAATTTTATGAAAATTGTAAATATTGCGGTTTTGTGAAATGCTCAAATCTCGTCTATTTATTATAACAAATTATGAATAAATTAATAAGTAATCAAAGATTAATTAAAATTTCTCTTCCTTCTAGTTTGTCGTTTCTGATCCTGGTCCACCCTGGCTTGCTTTGTCTCTACACAGAGCGCCAAAAGTATACTTTTTTTCCAACTTCAATCTTTTCCTAATATCGTGGTATAACCCAAATAAAAACTTGAACACCTGAATTACACGAAATTATTTCTTGAAAACTGCAAGTAAGGCATTTATGTCAAATGCTCAAACCTCGCCCATAAGTATTTTACCAAAATTTGTTTGTAATTTATAAGGATTATACAGATATTTCCTTTATAATAACGTATACAATTTTATTGGATTTAATAAATAAAAAGATTGTAATAGACTCTAATACATTGGAGAAAATAATACTGAAAAATGACAACTTTTTAGCCTCTCACGACATGTGAATAATTGTAATGAAAATAACACAAATTCATCCTGACATTACAATGATTATTTTGAGATGAGATGCGGTCTGGTGTGATGCAGGTTTCGTAAGAACATTTTTTTTTTTATCGTGCCAACGTTTCGATCTTTATTGCGATCATTTTCAGGGCCTGGGATTTACAAACATTGTTTAAATTTAACAAAAACATGTAAGATGTGGAAAAAAGTGAATTTATACAGTTCAAAATATATTTTTTACGTTCAATCAAAGTATTTCTATTCACTAAAAGTGTAACAATGTTGTTTTCCCATTTAAAATATCTAGCAACATGATTATGCTCGATTTTTCGATATTTTGCTGCCAAAATATATAAGAAATTGCATTTCTGTTTAGCATTTACTCTTAAAACTCCAACTATTTTTAGTGAGTCAATATTGAAAAATAGCGTAACAAAGCCAGCTTTTATTCTTTTTCTAATACTTCGCCGCATAACATGTTTAAGTGGGGATCCGAAAGAGCGAGAAAAATGTTCATTGCTTGGAGAAGAACGAGTTGGGTATTTTTTGACGTGGACGTGTGCTATGGCAAGATGGAGGGAAAATATTCCTCCCAAAGCTTTAAATAAGGAGTTCGTGAACCGCTTAATGGCTGAGTTAAATAAAGTTACGACATTAATGCTTGACCTTCAAGGATTGTATCGATTTCAAATTTACACTAAGCACACAGGACTTATCGAGCTAAACCATCTTAACATAGAAAGTCGTACGATGAAGCTGTTGAAAAAATAATTACTTTCCATCGTATGATTCAAAGAGTTTTTGTATTAATTTATGTGTACTTTAGTTTTTGTTCAATTTTCCAATGAAAGGTTTACAATAATTCCATTTTTGCTTGGTTTGCTGGTGCTTGCTCGATGATCAGCACAGCCACGGTCAAAACGGCGATAAAGAGATCATTGACGGCCTCATCTATCTTTACTTTCAAGGCTTTTCAATCCGGTAATTGTCTGAACCATCTCTAAACTCGACTCGTTTTTAAACTTTTAATGAAAAAACTTCGATTAATAGATAAAAACTGACAAATAAATATTGCTCTGAAAATGGTACGTGATTGCCTGAAGTAGGACCATATAATTTCAAACATTTATTGCATTATTAATTTACCATTGGTTTATTATCTTGATAGTAATGTTGTATGATGAGTCATGAGAACGCGATATGCAACGGTAAATTTTACTTTAAAACAAAAAATTATTTGTTGATTAACAGCGACGTAATAAAGAGTAAACACGCCTAGTTGCCCAAGATTTGGCAAAACACACACACACACACACACACACACACACACAACAAAACTATTCGCAATGTTACACAATTGGACAAAGATCGTTTTATTGGACGGTGGAATATCCGCGAGTTCCGAGAAAAATTAATGTTTATCCATTCTATTTTCCAACTAGGATCAATTAACATAGGCAACATGTTTGGCGCCTCCTGGCGTCTTTCAGACTTCAACCCTGGGCAGAATAAATAAATTATAACAGTGGCGACGAGCGATAAATTTTCCTTAGAGGACAGAATGGTCGGTTTTTTACCGGTTTCTTTTATTGATTTAATAAAGAAATGCAGGTGGATCGATTTTAAAAAGCACCTGGGTTTGGCAAATCATTTTCCCCATTGCTAGGAACCTTTAACCAACTGTTGTAAAATTAATTAAAAACTTTATTTCCCTAATAAGAGAAAATTATAACAATGCTTTCGACTGCCTGTGATACCTTGGTAGGTATAATTTAATTATTTTGATCCGCTCTCGCTGTTAATTTAGGTTCAATTTTATTTTACTTATCTCATTTAAAAAAATCGTTTAGTCCTATCCTTAAATAATATAGTGCAAATCAAAGTTCTTTCTCTCTTTTGTCAACTGTTAGTTGAGAATTGAACCCTGCAGGATTAAGTAACCTTCGTTGAAACTCATTTATTTTGTTGATAATTAATATCGTTTTATGGTCATATTTACCTTATTTACACGTACTTTTGTTAATCAGGACGAATCTTCTATTAACGCTTTCGATTTGTCCGATCGCTTCGATGGATATCAGACTTGTTTGATGATCTACGTTTGTACACCTGTTATGAAAATTTATCGTTTTGATCGTCATGTTCGATAAAAGAAATTGATCTGCTTACACATTTATACGATGTTACCTGCGTATGAGAGTGATTAATTTTCAGCTGAACGATTGCTTTAAAATTGCATAATAGGATTTTTCCATTATTCCCATCTATATGCAAATATTAAGATAAGGCGTATAAAACAAACGACGACGAACTTTGTGCGATGAAACAATCGGAGTAGGACAATTAAAACATAAATTGGACTAGGACAATGAAAACGTACTGTAATTTAAAATTTAAAATATATATTAATTGAACGGTTGGTTGGATAAATCGGGGTTTAGTTTTTTAAATGACAGCCAACGTGAGCTAGAATTACGCAATTGAGATACCTGCGTCACTCTGTCAAGGATTTGCCGTCCGCAGGCGTACCGTATCAATTGTCGTCATACGTTTCTCTCTTCTTTTCTTGTCACTCTTCATTTGATTTATTTTCCTTTTCGTGCGTCTTTATTCAGATCCGTCAAACTCTAGATTAATTGACATACGTGAGTGTATGATCAATGTTTAGCCCAATTTAATTTTTTTGTGGGGGTATCACATTTATGGTGATATAACCAAATCATTTCTTCTGAAGACAGTTTATCAAGAGGGGAAATGTGAAAAAAAACTGCATCAATTGCGATGAGGTAGCGTTATGATTATTATTAGCAAAATTTGACAAATACTGCTTCACTCAAATAAAAAGTTATGTAAATTGTTCTTTATAAGAAATGACGTTAAAAAAATTTTCTGCCCACCAAAAAAAAAATCGACCACCTGGTTTTTACACGAAATATGGCCAACGTTGGAAATGCATGTTTTTAACGCATCAACCGGAATCAGGAACCATTATGTCATTGAAATAGATTGCAAGTACCATTTTTCTTCAATACCGTAAGTGCTGTTCTAGATGGTTGTGACTTTCTTAATATGAATGATATTATTTTTGGACAGGGAAAAATTAGGGGTAGGTTTGGTTTTTATTTTTCAATTTTTTAAGCTTTATGTATTATTATTCACCATTCACATACCAATCTTTTAAGTTTATTTTAGTTTAATGGTTTTTGATGAAAAAAAAGAACGAAGAAATGTCAACCCTACCATACTACAGATAGTTATCTCAACTTGCCCGTGATATGCTACAGTTGAAGTGACTACTTTCAAAATAAAACAGTATTGAGTACAGAAAGTAGATTTCATTCGTATTTTATCTTGATCTATTCCATATACATAGAAAACAAAAAATCCACTTTCATTCAAAAGTAGTATTTATTTTTTATTTTTACGATTAAAAGCAAGTATCGATTTTGGCGTGATTTTCCCCTCTTCAGCCGTCATGACTTTAAAAAAAGAATCAAACATTAAAAACGTAAAAACCTAAAGAGCAAAATAACAACAACAATATTATCAATGTATGTTAACATTTTTAAAGTTTTTATTCAGATGCTATTAACTTGCTATCAATGACAACACGACGAAGAGTACTGAGTAAATATTTAAACAAAATTAGAATAATAGTTGGAATTTCTTCTTATTTAAACAGAAGGAATATTTAGTTGAATATTGAATGAAAGTCTCATAAGGATTATTCTAAAGTATTGGGTTGTCCGGAAAATAATGCAGGATTTTAAGTTTTCATTAAAAAAAATCTATATAAAATATTCTGTTTACGTTTACAGGATTACTCATTTGTATGAATGTCAACACTTATTAATCCTCTTCCAAATGATATTGTTTGTTTACCTCTGTAGCATTCCGCTACTTGGAAATAATTCAGTCATCCTTATAATGTCAAAGCGAGAATTTCGTACGATTTTCTTTTACGAGTTTAAACTCGGCCGAAGCGGAGCCCAAACGGCTAGAAACATTAACCAAGTCTGGGGCGAGGGTTGTGTTAATGAGTGCACTGTGCAAAGGTGGTTTAAAAAATTTCGGGAGGGAGATTTCAGCCTTGAAGATGAAGAAGGTCGTGGAAGGCCTTCCTTCTTAATGATGGTGTTCTGCGATCAGTGGTGGAAGAAAACCCCAAAACAACTGTTCGAGAACTTGCAGAGCAACTCAAAGTCAGTAAAACGACCGTCGCTGACCACCTCTTTGGTCAATCGGAAAGGGCCCATTTTGTTGCATGACAACGCTCGACCACATGTGTCACGTGTAAAGTCACAAAAATTATTGGAGCTTGGCTATGAAACTTTGCCTCACCCACCCTACTCTCCGGACCTCTCGCCTACTGACTACCATTTTTTTAGACACCTGGACCACTACTTACAACACATAATATTCAAAAATCAAACGGAACTGGAAAATGCATTTATTGACTTTATCAATTCTAAAAATTCTGAATTCTACTCAGACGGAATTAATAAGTTACCAACACGTTGGGAGAAATGTATTGAGAGTATGGGAAATTATTTTGATTAAAGAACATTGCTTTAAAGTAACTAGTTTCTTTTTTTTTTTTTGTTTAATACCCAAATCCTGCATTATTTTCCGGACAACCCAATAATTTTTAAAAGGTGCAATTAACTACTGTTATCAGTTGTGACACTGAGTAGTCATTTTTACCATTGAAATTATATTTCTCACAGCTCTATTCAAATCATAAACTCTTGTGCTGTTTACGTAATCTCAGGGTTAGTCTCATGTCTGTCCTGTACTCCTAATTTAATTACTTTATTGTTTTTTAATATACAAGACATTTATATTAATGTTCTTTGTATTCATAGTTTACACGTTTGGTCATTTTTATTTTTGACTATTATACTGATTGATTTTCTATTTAAGGCGATTCGAAAGACCAGGATGTACTGAGAAGCCGTAATAACAAGACTGTCCACAAGTCATCCTATGCCAACCACAATCGCAAAAAAGGTGCTAAAAATAAGAGGGCGCACGGCCTACTACCATCCTAATTCCAAAATTACAATGAAAGAAAAGCAAGTGCCTGCATTTTATTATTACAAAAACAACATGTCTTGTAAAAAGTATTTTTATTGTTCGTTCTTTTACGGATGAAAAGTTTTGTATTTTTTTAAATATTTTGTTTGTGAAAGAAAAAAATCACTATTTTCTAATAATCTCATTTTCTGAGTTACTTCTAAATATGTTTTGTCTTATTTAAAATTTATTTCAAAGGCTGTGATTTAAATCTACTTTGTGAAATAAATAAAAATAAAAATAATGGGTGTATTGACTGCTGGATTTGTATATAATTTTTTTTATATACAACCAGTGGCAAAGTGTAATAGTAAACCTTGTGACAAAAAATTATTTTACACTTATTATTTTGTTTAACATATTGTAAATTAATAAAAAGTATTATCTTACTCTACCTGTGAATATATATAATATTATTCTACATATTATGTTTTTCAACTTCAAAATTATTCACTGTTTAGTCTAAATGTCTAAATTAAAAAAATAAAATATATATTTCCAACAAAATAAAAATTTTATTTTATACACATAAAACAATCAGAAATTAAACAAAATGAAAAGAAATTAGACAGGAAAAATCTATGAAAATGTGAAATTAATTGCTCCTAGGATATTTCATTTTAGATTCTATGAGCAGCTGCCGCCAGCAGCTTTCTCATATCTCTGAGCTACATCTTTCCAGTTGACAACGTCAAAGAGCTTTTTAGTATAATCGGCCCTGACATTTTTATACTGTGGGTAGTACGCATGCTCCCAGACATCAACCGCAAGAAGAGGAACAAGACCTAAAATAAATATTTAAAACAATAATAGTTTCACATAAAATAAATAAATAAATACCAGTAGAACTAAGAAGGAGTTCCTGATTTTGAGAAGTAACAACGCGTAACTGTTTAGTCATTTTGTCATATCCTAGCCATCCCCAACCTGAGCCTTGAACTGCATTTGACTGATTCATTAATAGAGTTCGGAAGTTGTCAAAACTGCCGAAAGTACTGTTTAATGCTTGAAGCAATTTTCCTGAAAGAAGAAAAAATATAATTGTGATTTTAACCCACCATGGGGTGCACTAATTGGGGAGCTACTGTGCAAGTTCATTTCTCCACAAACACATTTGTAATGGAATACACTTATTTTCTTCCTCTCTTTACCATAAACCAAATTATCATGAAAAATGAGGGCATAGAGCCTCAACAACCCATGGAATGATAAAATCGTAAGAGGCCCTTCGGACATAAAACTACTGAGGCTGGGCAAATTGACCCTCTAATGTCAACATATTTATATTATATTGCCTAGGATTATCAGATCACGCTGAACACCATTTGGAAACAAAGGTTCCAGTTTACAGCCTACCTACTGATTCAAAAAAATTTATGTAAATATGTTGTGCTAGGGTTCAGTTCAAAAAACAGTGATTACAAGATTAATAAACAAAAACTAAATAACAGCATACTTGTATTTCTCAACTAACTGTGTAAGAACCCCAAGACTATCCACACTGTCTTTTTTATATATCCCATTTGACCACTCCCCCATGGCAAAAAAAAGAAGAAGAAAAAAAGAGTCTCCCCACGGCATGTTTTATTAACTGTAATATAAGTACCAGAAGGTTCAGAACCCCCAGGGCATAGATTTTCCCAGTACATAGAATGGTTGAAATGCCCTCCAGCATTGAAGGTGTAGGCTTTTGAAAAAGTATTAATTGCTTCAAGATCATCTGAAAAGAAAATCAAACAATGAAAGTCAATAGTATTTATTTTAATAGCCTTCTTAAAATATACTTGCTTTTTGCCATTGCTTCTTTCAATTTTTCTTCAGTCGCATTTAAATTGTTAACGTAAGTTTGGTGGTGTTTTTTATGATGAAGTTCCAAGATTTCTGATGAAATGACTGGCTCAAGTGCATTGTAAGCATATGGGAGCTCAGGCAATGTGTGCTTAGACCTGACACCACTGAAATAATGCATTTTTGATGAGACAAAACTTAATATAAAATGAAATAAGTCTGGTTATTGCATTTTCAATTTTTAGTGAAAAATTTTATTACTAGTTAAATGTCTAAAGTAGTGTGTAAGGTGGAATAAGGCTCCACCTAGGATCACAGGGCAGATTTGTAATCTGTCAAGAGTGTGATTGGAATTTTTTTCCTTATATGTATATTGCCTTTGATCCGACATACCTACACACACTCTGAATTTGTCGAAATGTCAGAACACATCTGACAGATCAACCCAAGATGAGGTAAGCATTAAATTCACCGGTTAATCACCAAGCAGACCATAGGAGGAATTCACAACACATTTTGTCTGAATGTTTTTCCACATTTATTTGCTTTTACTTCCCAGCAATGTGAAAAGGAATGGGCAAAGAGTTTTCAGAAAGATAAACCGTGTAAAATGTAAACTTTTTGTGTTTGGGCCCTTACACACATTAGGCGTACCAGTGATTTTTTTAAACTACCATGGCAAGCCAAATGAGCACATAAGGAAAGAAACCAAACAAAAAATGCTTTACACAAGAGATAATGCGACTATCATAATGCATTAATGTGAAGATATAACAGATATATAAAATTTGGCCCAGGAGATATATTAGGAGAAAGAGAGATAATTTTCTTTTCTTTTTTTTTTAATATTTCAACCTTTGTACTGACCAGATCTTGTTAAATTCTACTTTTTTCTTTTTTTTACACAGCTCAAGAGCCTTTTGCATTTGCATTCATTAATTATTACTGCCTGCTATAATCAACATTTTCCAGCTTTGCTGCAGCAGGTCTAAGCTCAAGTGATGTTTTGGATGAAGTTTTTAGCATGTCTTTCTATTCTGTGTTATTCCACTTTTTGCATGGCATAAGGGTTTGGGTCTAACTTATATATTGTTTACTAAATTTATTACTGTTCTTTCATGTTCTGGTACCCAGGAAAGAGACAATTTACTCATACAATCGCATACCTTGCACTCAGTGATTAAGTACATCTGTCCAGATTAGATAGCTCATTTTGCCTTGTATTTTTTGTACAAGTGCTCAATTGGCACAATTTTCTAACAAAAACTCTTGGACCTCTCGATTCACACGTGTCTATGGCAACTTCAAGGCAAACCTGCAAAGATTCTTGTGAGCCTCTGCAGGAAGCAGTAAATGTGACAATCAGTATATGCAATGTCAATCAACATTTAGTTTTTCTATATATGCTTTCATACTGCGTAAAATACTAAAGTAACAGAGAACCGCTAACAATTATTTTCTGAAATCGGCCGCCAGAGAAACAAAGGTTGTTGAGCAAAGAAAAATGGACAACATTACACTATGTAGTGACAGATACCAGGACGGGTGTGTAATGTAGCCCTTTCAAAGCTGTTGTATCCTATATTCTGTACCTGCAGCACACCAGTGAATCCTAGTTCATCAACAAAATAAATTAGTAAACCCTGTTCCAATGGTTCAATTTATTTCAAAGCATTTTCTTCTTGCAAGTGTAAAACCAGTTTGTTTGTAGGTGTCTGCTCTGCAACTTGCAGAATCAGCAAGTACAAAGTATTTATACCAATCTTCCTCAAAAAGAGAGCATTTGCCCTCCTTGTAAGAGCATCTGCCTCTTCATTTCCCTCTACTGTTTCCTGAGACCCAGCAGAAAATAACTGCACTTTGCAAACCTAATTTAATGATATTAATTGGTCAAGTGGACCACGAAAAATAGTGAATCTAATTTATTCAATTTAATTTTGCGACTCAGTACCATTTTTGAGGTAATACTGTTCGAGCTTAGTGCTCTGATGGCTGCTTGGCTAAAAGACATGATTGCTCTGTTCTTGTTTTTGTACCCTCTGTTTCAATTGAAGTGAGTTTATCTCTCTTAATATGAGATAATGGTTTAATTTCCTGTGGATTCTAAGTATTTGGTTCTAAGGCCAAACACTCCTGACCAATAACTATCTTATTCTAGAACCATCAGTGTACCGGCAAATTGTGCTGTTCTCAACAAAGAACACTGACCCTGTTCTAAGTTAGGAATGATAGGGAAGGAGAAAAAACCCAATTGACATTTTAACCTTTAATTTTTAACGGTAAAACAAAAATCTTTTAGTAACAGGAAGGAATTGAGCATCTGGCAAAAAGTAAAAAAGTGCTCGAATTCTTAAATTTTACAAATTACTTTTGAAAGAAGGTTGAAATTGGACTAGACTGAAAGAAGTAAAACATTTCCAACTAAAAAGTGCATTAGAGTGGTACCGGCATGAAAAAAAAAGATCTACCACTTCAAAACGAATGTACCATTTTAATGCTGACACCGGAAATAAAGTGGACAAAAGCGGCTCTACCTTTATTCCAGTATTGCCTTGAAAAAGAACGAAAACCATTCTAAACGTTGGCACATTAAAGAATTGAGAACTACACTTGTTTTCTATATGACTGCACATCCCACAACCAACAACATAAATTTGTTTATGCAACTTTTTTTCTGCAAATGTCCAAACTTTCATTTTTTCATACATGAATAGTGCCAAACGCATCGCAGAGATTAATGTACTATCATCCCAATTTTTTTTTGCACTATCTCTGGGACACTGTATAGACTTGTCTCTATTTCAAAACCACATCCGTGGGTAAACCACACTTGGGCAAAAACCCATTACTACTAACACTATTTAAATTTGCTACAATAGTGCTAAATTGTGGTAAGGGATGTAAATTCTATTACTTAGGCGTATTGTGGTAGTTGGCAAAACCAAGTTAGCTTTAACCTGCTGGATGAAAAAATAATCAGTAATTGTTGAATATTGAGACACCAAACAATGTATCAGTCGATTTTTAATCTGTTTCATTTGAGGATTGAAATAAAAAGTTACCGGCTGGCGGAAGCAGCTCCTCTCATGAGGGATACCATCTTTGCTGGAATCATTGCTGTGGGATAAACAAGGGCGGTTTAATATTGTGCTGATAGAATGTTAAGAAGGGTAAAATTTATGAAAATACCTCGACCTTGATGTTCTGTTTTGCGGTTAGGGGAAAATATTCAGGTTTCAGACGTTCCCAAGCGGGCCAACAACGATTTGACACAAGGACAAATCGAGGGTTGATAAAAGGTTATGACAATAGATACACTCAAATCACTACGTAACCTGACACAGTTTGAACTTTGAAAAGGCGGGCACGTCAAATACGACAAACAATTAACACGAATGTACTTTGAATTGAACTAATAATATCAAAATAAAGTGTGAATTCGGAGGATTTCCCTTTTCCAATGCCCCGAAATACTGAGAATGACAACGGACACAGCAAACTTCATAGGTATGCTTTTAAAAACATACATGATACATTAAACGATAGTATTTCAATACTGATAATTTCTATGTATACCTCATAAAACCATTATCATCAATCAACCTACTATATACTATAGCCCATACCTAATGAAATTTTGAGTGTTTGTTTCATAGAAATTAGCTTTATTTACGAAACTAATTACCGCAATTACTTTTATATGCATTAATCCTAAACTTTACACAATTAAAAACTTTATTTGTACTGATGGAACAGAAATAAACAATTTTGAATGTCAGCTATAGAAAAATTATTTTGTACATCTTTATGTGTAAAAATACTACATATTATTTTTAATAACACTACATTTTATACATAATACACTGATGGACAAATTTAACGCAACACTCAATTTATTTAGTTTAAAATTAAATACATTATCTTTTTACATTAGCTACAAGTACAAGCTATCCTAGTCAAAATAATGCTTTGTTACTTCCTTTATTTATTTTTTCTGATTAATCCCATATGCTCAAAAAGTAGCGTTATGCCCTTCCATTCTGTTACGCCTAAGGATCGCTTTCAGTTAATCTTTTTATTTCGTTAATTTCACTCGATATTATTCTTATTCTTACACCTTTTTCAATGGTTCCAGTCAGGCAGTTGAGTAGGACAGGGTCATGGTCATTATATGAGGAAAGATACAGCCACGCTGGAAGCCACAGGAGTCTGAGCGTAAATCACTCTACAATAGTGTTTCAGGGAAACTGGGTTTCACCCAGGCCAGGGCAGGGTCAACCTAGGTCTACAGACAAATGAGTCAGTCGGTTCATCCATTATCAGGCTCTATAACATTGCGGTATTACAGAAAATAAGATATGAAATCTAATAAGACAAGTTTGAAATGTTTCAATTTACTCCAGGGCTGTAAGAAGAAGGCTCGATGAAAATAACCTCTGGGCCTGGTACCTGTCTCGAGGACTTGTTCTTACCACAGCCCAGAAAATTGGCTTGGGGACAAGTTCTCTTTACAGATGGGGTGAGGGTTGGCCTCAATCTTCAGATTGGCATAATTTTATATGTAGACACTCAAGATACGCTTTATGCTGTACGGTTCCTCAGATGGCATTCCATGATGGGCCATTGATATTCTAGGGTGGTATGTCCTTGGGCACCTGCAACGAATTGGTTGTTGTACAAAGATCTCTAACTTTACAAGGCTCTACAAGATATATTGCTAATGCAGAATAATTCCGTAGAGCATGTATTTTGGATGGCTACCACGAGAATTGCTAAGGTTGGAAATATGTTCTTGGCAAGGCCAGCTTGTAATCTAGATTAGAACTAGTGAAGGAAATGGCTGTTCTTGATAAATTGGAAACAATTACTAAGGATTTTACCAGAATTTTTATCCAGGAAATGTAAAGATGAACATGATTTGTACGAATGAAAATACTCAGTATTTAAGATAACAAAATTTTCTTGATTTACATTTTTATTGTACTTATTTATTTTTGTTCATTACTCAATAATTATTGTTTTACAATTAGATAATAAACATTTTATTTTTAAATGTCTTATTTTTACAACTAAACCTATTTTTAGCATGCAAAATAGAATAAACAAATGCATTCAAATTTAGTGCGTTAATTTTATCCATCAGTATTTATTAAAAACCTTGAAAATTAGCTTGTAAAAGCTGTACATTACTACCACCTAATCAACTACAAACTACCACAATTCTCTTTATTTACCTGCTACGTGCTTTACAAAGACATATATTAAAGTCACAATTTGTACTTGTGGAGCAAATGTATGCAGAGTGTTTAAGCCATAGAAAATTAGAATAATGCCACTCAGACCACTTGTTTTACATTAAAATTTTTGTATAAATATGTTTACAATTATAATTGATTCTAGCAACTTAAACTAGGATAATTTTCCTACTGAATCACAGTATTGAACCATGGAACTGAAATTTTAGAAGTTAATTGATCAGTAACCCCCTTGTACCCCAGTTTTATGACACCAAATATTTCATTATTTTTATTAATGTTAAGTTTGACACAGGACATATATTAACAACTTGAGAAACAGGTTTAAACAATTTTTAATGTTTGAGGTATTCAATCTTATTTATATATTTTAAATAGATATATTAAAAACTTAGTATTTTATACTTTAAGTATTAGAGAAGATACAATTAGCTTATGCATTTCTTAATAAAATTTAGTTAGTAATAAGCACTACGCTAATGTATGAATATATATAAATGGTGAAATTATTACTTGTGGATTGTAAAGTTAAAAGCCAAAATTATTTTACGTTTTGAGATTTTTCATGTTGTGTTATGATGAACCTGAAATTTGGTCATTAGTGATCATTTTAGTCTGCCTATCCTTGGTATTGGTACGTCAGATTTTCGTGTGCCTGACCAAGGGAGGATAGCCGTACCAAAATGATCAGAAAGTTCTATTTTTGTTTCAGTTATATAAAATTGGCATGATCAGTTTAAAGAATCAAGTTACAGACTATCACTATATTTTATGCTGTCATCTAGTTCTATTCTTGATTAATTCCTCATTTAGTCAGTTACTTTTCAGAAATAATTTATCATTGTTGATATTTTTTTATCAGCTTGTTACTAAAATTATTTCTCGCTAATAAACATTACACAAAAATTTATTCAAAAATGACAATTAATTACAGATTTTAGTTGAAATGAAAAAACGTTAACAGCATGAGAGGGATTCGAACCCACAACCTTCGGCTAGATATGCCGCTGCTCTACCACTTGGACATTAACTCTCCATCTCAACCTCACCTTACGAGTTTTCCTTTCTTTTGCCATATTTCAAAATTGAGATTGGTAGTTGATGTCCGAGTGGAGCCGAAGGTTGTGTGTTCGAATCCCTCTCGTGCCGTTAACTTTTTTTCATCTCAACTAAAATCCATAATTAATTGTCATGTATTAATTGGTCCAGGACCATGAAAATAGTGAATGAAGAATTATTGAAAAATGTTTATTTCTGTTCAATTTGTAGATGTATTTCTGAGCAGTCCCTTATTTGTGTATCCTACAAATATAATTATTTTACTTCTGTATGTTTAAGCTATTCAAAATGTGTAATTGACCATTTTATGCCTCAACTTGTTTTTTAATTATAATAAACAGTATATAAAAATATGTCTAAAAAATTGACAAATCATTACTCAAATGTTTGATAGTTAAAATATTGTGTTTTTATTTTCTGATAATTTAAACAACAATTATGTAAATTTTAATAATTCTAAGCATTATTCTTTCATGGCATTTATTGTTACGTTAGATGTCTAAAACATTAGTGTCAGAGATATTTTATTACTTGTCAATTAATGCTTTATATTGGTTTGTTTGTGTTCAAAGTGGAGCAACAAGATCAAATTCTTCCACTTCTAAGCAGTTTGTGAGGAATGGAGAAGTACGGCCTCCTCCTGTCACACTTTATGAATCTCATGCAGTTGCTGATGAAAAGGGCGACTCTGAAGCGCCAACTGTTATTCATGAGAAACCATCGCCTGATCTAGCTGAGCCAAAACTGTTTTCATCGCTTCGTTTGGCCAAGTCTGTAGAATCTGGTGTTTCTAAGACGTCAAAACAGTCGTGCAGGACAATCAAGGTCAATTCAAAGCCGCAAACATCCCAAACAAAGGTAAATTAGATCATTTCACTATTTTCAAACAGAAATTTATCAAGTATACTGGGATTTTTTATAAACACTCTTCATATATAGAAATTACACCAAAAATCCTACAATATTTAAATCAAAATATTTAAAAAAATCATATAAATTATATATTTCTTAATCAGTATTGTGGCAGATCTCTCTTCCCTTGTGACAAGAATATCTCATTCAGAGGTAAATCAGTCTTGTATGGGGAAAAGGGATTAAATATTGGGTTGTCCGGAAAATAATGCAGGATTTTAAGTTTTCATTTAAAAAAATCTATATAAAATATTCTGTTTACGTTTACAGGATTACTCATTTGTATGAATGTCAACACTTATTAATCCTCTTCCAAATGATATTGTTTGTTTACCTCTGTAGCATTCCGCTACTTGGAAATAATTCAGTCATCCTTATAAAGTCAAAGCGAGAATTTCGTACGATTTTCTTTTACGAGTTTAAACTCGGCCGAAGCGGAGCCCAAACGGCTAGAAACATTAACCAAGTCTGGGGCGAGGGTTGTGTTAATGAGTGCACTGTGCAAAGGTGGTTTAAAAAATTTCGGGAGGGAGATTTCAGCCTTGAAGATGAAGAAGGTCGTGGAAGGCCTTCCTTCTTAATGATGGTGTTCTGCGATCAGTGGTGGAAGAAAACCCCAAAACAACTGTTCGAGAACTTGCAGAGCAACTCAAAGTCAGTAAAACGACCGTCGCTGACCACCTCTTTGGTCAATCGGAAAGGGCCCATTTTGTTGCATGACAACGCTCGACCACATGTGTCACGTGTAAAGTCACAAAAATTATTGGAGCTTGGCTATGAAACTTTGCCTCACCCACCCTACTCTCCGGACCTCTCGCCTACTGACTACCATTTTTTTAGACACCTGGACCACTACTTACAACACATAATATTCAAAAATCAAACGGAACTGGAAAATGCATTTATTGACTTTATCAATTCTAAAAATTCTGAATTCTACTCAGAC
>CM077102.1:21528747-21579754 GCA_039619505.1 Cimex hemipterus
ATATATATATATATATATATATATATATATATATATATATCTTGATTTGTCACACGCGCTTCTGCATCTTCAGGGTTCGGTCTGTGTGATTTTTGTGACGTCAGGTCACTTTTATAATGTGCGGGTGCATCCGATTGGCGGATTAGGTTTTGGGAGTTTGTCTTATTGCTCCGGCCGGTCTTTGTGACAGTCAGTCCTATTTGTTTTTAATAATTGTGTTTTGAATTTTGTAAATGGGTTTTCTAGTGTTAAGTTATGTCCTTTATCGTCGTGTAATAGTCGCATGTTTGTCTGTATTGTTGTTGGTTTTCTGTAAGGTTAGTCGCATATTTTGATTGTCCGTCGTCGTCCTCATAAGTGCTTTACATCTTTCACACACTGAAATGGCGAAATACCGAAACTCGTCTACCAGACTAACCCTATGCGGATATACAGATCCAATTGATCGATAACAATCAAATTGCCGTACTTATTTATTTATTTTATTATTACAATAAGCAAGTAATATATCATTTTTACTCTATACAGTTGAAAAAAATACGTAGTTCAGGACTGTCAGTGCATGTTATGTTTGGAAACAGAATTGTGATTATAATTTATTATAAAGACTTGCGTTTGAAAACTAAAGCAACAATTTGCAATGCTAGCATATATACTATAATGACCAAACGCTTTATACACTCCTTTCAATTAATTATTCTTTTTATGTAAGGTCTTCGTTCAGATAAAAAAAAGTCAGTATCACGAGCGGAATTCGAACCCACGATTGTACGAGAGTTGGTGCCCGAGAGGATCGAAGACTTGATAGCTCAAATGGTAGAGCAGCGGCGTATTTAGCCGAATGCCGTGGGTTCGAATCCCGCTCTTGGCACTGACTTTTTTTTATCTCAGCCAAGAATTTACGTAAAAAAAAATTAATTAAACGAAGTAACTTGCAAATTGACTACTAAAACGTAAATGGACTTTTTATATAGTTATTTCACCCCCAAAGCACAAAGATTTTGCGATCACGCGATGTTATACAAATAGAAAAATGTATTTTTTTGAACCTGTTAAGCCGGTTTGTAACAGACTAGAATCCTACTTCATTAAAAAAAAATTAAATAAAATAAAAATCATCTGTAATCGTGAAAATCGTCTGAATTTTTAAATGTCAAAAAGGAGGCGCTTGAAAATTCGGGGTAATTAAAAACGGCGTAACAGGTCGCAAAGCAACACTAATTCTTCCTTTATTGGAACCACACATTTATTATCTTCCGAATCTTCTTTAAAGATCCATCCTTTTCCTTTTAATATAAAAATTAAACAATCCATGTCCTATATGATTGAGTTAAACTGTTTAACAGCTTCTTTTCTATAAAGAAAGGAAACTTTTTCCACTGTTTGTAAACTCATTTTCAGCTAAAAAGCACCACCTGAAATCTCTCATCTATTAGACTGCTTTAGTTACAGATTTTTAAGAGAGCAAGTCCTTGAGGTCTTTGGTGCTGACTAATGCAATGATAACAGAAATGTTACACGTGTCTTACGCTGCTGACGTGATACAAAGATACGTCACTGCTGACGGTATCTTTAAATGTTCTATTTTTATACATTGCATTAATTCTAAAATTTACGGAACCAAAATTAATAAGATGGAAAAGTACTCACAGAGAATGTGAAGGTCGGTTACCAATGGTGCTTGATCATATAGAAAATCACATATTGTGCGAAAAAACACTACCGGGTAAAGAATAGAGGTTAACCATGAATTCTCGTTAAGGTAGGTAAGGTAGAAGTGTTAAACTGAGACTGAATGAAACAAAGGTTCCACCTAATGATGTTGTTCACCTCGGGAGGGACCACCTCTTGTCCTTCTCAATACCCGACCGGTGTTTCATATAAAAAGGTCTGACGGGGTCAATGGCCCAGCCAAGGCATATCGTCCTTCTCATTGACCGCAGACGCTCCAGCTGAGTCTTTTGAGAACATAAGTTACAGCACCGAGGGGAGAGTGAATCCACGAAGGATAGCAGATGGCCAATGACGTATGAGTTCCTCATGTGTTCCCCTATTTATTTACCCGTACACAACATTGGTTTTAGAAAAAAAATTGGGGAGCAGTACGAAATTGCGTCTATGTTTCAAAGGTCGTTCACTTTTCATTCAACCGTGCCCGGATTCGAACAATGCTCTACAAGGGCACGTCCACCTCGTTGTTGGTATAAAACGAACAAGACCGCACCGAAATTTCGAGGGAAGCAACCTTTTAATCGGATTTTTGAGGCAATGCCAAAGCAATCGTTTTATCTGAGCGGTCGTTCCAAACATTTGGCCATAAGTTTTATGAATCAACCTGGGTTCAACGGCTTTTCGTTTACGCTCATTGCCAATAATTGGGAATCCACCGAGGGCCCAAATATTGAAAATGGTTTTCTTAATCACGGAGAAACGTGTTTACTACCCAAAAAGAGCGTTTCTTTTCTTAGTCGTTTTCCTCTGAGTAACTGGTATTTCCCTCGGGGCAACCGGCCTTTATCCGAGACGCCGTAAAAACCGATTGACCCACTTTGAGCTCCACAGGAGTGAAAAGGGAATTTTTTAGTTTTCCTTTTATTCATTTTTTATTGTAGACTAGCATTCAGATAACCAACTTGAAATATTTTAAAAAGTATCCATCTTTAATTCATAGAGGTGATAATGTCTAGGTGACAATTGCATAATACAATACTATAATCAGATCAGCGATGTAATTAGCCTGACACATTAATTACATTTATATTACGTAATATCATATTGATCCTGATAAATCTGTAATTCTTTATTCTATTGACGAAAAATAAATCTTATTTGTACAATGTAATTTGAAAAACGTTTAAAATATTATCAACGTTGATTTAAAAATATGTTATACGCTATTCGATTATTTTATCTTTCATATTAATATGCCCAAAGGATCTCCCCCCCCCAAAAAAAAAAGCAATTACAAAAAATCTTTAAGACCAACTATAGACCCAAAACCTAGACAGCAATTCAAACAAAGACTCTTATTTCGGAATGGTTAAACACAAAACCCAACAAAATGGCATTAATTAAACAAAGAAAACTTATAATTAAACAAGTTCCGCCAAAACTGGAACAGAACTCGAGAGAGTAAAACTAAGCACTAAAGTAGGGATATAAACAGGTCAGTGGCATCTGACAAAACTCCTACACAACAAGGGTATATTTAGCGATGATCCCATTTGTAGGTTATGCAATATGGAAAAATAAACTTACCCATAACAACGTTCTAACACGACACAACCGGTCAATGGAGAACACAACCTAGGGGTACCATGAAGACCCGGAAAAAATGAACTGTTCCGATAACAGTCAATGACCTCCTGAAGGACTGAATCAATTGATCTGAGCTCAGGAACTAGAGAAAGAAAAAATATTGTCATGTTAAGGATAGAACAAATATTAAAATTTTATTCAAATATAATTATTGACTAGATATCAGCAAGATGTAACAAGAAAACATGATTTATAAAAAATAAAGTCATTTCTATTTCTAGAGAACTGGTTAAAGGCACTTACAGTATATTGTATATTACATTCGGACCTCCTCAGCATGTTTGTACATTTGCAATGGATGAAGAATAAATACCGTTTTTTTCATCAATGGATCCATAATTTTTTCCGAAAAATTAATCCTTTTCACGTCAAATTAACCTTTTCCCCTCATCAAATTAATTCTTTTTAATTTAAAATTATTTTTTGAACCTTTGAATGAGCTTTTTTAAATTTCATATTATTCTCAACTCCAAATAATTTGAGTAAAAATTCATTTTTAATTTGAAATTATCTCTTTCATTAAAACATTTAAATATTAGGATTTAGGATAAAATTCGTTCACATTTTAGAATTTTTGTTACTATAAAATAATCGATTTCTTCGATAATCATTTGAAAATTAATTACAAATAAAATTAAAAAGTATATAAAATAAAATATAAAAATAAGTAATTCAAGGGTCAGTGATGGCCACTTGTTATTTGCCGACACATGAGTATTACACACATACCCTACAAACATTTGGAAAATTGGCCATAAATTAGACAGATGAATATTACAATTTATGTATTTTATTTATTAATTATAGGGTTAAAATAAAAAATTTACTTGCTATGAAAAAATTTTTCGTCAAGATTAATTTTTGTCTTATTGACTGTAAAATTAAGAACCTAGGATTAATAACTTAATTGAATAACTGATAATTTTTTTAAGCTTATATTCCATACCTAAACAAAGGCCTAAAACGGTTAGTTTCAAATTAAAAAAGGTTTATTTGTCGAAAAAAGTGTTAATTCGATCGAAAAGAGCTAAACATTTTGTATATATAAAAATGCAAGAAAATAAATTATTTAATTTTAATTGTGTAAATTTATGTATAGTCAGATTAAATCTCCTAAATTAAATGTTCAAGAATTTTAACAACTCAATAACTATATTATCCGGAATTCTTGGCGATTAACAAGCTCTTAATACTGAATTCTGAGGGTACTGGTTATTTATGTTAAAAATTGGAAAGGGAAAATAAACAATACTTATTTATAGTGGGCAACTCTATAAACAACTATTCTCGTTGCCTTAATAGTTGATTTATACGTCGTTTATTATACATTTTTATATTTTAATGCGTTCACCTATATTTTCCCCGGCCATTCAACTAGTCGAATTTTTATGACAATTTATCAACCCTATTATTCCATTAAGAAAAATAAACAAACAAGCACGTGACTTACCGCTATTTTGGAAAATGGAATCTGATCGTCGGTTTAAATCTCTGTAAGATACTGAAATAGCTTTTGATATGGGGGCGAAAAAATGCTACACGCAAGACATTCGACACGAAAGGATGTTATTTGAGCAACTTTAGTATATAAATAACTTTAAACGAGACGTTTGTGTGGAAATTTAACAATTTCCGAAAGTATAAAAACGAACATGGATTCTAGAATAAATAATTTCATGGGTACAAATTGGGGCTGGCTGTTATTTTGTCTCGGCCTCGTCATTTAATTTTTTACAGGTTTTAATAAATAGAAAACCAATGGAAAACATGAGTGTAAAATATGTTTAACTTTTTATTATGACTAAATAAATTCTAAGTGAATGTTGGTGTATATATTTTTTAAATCAATTTATTTCCAACTTACTGAAATTTAATTTTTAACATAGAACTTTCCAGTAGGAAAGATCTCTTTGCCAATCAAGAAAAGAAAGGGAAAGTGGGCTGATTTAATAGCCATCTTCGTATAGAAAACTACCAGTTGCAACTTTCACCATTAAGAACCGGATCTTGGCCTACATCCCTATCTGGTATTCGCACTGAATACATTCCCAATCAATCAAATTATTGTGGATGGTGGTTGGATTAGAGAGTGTTTTAATTTTTCAAAATCGAACTTGATTAGTACACTTTGAAAAGGATTGTAAAGGAAATTAATCTTGAGCAAGAGTTTCGTTTTCATTATTCTTCTTTGTTCGACCCGGCGGGAACAAGCGGATCGGGGAAATAATCGAAGTTGTTCAAATTGTCGCGATGCTTCACATTTTTCATATGTTCAAACGTATTTGACAATAAGACAATTGTAAATAAAACAAAAGAGGACCTGATATCAATTAAAAGGGCTTTTTCGAGGTGATTAGTTGATGGTACTTCACCGATTAAAGAGAACCCTACTCAATTGAATTCAATTGCCCCAATATGGAGAGAAAGGCACGTTTTCAGTTGACAGAGTTTCAAGTGTGTTTTAACGTTTGAATCTGAATAGAAAGTGAAGTACACTCCAGTCAATTGTTCCAATATTTTAAAAAACTCATTATTTGAAGGGGACTTTTTAAAGGAAATGTAAATCTTTGACAATTTGAAGGATTTTGGTCCTTAGCAGTAGGACAAAGTACATCTGGGCATGTTTGATTATTTATTACCAATTTGAAATTTTGCCGTTACCGATCATTTTGGTCTGCCTATCATTGTCAATAGGCCTATCAGATGAGGTAACCACAAAATTTGAGGTTTATCACCTGCAGACAATATGGAACAATCTCAGAATTATTCGATTAAGCCAACTGAAAGATGTGCAATAGATACCAAAACGACTGAGTAGTGCAGATGTACTGTATACTACAAGGATATTTTCAAATTTATTGATGTTTCATGCTCCTTCGGAGCTCATTTTCATCCTTTTGAGTTCTTGGGAGATTTCCGTTTAATGGCGTATGAATTGTTATTAGGGGAGGCCTATTTTGCTCATGACTGATGAGTGCCTTTCTTAGGTACAATAGCTTCTTCTAGCCATTGCAGGGCTGTTGCATGGGATATGCTTTTGTCTTGTCTAGACATAGACACATTTTTTAGTGTTATTTTATTGAAGCATATCCCTTAAATTCCCCGAGATATTTGATTTCTTTCTATTCAGTTGACTTTCTTCTTTCTTCTATTGGGATGTTTTTGCGCGTAGTCTTTTTGCTTATGCTCTATCATTCATTACCAGTATTTGTGTGCTTCAGTAACCCTACGTTCCAGTTCTTTCTTAATGTGGCTTAAGTGTGAATTTGACCTTTGTGTTCCTTCTTAGCTTTGACTACTGCTGGCCGCCTGAATTCCCTCATGTTCCGGGGACCGTCTTACCGTCAAATTATTTGTAGATCCCAGTTTTTTAAAAGTATTTAGACAGTAACAGACGAGTTTTGAAACGATCTTAGAGAGTCTTCTTCAGACGTCTTAAGCAAGACAACCTTTTGGGCTATGCCGAGCTTTCGGTCAATCACCTTCAAGTACCGAGCTCTGCACAGCCCAAAATGTTGTTCTGCTCCATTTCAATTCTGAAGATTTCAACCGTAGCCAAGTTTAACTTGCTGCAGGTCGATAAAAATCTAAAACAATCGATCGAGTAGGTATGGTCTGTAGAGCTGCCTGGCAAATTGAAACATTTGCCTGAATATCCCCTTATTGCACCCTTGACGTTTTATTATTTAATTATCATGCATACGTTTCCATGGCTAGTGGTTCAGCATTTCGCGATTTGTTTTATTTCGTTTTATCTTCCCATTGGGCCCTCTTTTCAATATTCTTTGGATTTACTTTTTTAAAAAATAAGATCATATTAAAAAATGAAGGATGCGAATACAAAAAATATTAGTAGCGTTCATGGAGAAAATTATTAAATCAAGCTTCAAGACTTAAGTGAGGACTTAACTCAAATATTTTCTGGTATGGTCAGTCAATCAGAGAAATGAAACACGATGCAGTTTCGTTTTTTATGTATTTTCTTATTTTACGTAAATTTTCATTTGTTGAAGAATATTCAACAAGTTTTTGAAAGTGCCATTTCCTCATAAGTCTTGAGGAAATAATAATTTTTTTCTCGAAAAATCTTTATCATTGACGGCAATTAAAATGCGATTTGGCCTCCACATTAAATTCCATTCTGCGTTAGAAAGGCGAAAACTATTCAGCCTTTTATTACCTTTAGGAAAAACAAAGTTATGCACATAATTCTCATAGTTCAAATTTAGCAAGCACACGTAATCAAAATGGGACTAAATTAAAAGGCAAATCTTTTAGAAAAACAAAATAACAATAATTACTAGCATATTTCTCCAGTATTTATAATAACGAGATGACATTATTGAGATAATTAACAATAATTACATTATTATCGATGAGAACGATTAAATAAAATTATTATTAAAATTTCTACGTAATCTATTTAATTTGTTTTGATTCCTTCTAACTGCCATATGCTAGCTTTAATATCTGTAAACCATAAGGTTTTATTAACTTAATGTAAAATAATTAAGGAATCATCTCTGCTTAATTTGTTTTAGGTCAATTTTGACATCTGCTAGCTTCACCCATCTGTTCTACTCTCTAATTGTTATTGTAGGCAATTAAATAATAAACTAAACAAACCACTCATAGATCTATGGTGAAAAACGATTCAAATATTGGACAAAAAGTCGTTTCTATTATTATTTACTTTATTTAGTATGAGGATAGCAAGTGTTTATTATTCCAGAATAGAAAATATTTGGCCAAAAATTCATTTTCCACTGGATGAATAATAAGACGAAGCAGATTTACAAAAGTAAGTTTATCAGACTGCATGCTTCAAACTGAACTGAACATTTGACAGTTATGGAAATTTTTCTTTATAAACAATAAGAGTCGTACATCAAATATATCACACATAAAATATAACCATGTTTTTTTAATATTTATTTTGAACAGTTTAGCGAGTTTTGAAATCATCAAATTGCAAGTGTTCACCCATGTCTCGGAGATTATTGTTCGTCGGAAAAAGATCGTAGATAAGTCTTTCTAGGAAAATCGAACAATAAAAATAAACGTTGATTATGTGTATAAGATAAATTTGGCTTAATGATTAGATTTAAATTGTTTATTTCGACTTGAATTTTTAAAAGCTTTAAAAGAAATAACATTTGATATTGAATATTAATAGAATCCAAAAAATTTGTTTACAGTTTGGAGAAAAAATCACCTCCACAATAATTGGAACGATTAGCAATCTTAACCTAGTACATATTGACCACAACCTTGACATTCGAAACGTTTATCTCGGCCTCGCCTCCCCAAAAATAATTGAACTTTTGGGGTTAACAAAAATAAAATAGAAATCCGGCGCAAATCTATTTCCATTCCGTTCACTCTCCAAGTGGGTATTTCGCAATAGCAAGATTAGAAGAATGAATCGGACGTTAAGTGAATAAATAAAATTCGACTTACTCGGCAGGCAGGATTTTGAGGATAATTCGGAGATTTTGATATCAGACATGCACCACAAGAACTTTTCACGTTGAACACTGACCAGCTCTTTCTTGTTTACTGTAGCTGGCGCCTCAACAGACTAGGCTCTCTATTATATTTAGACGAGACCTACACTAACTCTGTCCACTTATATTTTTTCGATACGAGCCAACGAGTGCTTCATTTCCAAGCTGACCGGACGTAAATAAGACCAGACAAACAAACTAAACAATATTTACCTTTAATCCGAAGGCGAAAAGGCGTTTTGGGCTCGGCTTTGACACAATGTATATTTGAAAAGATTATACGTGCGAAAAGGATAATCTTCGAAAATCACATAATCAGCTTAAAAATGTATATAAATTTGATGAAATTAGAACACCGAACGTTGACATTGGAGATGATTTTTTTTCCTTTTCCCCGAAGATTTGCAATAACTGGTCATATTAACCCCTGAAGTCCCGTAGCTTGTGAAAAAATGCCTCTTTTTAAAAATATTTTATTTTGACTTCAGGAATATAGTTCATGTTTAGTTTACTATTTAGACCATTGTGTTTGGGCGTTATTTTTTATAAATATATTTTCATTGCGACAACGGAACTATAATGAACTTTTTGTAAATGAAAATGATCCTTTTTGAAGGAATTTAATTGGAAATATTATTTCCAAATTTACATTAAAAATGTACATTATTTTTTCTATTAACAGTATTTATAATAATATTAATCACTTAAACATTCTAAATTTTTATAATTTTTGTAACTTTATCAAAAAATGATTTGCCAAAAATGGCTTGTGGTTTTTAAAAGAAGGTTTTAAATTTTGGAAAAATATTGGAATAATTTTTTATATTTTATTAATTTTCGTGATCCGCTTGACCAAATAAATTCTTTTCAATTAATTAAGGTTTTGGTGGAGATATGAAAATCGGTGTTACAAGCGGGATTCGAACCCACGTACTTCGGGTAATGCTGCTCTACCACGTGAGCTATCGTGACTTCACGAAGGTTCAAATCTCGCCTGTGACACTGAATTTTTTATCTCAACCGAAACCTTAATTAATTGATTAAATAATTTTCGTCGATACAAAGAAAAAGAATGTCAACAACAGTAACGCAAAAAAGAAGAATAAATTACATTTGTACCAACCTAAAATTAAACAGTTTGTAAAGCATAAGTTTTTTAACCGTTTTGTGATTCTTATCTTTATTATATTTTGTATTATTTTCATAAATTTTTAATATAACTTCTCAGTAAAATGGCAAAAGGACGCCTTTAGAAAAAAGGTTTCAATGTACAGCGATTATTTCTTTAATTCTAACTTCCATAAAGTTTACGAATATTATTTTCTTCAACAAAAAAGAAAATTTTTCAATATATTCCTAAGAATGCTGATAGTTTTCCAAGCTGAAAGAACGTGCAATACAACTTTGTGCGCATGACTGAATAGAGAAAAATATGAAATATGTTCAGATATGCATCCTCTTAACATCCACGCCGCTCTAAAGGCACTAAATGCATCTACTTTTAACTACCCAAAATGTCAGGGAATGCCTAAACTGCTTAATTTGGGAAAGCAAAACAACATTACCTTAAAGTGGGTTCCCGGACATGAAGGCATAGAAAAAAATTGAAATAGAAAAAAGAAGCACCCTTCTCACTCATGGAACCAGAACCTCAGCTATAGTTAGTGTGTGCTTAAGGAACAGAAATCTGGGTATGTTTTAACGTGAAGTGGAGAAAGAACCGCTCAAACATTTCAGGTATGAGGCAACCTAAGAGATTTGTAAATTTCTAATGATTTTTGTTTGGTTATTTTTTGTAAACATCCTCCGGAACGAACGAATGAACATAATAGGCAAATATTATTATTGTTGTAATAAATATTTCAAAACAAAAACCCGTTTGATTGAATGTCCAACTGTCATTTCCAAATAATCGTGGATATGGAACAAACTAGGAACATAAACATCAAGAAAGAATTATGTTTTTAATCATTTAAAAACTCACCAGTGACAAAATATAAAACAAGGTGTTCAGCTAATCATAAATTAAACCAAAAGAAAGCAGCGTTGTCAGGCAGTCCAGAATAATCGGAAAGGACAGGTTCATCACATAGATGATATTAGAATATTTTATCCACCTGAACATAGGTTTCCCTCTTTTTTTTTTTTATCTCTTATATATGACATACTTTCCGCAATCTTGACTCATACGACGACCCCCTTAAAAGGCTGACTGTAAAACAGAAATCTAGGTATGTTTCAACTTCAAGTGGAAACAGGCTTTCTTTGACCAACCTGTCTCCTTTTCCAACTTTCGAGATCAAATTTTCTTTTATATATTTTGGGTTTTTGTACGCCTTAGTTTTATCAATTTTTTTAATTGCGAGATTTCATCGCAGTTCTTGTTTCTGCTATGGTCGTAAATTTGTATTTTTATTTTATTTTTTAAGTTACTTAGATTGATGCTTCAGTCTTATATAAAAAATATAAGCTTATATAAAAATATCAAACACTATCAAAAAACAAATATTGGTTTGATGGATTTCTAAGATCCTATTAAGATTATAAGATAATAAGATGATTGATTATAACATTCTAGTTTTTGTAGTAAAAATGCAACAGCGATATAAATTTTTTTAAACCTTAACCAGTTATAAACAAATAAAGGTCTGATGGATTTATAAAATCCTATTAAGATTATATGATGATAAGAAGATTAGAGGATCTTCTGAGATTCTATGTTTTTGTAGTAAAAATGCAATAGCAATATAGATTTTTAAAACACTTTAAGCAGTTATATATCAACGGAAAATGATTTTTCTTTATAAAACTGCTTGAACAAGTTAAGGCTCAAAAAATTACTTTTACATTTAGTTACCTGTATGATGCTGTTGATTGTACGAATAAGAGCTGGCTTACATTAATCTCATAGGCCATCAATTTCGTTAAAGCGGTCGAAGGAAAATGGCACGTAAAATCCACAGCCGTGTCTTTGTCTTGAACATTAGATCCGACGTTACGTAAAAGGCTGTCATTTTATTTCTGTATCAGCAGGAATTGTTGATGACAGGGGTCTTACCATTTATAAAATCCTCCTCACGATTCAGTAACACGCGAATTCAGTCTGCTTAGGAGGGGCTTTACCGCTGGGGAGGGAGATTTGACGACCTGTGTAATTTAATTTGCACATCTGTCTTTATAGGTTTACCAAGACGATTAGTAAGATGTTAGAGTTCGCGGTTTTTTATCTTCAGACGATTTTTTAAAATACTGATTAAGATTATTATTTTAAACGTGAAATAACACCGTGGATCAAATTTGATCAGGCTGATCTTTTGTACCAGTCGTCTCATTTTACCTGTGATTATCTTATAATCCAACAATAAAGTAAGACGTAAAAAAAAGCATTCTAAAAATGTCACTGTCCTATTCATGTGGATTCTGGGTCAATGTGACATTCGTGGCAACGATCCTGCTGACGCGGCGTTACATACGGTGGGGATCTGGATAAAGCAAGTATCTGGGGGAAGACTTTCTTACTAATATCAAGAGAACATTTTGGAAAAAGTGCATAATGACCTTTAACATTAAAAAGTGCCATAATAACCCTTAAGGAAGAAACGGTCCTAGCCCGCCTGAGAATAGGTCATTGCAGACTTACGCGTGGTTTCCTCATGGCCAGGGAACCACCATCGATATACCAAGGATGTCAAGAACCGCTAACAGTGGAACATATGGTGCTCTCTTGCTGGTCGGGGGTTTTTGTTCGTCGCCACTCTATACAAATTTCTGTTCAAGGCAGATTCTGACCCGCCATAGCCAAATAAAAAACGCTCATCGAATAAGGTCAAGATAAATCACATCCCAAAAATATTAATATATATGGATAAAGGATATAATTTTTAACTAATGAACCCTACATATATCGACGAATTCTGTGAAATCTGTTTATTAATTTTGTTTAATATCTTGAAAAAGGTTGTCTTTCTAGTCAAATCAAAAATTGATCAAAAATGTCTCTGTGTGGGATCATTTTGGTCTGCCTATCCTCGTTGTGAAGAAGGCCCTTGCAAGAAAAGGGGCTGCTATACCGCTAATAGAATCCGAGCCCTTCTGTGCCATAAGAATCCTATCAATGAGCAAACCAGACTGAAGGATGAAAAAAATGAAGGAACAATGGAACTAATTTACTGGACGCAAACAATCCAAGAACCTTCTAACAAACTTTGGAAGGAAAGAGGTAGCGAATTGCATTAAAGGAAGCAGGAAAAAATTGCGAATCGTAGCAGGACACGGCAAACTAAATGGACATCTGAAAAGCAACCCAACACAGCAACAAACCCTACAGTACTGCACTTGCCTGCATGAGGAAAGGTACGACGTAACCATAGGAAAATTCACTACTAAAACCAGGCCTACTAGTTCCTTGACCTAGAACTCACCAGTGTGTTACAACAATACAACAGCTCTTCAGAAGGCAGTATTATACAGAACCCACTAATATATCTACATCATAGGAAACCTACAACCAATATGTTTAAATTTTTGTTTGTGTCACAATGCATGCTTTCCTTTTGTTGTTTATTTATATCCAAAATGTTTAATTTCAATATTTTATTTTAAACTCTAACACTTTAGGGAGATTATTATTTATATTATTTATTCTACATTTTAAGTTATTAGTACATTGTTTTCTTTTGTGAGATTTCTCCTTGAGGTTTGTGTTCTGGTGATCCTTAAATTTGATCCTTATCGATCGTTTTTGGCTTGCTGGTCCGTCGGATGCATTTCGGCAATTCGCCAATTATAGCGCTGTTTCTGGGTGAGTATTGGGAAGTGAAGTCACTTTTCTAAGGACTCTAGGAGGATGTAAAAGACGACAAAGGACTTTCACGGCGTCGGCTACTTAGGTGGATTAAGTCTGATGTTTTTCTTTGTAATCTTCCGTCCTTTTTCATCTTAATTGATGTAATGTTTTGAATAGTGTACAAGATATAATTTGAAATGTTAATTTGCGTGTTTTATGAGTTTTTAGTGTTAAATTATGTTTGTACATTTACACGTATTCGAGAATGTTTATTTTTTGCCCTTTGTGTGCACCGCGTAGTTTCATGTTTTTATTGTTGAGAGTTGCCCACTACGCGTACGTGTCCAATACTTTTCGTCCTGTCTGTCCGACATATTTGTCTCCGCATTCCTATGTTACTTCGAGTGATTTGGTCCTGTCAATATTTTGGCTCAAGAGTTTTCCGATTATATTCGTGGTTTTCAGTAATGTTTTAATACCTAATTTTTTAAATTGATATGCGAATTTGTTCGTCTCTTTCACTATAAAGCTTTCGCTTTGACTGAAGATAAGCAGAATAAATAAAATTACATATACATACTTTTTAGTTCAAACAACTGAAAAAAGCCTAATGGATTTTTCAAACTGTTCAAAGATATTTGTATATTTAAAAAATGGATATGTGTAATGCATATTTTAAAGTTAATTAATAGAGTATTTTAAAGTTACAACTTCTAGCATAAGCTGAATTTTATGTTAATCGCTAGTGGGGTTTTTTTTATGTATGTGATTTAAACTTTCCACGATTGTATTAGAATCATGAGCAATTAGTTTAACCAGACAGGTCTAGGAAAATTGGAAAAAGTTTATTTTCATCTCTACTATGAGAAGAATTGCGCAATGCTAGGAAATAAACACAGAACGCATTAATGAAATGGCGTCTGCGAAATTTAGGCGTCGGCCCAAAGGCCAGCCTCAAACCAAGTAGAAGCCTTTTTAATAAATAATATTTGCGCTTTCAGTTTACTTTTCTATTTTGTTTAAATTCAAGTAGAAGAATTCATTATAAATGTAGTTGCATTTGCGATTTACAAATAATAATGTTTTTGGAATCTGTTTGTTTACCAATTTTTGCAATCAAAACTCTCACAGGAAACATATTACGTTAAAATGTTTAAAAATATATGGTTACTAACTTAAATTAATTCACGGCTCTAAAAACACCAAATTTAACATATAAAAATTAATACAAGCTATATAAAAAACAAAACGAAACAACAATAGCAAAGTTTACAGCCAGCATTATATATTGATTTGAAAAATATGTAATGTATAAAAAATAGGATATGTACTAATGTCCTTGTTTATTCATTGATTATTATCATCTTAATGATCGTAGTCTCAATGCTTTTTAAAAATAATAACAATAAACATAATTTAATTGTTCCTGATACTCTAATCTCTGCTTTGAATTGATATTTTTAGAAATTCGGCTCTCATCTAAAAAAGATTCCGTTGTTTCAAAGTCTTTCAAGCTGCATACAATAAAGTTCATTACTGTACAGTTTTTATAGAAATGATCTTTTTAATCTCAGTCGAAATATTTTACCATCACTTAAGCTTAATAGCATTATTCTGAGATCGTGGGTTGCAGTCTGGTGTGATGTAGGTTTCAGAAGAAATTTTCTTTGTCGTGCCAACGTTTCGATCTTTATTGAGATCATCTTCATTGCTCAAAGTGTTTGTCTCTCTGTGTATTTGTGCCATTCTTACGTGCCGTGTTGAGAGTGCCCATTATTTTATTCTATTTATTTATTTTTTATGAGGGTTCGCAACAGCAGTGTTCCTCAGGGTGCCGATAAAACCTCATTTGAAAGTAGGTCGGACTCGAATGTAGGGACGCCGGAAAGCCTAAACCGTTGCGGCCACCGACGACTCCTATAAACTTTTAATAAATAAATTCACAATTTTTGTAAATTTTAATTAACATATATGTAATGTATTTATTTATTAACATTTCATCTAATGATTAAAATTTGTAACATGGATGTATGTGTTGGTTAAAGTTTATCTCGTGTGAACTGTACGGTAATATATCCATTTGTACACATACAAATCAATTGCAGAGGAGACAAACACTTTGAGCCCTGAAGATGATCTCAATGAAGATCGAAACGTTGGTACGATAAAGAAAATGTTTTTCTGAAACCTACAACACACCAGACCGCATCTCACGAGCACTGAATAATTATCGATTAACGGTCACTAATCACAACACATTTAATAGCATTTTTACACTTTGCTTGATAATATTTGTCTAAGTGACGCCATGTCCCCTGCTTTCATGATTATATTGTTACTTAACAACCCTTTCTAAATTAAGTGGCCATAAGTGATTATTACTTTAAATAAAAGTTATAATAAATTAAATTTGTAAACTGTTATGTAATAAATTAAAGTTGTTATTTTCTTTAAATTTGTAAAAATAAAGATAATATATTGTGTTTTACATTAAATCATATGTAACTAATCAAACTTCTGATCTTCAAGATAAAAATGAATATAATACTTTATTGTACACGTAATTATAAATACAGTATAACAAAATCCGCGATGCAACAGCATACATATTTATGCCAGAAGAAAAATTAGAATTAGTTTAGACGCAGCGCTCTGGGGAAAAACAAACTTAATCTATTTTAGATCCAAGGCGTATTTTGTTAATGTCTGATCCAAAATCTGGTGCGTGTTATTTATTTTTATCTCTATTGAATCTAGAAATCAATGACAATTAGTAAAAGTCTTCCAGGTTTTTTATGTAATCAATTGTATTGTGTATCAATCAAAAATCAAATTTCATAAATGGTAAACTTGCATTTTCGAAGACTTAAAAATAGAAGTCGTGTGGACTCGAAAGAAACTATCGCGATTAAAGCCCAAATTTATATACAATAAAAATCCTCAAATATGCCATATAACATGCACTAATAAAATTTCAAATATATGTATTATACGCTTTAAAAAAACCATCAAATATGCCATACTATTTGCACTAAAAATAGAAAGAAGCAGCATGAATGTCAATATCATTCATAATTGTAAGGATTCATAAAAAGGACAGAAAAAATTCAGCCCCACAAAAAATCAAGTAATTTGGAATGTACAAAATAAATAATTACGCCTAACTAAGTTCATGATCTGAAGGTACTTTTCAAAATTTGTTTCCGCAAAATTTCAGTGTTTTTCGGTCAACACATATTGGTAACTTGACAAAAGGATTTCAATGATGAGAGAATATTTGTTAAACACTTAAAACACACTGGACCGTACATTTCCTGTCTAATAACTCTACTCTTTATATTTAAGGTATCATTAATGTTCTGTAATTCGTTCAAGCCGGTATTTTTGTGAAGGATTTTTCATTTCTCTTGTAAAAAATCATACATCGTCGGAGATTTTACTAATTTCCGTTTTCCGTTCAAATGAAAAATCCGTCATGCTATTATACAAATCAATTTCCAACTTCCGGCACTTTTTAGGTTTGTCAAATTGAAAATCTGAAAGGCCTATCTTTGGTGTTTCAAATGAGGCCTTTTTCCCCAGCCTGTCTGCTTCATAAAAAGAGATTCTTTTCAGCAATCAAAAATATTTCAAGTGTCTCTCTGTGTTTAAATATGGAAATGTAAGCGGCATCCTAAAAATATGCAGCATAAAATTTGCACCATAGTACACCAGAGGTGCTGAAACCATATAGCCAAATTATTTTCTATTGAAACATAAATAATACCAAATAAAACAGAAAAGGGGAAAAAGACGACGGCAATCTAGAATAAATATTAAAACAAGCGTAACAAGCAACTGCCTTTACATCCTGCCTTAAAGCTTCTTTCATGAAGCTCTTCAAATTGAAGCCTCTTTTCTTCTCGCTGTAGTTTACTCTATTTCACAACGAACTAATTGTAACTGTACAAAGCTGTAAAGACAAGTGGATGATTCTCCGTTCGTCGTCGTCTTTGCCCATAAAATTCCTACTTCAGGGTCTTCCAACATTTCATTCAACAATTCACCAAATCAAATTCTTGTTATAACTGTCTTACGAACGTCGCTTCCCAATTAAACTTGCCCTCGTAGAATGAGAACAGTCATCAAAAGGAAAATTTTATGTAGAATGATTCTGCTGTGCTTACTGATCTTAATGCGTGCCTTTCTGTCAGTACAATCCAGAAAGTGAACCTCTCCAAGATTTGTGTGCTATGTCCTGTATCAATCTTAAAGGAGTTACACACTGGCAAAAATCTTCTCGAAGATCAGACGAGCAAGCAGCCATAAAAATACTATAACGTAAAAAGGTCTAATCTAGAATAGGCAATGAGTGCAAGTAAAATCTTCAAAACCTGACGATAAGACAGGTGCAATTCAAAACGTCCAGGGGAATGAATAACCTGACAAACTGACCAGATCTGCGATATAGGCCCAGAACTTTTACTTGGGATAAAGACAAACAGGAGATTCCGTCTCAGAATGGATACACCCAAAACAACAGGAGAAGTGGCCAAACCCCAAGGAGCCAGACACAAGAAACCTATGACTAAAGAACCCTCAACAAAACTCGCAAACAGTGAGTGTGAAAACATGTGCACGACATAAAACAGAAGAAGAGGAGGAAGAAACTGTCACCTATATTATCTTCGAATATGAAGCAACCGTTAAATGGAGAGCTAAGAGGCGAGAACTAGGGTACCAAGAAGACCCGGAAGAAAGAATTAATGACAGTAAGTCAGAAAGCAGCAATGCTTTGAGAATGCAATACTCCTCATTCTTAGCATTCCACCATCATCATCATCATCAGTTTCCAGGACGTATGAAAAGAACTCCTTTGACTTGCCACGTATATTCAGCTATCTTTCATTGTCAGCCTGTTTCTACTTCTAAGCTCTTACATTTCATTTCCTCATCCCCCAGCATTCTACCAACAACTTCTAATCAACTTTCAGCATCCACACGGCCTACAACGCCCAGTCAGCTCTAGCCGCCATTTCTACGACAAAGTATAACAACTTGAAGAAGCAACTCTGAAAGAATATTTTTCTAAAATAGTTTATGTTGGCTCTTCAAAGTTAGGTGCCAGCTTATTGCTGTACTCCGAGAAATGATAGTATTGAGCGCTGCTTATCGTCTAACTCGTTAATTTTTGGGCTGATTGTTCCTTTCTTTCAAATATAAGAGTTATCTTTTTGGCAAATGCGAGAGTTTTGAGAGCGTCTTTGATTGTAAAGCTTAATTACTCTGACTGCTCGGACCTGGCTGCTTTTGCAGCGAGTGCACTGGAATACTTTTACAATACACTTTTTTAATTTTTATGCCGTGTTTTGAATTTAATTTTGTTTTTCTTCGGGTGAATTTCCTGGCCTCCACCTCCAACATAATTTGCAGTTAATAGTTCAGTAATAATTGCTCTATAAGGACTTTTTTTGTGTCACATGCTTAGGAAAATGTATTTTCTGTTTGTAAATAAATTTCTTTTGTATTCATAACAACCACTGAGTATACCTGACATATTTTTTCATTTTTGTTCACATACCTTTAGGGACAGTTGGGACGTCATGTTGCCAATTGAAAATTTTCACAATTAAAACAAAAGTATAGAGAACTAGAAATTCTTCCAAACAATTATTCAGAACCAGGAATTTAGAATATGGCATAAAAAAAATCCCCCCCAGGAAAATAGGTGAAATTCTCCTACCTATAAAGTAGAAGACGTTGTACAAAGTGGTTGAAGATTTATATAAATGAACATAGAAAAGTGATATAAGTGGGAACATATTTTAATTTTAATTCTTATTTTAACAATAAATATCCTTTACAATAACATAGTTATTTCCATAACATGTGTGTCTAAAAAGTCAAAAGACGTATAAAGAACACTATATTCGCTAGAGTTTATAAAATGTAATCACAACGACAAAATTTACTACGAGCAGCTCGGTTCGAACGCGATTGTTTGACGTTTTGGCGAACAAATCAGGATTTTTCACTTCGTTATTCAATATGATTTCAGTTATCCAAGGCTTACACATGTCCAGCCTGGTGTATATGTGGTACTGGGAGACACCACACGGTTTTGAGACGAACGTCGAAACGGCCCAAACCCAGGTTTCATAATAAACGGGAGAACCGGAATCACCGACGCAAAGCGAGCCGAAGTCCAACGGTAAAGTGCAGATGGTTGTCCTCGAACGCATGCAGTCTTTAGCCCCCTCGCATAAATAATTTGTGCAACTTTGATGGTCGGCCAACTTCAAACTGAGCACATAAACATGCGGGTTGGGCTCGACCGGTTGATTGTCGGTGTCAAGGATCTCTTTCGTATCCCCCCAGCCGATGACTCTTATTTGTTGGTGATGGCTGATCATCTGATTCAGCCAAGACGTGTCGTAAGAGAGCTTCGCCGGCTTCACAACGTCTCCGAATTCGAACGGTTCAGTGACTTTAATTATCCCGACATCGTATTCAATTACTCCGCCCACTTCCCGACATTTCGGATGGACAAAGAGCTTATCAGGGAAACGTGTAACTACTGCTGCCAGGAGATAAGTACTTCCGGTCACCAACCTAGAATTGTATATGGCTGTTTTTATCTCGGCTTTGGTCTCGGTCACAGACGCTAAATTGTCGCAACTGGTCAGAAGTAGCGAAGGCGAATTGACGATCGCGTCGAAATAATGAATTCCCCATTGATCTTGAACCGAAACCAAATACGGAAATTCAAATTCTGTCGCTCTGTATCCGTTCGAAATGGCCGCCGTTTGTGAATAAAAAAATAAAAATAAAATCACAACTACTTTCATGCTCACAGAATTAAATTTTTTTGAACTAAGAAATTTAACACATGTCTCTCTAAAATATCGCCATATTGTAGAAGAAACGACTATTATCTTTAAGTTATATTCTAAATAGTAAATTGTGAACTCAGTCTACCATGCTCGCATGTTTTGCGTATAATCGACACTTTCATCCAGCATTTCCTGTCATAAAACCTCGAAAAACGAAACAATTACATTTATACGTCCCCTATAAATTAAAAAATAAAAATTTACTCCCGACATTTAACCCAATTTTGAGTTAATTGGATATATAATTTTTTTAAATAAAACATTTTATTTAATATAAATACATTATTATATATATAAAATAATACTTAATTGGGGCGTCGGTAGCTGCAACGGTTTAGGCGCTCAACACTGTAAGGTAAAGGCCCGGGGCAGGCTGTTGCTGCATATCGTCTACACGGATCCATGATTACATATTATTGGAAAGGGTCATCTTGCAGCAATGATGATATTTTGGTCTTCCTTTAGCATCGTAATGCATTGATTCACTACCAGGCCTCTTATTGGCACTTCCAGCCTCTTAAAATCTCAGAATTGTAGGACCATGCTTTGAGAAACACTAACTGTCTTTGCGACATCCTGAATGACACATTCTCACAATATTGGGAACTTCTGGCTCAAGATGTCTATCCATGGTTGAAGAGAAAAAGCTGGAATAAAATGGAGAAAAGGTGTTTGTTTACAAACCTGGCAATCTTCATGTTTACAATCCTTAAATAAATCTGTTATTAAAAATGAGGATTAACAATTTTTTGCTTTTGTTTTGTATTTCTATTTTGTTTTATCAAACTAACAAGAATATATCAGTTAATTTAGTTAAAATTAATAGAATAACAATAAATTACAAATATCCTTATTTATTTTTTAGAAGTTTATAAAAAAATTGCCAGATTTATTGCTAAAAATTGTCTCCTCCAAATAAAAAAACATCCCTTTTGGAATTTAAAAAACAGTTAAAGAAAGGCACATTTTCATAACACTTCCCATATTTTAATGCTGTTATTTAAATTAAATTTCTTTACATTTTTTATTGACAGAAAATGTGATGACTAAAGACATCCCATATCAATAAAAGGTTAGTGATAATGAACAAGCCGTGAGACAAAATGATTACACAATTTTAGTTTAAACAGAAAGTCATTAAAATTATGTTGATTGACCTTGACTTAATCCTAACTATGCCTGTATGCATTTTTGAGAGAAGCATTATATTATATAATTTACATTCTTCTGGAGGTAATAATCAATTTGTTAGCATGTTCATTAAAGTTTACAAATTGTATTATTTCTTCCAAGCATCATGCAATTCGCAATTTATTTTAATATTGATTATTGTATGACAAAAAGGTGTTTTCTGATTTATTTGGTCTGCAATGATAACCTCTAGAATGACACCATTTTGGAAGTAAAAGTCTAAAATTTGTTCACGACTTATTTGCACTGAAAACCAATTAACAAAAGTAAACAAATTTGTGGAAACACAAAACAAAAAATTTAGTGTAATCCACCTTTTCCTGTTTCTATTTAAATATTAAAAAGTATGCAGGTTGATGTTCAGTTTGAAAATAATAGCTTAGCTTTCGTGGTGAGGAAGGTGATCGAGTCTTCCTTAGTTTTTTTAAACTAAAGGTTCACCAAGGAAATAAAAAATTCTTAAAAGTTAGAAGTAATCTTGTCTTGTAGATGCAATGAAAAAATATTTAATACATTTAAAGTCATCTAAACGTCTATGGTGATAGTGCCTCAAAACCAATTGCTCGCCAGGAAAACAGAAAATTTTTAAGATATGTTGGTCATGTAACATAACTAGAAACTTGCATGTACAATGTTATAATTTTCAAATGATAGAAAATTGCTTTCGAAAGCAAAAAATATTATTGTAGCGCCACCTATTGACTAAGGGTGGAGTAAATACTAAAAAATAAATTACATTTTTAAATAATTCTGCACCCTTGGGGCAAGCTGAGAAATCAAATTTGGGCAAAACGAGATAAGTATACATTCCAGGAAGTCTTTAGGTCTGACAGTCTGAAAATGAATGAATCAAGAAGGAAACCAATTCTTTTTAAAAACAACGGGCCTTTTTTTATTTTTAAAAATTACATGAACATAGTGGTAATTCTACTTTTATATTTGTAAACTTGAATAACTCTCACTGAAACAGAGCAAGTTTATTTCCCTAGTTCCTTGTAGGTGCAGACAAAAGATTTTTTTTACCAGTAAATTAGTGCAGTTATCAAGGCTTTCCATCTGTAAAATTTAGTGGCAGTTAATACAACTTGACATTCCGTTTTACCTGCTTAGTGGTGGTATGCTAATCAGCAAGCACTTTAAATTTGTGGTAAAAAAATATATTAGTCAGGGCATAATGTTGGATGTGCTAGAAAGTCAAGAAATAAACATATTAAAGGGGTATTTCTACTACAATTATAAGACCTCTCAGGGAGCCAGTGTTTAAAAAAAATGTTGGAACGTTCAGTGGCCCTGAATTCAAACCTGAACCATTACAGTGATGAGTGCCGTGTCAATGCCTTAGCTGTTGCGGCCCCCCAAGATAAATTTAATTAGATTTTTAAAAATTGTTACCAGGACAACTGCATTCAAATGAGGCCATAATAAAAAAAATTTACTACCAAAAATTGAAATTGTACAGAAGGTACTTTAAAATTTCAACACTGAAAAGTTGGCTTTTTTCACTTATCCAGTTTTGCTCTGACAGTGCAGAACTAATCTTAAGAACTTAGGTAAAATATATTGATTTAATACAAAATATTTGGTGTACAATTATGAACTATTCTCTAAACTAATTCTACTCTTGTGTTTGATGTATAATTATTATCACCATCTTAGTTATAAAAAGCAAAAATATAAAGGTGGCAATATTTATAGTGCAGGAACTAACAGATTCACCTCACAAATCTTGTTCTACATTGTTAAAAAAATTACAACAAAAAATACTTTTATGTATTATAAATTAAACATATTTTTTCCCTCAAATCAGATGTTTGCAAGAGATATAGCTTTTTTTTTGTTAAGAAATAGTACAAAATTTTCTGGTAGTTACAAGAAAGCCAAAATACAAAATGACGAAAGTAGAAATTGATGGAATGCTATGCGAGCCGATAGACAAGGCAGAATCCACAGAAGAGAAGACCGAAGAAAAGGAGCGCAAGAGGAAATGCCCTACCGATCCAAGATTTCAACAAACGAACGTAACCAAATGGTGCTACAATATGTTCGTTGATTTTCACAGATGTGTTCACTATTTTGATGCGTCGCACAAATTTTGTCAATATTTCGAAGATTGCTACACTATACTTTGCCCGAAATCATGGATCGAGGTTTGGGAAGAACAGATAGACAAAAACGTGTTTCCTCGTGACTTAACTAAAGAAATGGGAAGATAAAAGAAAAGTCATACCTACATACAATTTCTGCAAAATATTCCTTTTTTGATTAACAATATAAAAATAATTTGAAACATGATACATTTCTCAATCATAAGTGTAAATAATAAATATGAAGTATTTAGAAAAAAGTCAGCCCTTGATAAAAAATATTTAAAAAAAATGATTTGTGGCTGTGTTAGGTATATTTGTTACTAATTATATAGTATAAGTTCGTGCTCATAAGAATCATACAAATCTGATGTTTTGATTTGTTTTTCATCATTATCACCCATTAGTGTCATTGTTTTAATATTAAACTTCAAACTATGTATTTTGGTTTTAAGATAATCATATGTTTACACCGGTTACACCAAATATCATAGCATGCAGACATAACACAATAATATTTAAAAAACCAAAAAAACCATAGGACAAATGACTGAAGTAGACATTGACGGAATGCTCTGTGAGCCCAAAATCAAGGAGCATCAAGAGGCTGAAGAGCAAGGTGGCATATGCCCCCCCGATTCTAGATTTTTACATCAAAACAAACCCAAATGGTGCTACGCGATGTTTGAAGATTATGAAAGATGTCTTAAACTTAACAACTCCAACAAAAAGACCTGCCAATACTTTTTCAGCATCTACAACCAATATTGCCCAAAAGCGTGGGTTGAACAGTGGGAAGAACAAGTTGAAAAAGGGATTTTCCCAAGAGACCTGACAAAAGAAATGGGAAGGTAATTGTAAGTTGTTAACTAAAAATAAACACTAAGTTGAAAAATTGTCTTTTTTATGAGGGAATTTCAACTACGAACTTTCGGGTGTCGGTGTTTTTGGAAAAAAGTCCATTAGTAAGTATGCCCAGTTCGACAGGGTTCCACCGCAAAAAACAGCACTACATTCAGCAAGCTAGGATGTACTCATGGAGTTTGTACATTTTTTTTGGATTGTATTGGAGTTAGGGAAACTGTGTTGTGCTCGACGTCTCTTCCACTTAGAACACATGAGTACTCCAAAAATTTTATTCTCACAGATCTAATTCTTAACTTTCAATGTCATACACAGAGATGTAGAGAAGCTATTCAATTACAAATCTCTGTCAGCTGCGGAGAGCAATAACATTTATAAAACCTTACTAAAATATATGCTTGACACAGACATGTTATTTTAGATTGAGGAGTGTCATTGTTAAAAAATAAATAAAATAAGAAAAAGAAAGAAAGAAAAGAGCAGGAGCCCTGACTAATAATAAAGGCTGAAGAGGAAAAAAATGCAGGGTTGCTAGATACGAACTCGGGTCTTTTACCTTACTGTCAGTGTGTCCCTAAACACAATTTTCTAGCGATGCACAATTACAATTTTTGTAGGTATATTATTTACTGCATAATTGCTAAAAATTCTTAACAAGATCAAGCTAATTTCCTTGGGTTATTTGATATTTAATTATTGTTAATGGTTGTTACAATCATTGACATAACACAACACATTGTTGGAAAAATTATTTTTATTAAATAAGTGAAAATTGTTTTGCATTATGTTAGATCATCAACATAACATTCAAAATAACGATTAAGTAATTGATAAACTTTATATAAAAATGTTCAACAAATATATATTATGTTTTGTTTTAATTTATTTTATTATACAAATATATAGTAGGTTTTGTTTTAAATTATTTTATTGCACAGCCTCCATTGTTTAATTTTAGTTTATTTTTACGTTGGACATTTTCCAAAAAAGGGAATTGTGATTTTGAAGCAAAACAGCTGGTTCATCAAATTCAGCAACCTAAAGATACAAACAGTTAATTGGATGATACAAAAATATAAGACGAATACTAACCTTTCCATTATCAATCACAAGAATTCTGCTGCATGATTTGACAGTCTGTAGCCTATGTGCGATAATTAACACTGTACAATCTGATAACCCTTGGAAAATAGTCTGCTGAACAACGGATTCTGTATTTAGGTCCAGAGAAGAAGTGGCTTCATCAAAAATCATGACCTGCCAATAAAAAGAAAATAATACCATTTGAAAGAATTGATTAAAAAAAAGAGAGAGAAAAAAAAGACAGACTTTAGTCTTTTTAAGAACAACCCTGGCAAGGCAGAGCTGCTGAACTTCACCACTTGATAAATTATCACCACCAAATATAACTTTGGTGTCCAATTTCGATTCACTTGCACTTATGCGATCCTTTAAGTTTACTTTCTGTAAAGCATCCCAAATTTCCTTATCACTATAAATTCCTGTTGGATCGAGATTGGATCTAAAAAATATACATACTTATTAAAAATATATACTTCACAAACTTCATGTGCTTGATGTAATACCATGTTGTAAACAAAAATTGTACCATTTTTTGATGGTGAATTCAAAGAAAATTTCCAATACTTGCATACAAATTTAATGGACAATAAATGAACCGTTTTATTCCACTACATGTTGCCATCTTCCAGGCAATTCTGTAATTTCATCCCAATAAGGTAAAAATTTTTCCCATTAAATTAGTTTTCCAGAATCCATTATATTGCTCTGACAAACAGATCCAGTGGCCCTCAGATGCATTTAAATGCTTATATAACAGATGTCTAGTGTGTGTGAGTGTGGGTTATTTGTGACAAAATGTATGGTCATCATCAACGAAAGAATAATCATAGAGTTTTGCTTCAATGTTTCAAATGCTTTTGAATCGGCAAACCACAGAAAGTATCATCCCCCATTTTCCTAGCAGTATGAGCAGCGGTGTTTTCTTTGTGGTAAAGAACAAAAACCGACGAAAATGCACTATTTCCTCCCCTCCATTTTAAATTATCATAAATCTTATAACAATATGAGATCTTGAAAGAAACTTATAACAACACCTTAACAATTTTTTTCAAAAATAATAATACTACTTGGGAAACTGAAGACACTATAGCTCAAGTGGCACTAATTTTTCATGTCAACCACAGTTTATATAAAAATTATAGATCAATTTAAATAATTACTATGGTTAACGCGGGCCAACTAAACACAACTTTTAAAACAGTAGATTTAACCCTCCATCGGGCGCACCTCTGAATATAATAAAACCAGGCGTACCCAGCCTGAGAGGCCACCTACCTGTTTTACCCCCCTTCCTCTCTAATTAATTGAATCCAAAACACCATTAAGGTAGACTTTGCAAGGATTTACAGAAATCAAATACACCAAATTAGAGGGAAACAAAACGAGTTTATTGAATATAATGAAGCTTAAATAAAAACAACCAAAATTGTGAATTTTGTAAAAGTTTTTACAAACATCATACATTTTTTTGTCCATTTCAGCAGGAAATCTAGAATAAAAGTCAGGAAAACTGAATTGAAAAGTAAAATGAACGATTACAACAAAAATATAGTGAAAAATTTATCTTTTAATTTATGACGCAGTCAGGAGCAGTCGGCTCGACAAGCTAGGATGGATCTATAGGCTAGCAGAGTGAAGGTTGATGACAGAATAAATTAGGGATTCCTATGCACCACCCCTAAATATGACACTACTAGGACTGGCATCCCATTAGGCCGCGATGTAAAAAACTAGTAGGCAGAAAGGTTTTTAATTGGCCTCTCAGGCATGACGGAGGGTTAGGAGTGTATTTCTGTATTTTTCAGACAACCAATACACAAAATAGTTATTTATTATACAAGAAATAAAATCTGTAATTATAAATGGACTAATTTCATGGTCCACTTAACCAATTAATATATTACAATTAATTAAAGTGTTTTAGTTGAGATAAAAAGTCAAAGGCACGAGCTGGATTCAAACCCACAATCTTCGGCTGGATACGCCACTGCTCTACCACTTGAGCTATCGTGACCTCAATCCATTCGGACACTAACTTCCCTTCTCAACTCCACCTTTTGAATATTCTCTCCTTTTTGCTACTTTTCAAGGTGGTTCAAAAGGTGGGGTTGAGATGGGAAGTTAGTGTCCGAGTGGATCGAGGTAGTTCAGGAGGTAGAGCAGTATATCTAGCTGAAGAGTTTGAATCCCGCTCATGCCATTGACTTTTTTATCTCAACTAAAACATCTTAATTGTAATGTAATTATAAACTTGATAATGAAGTTCTTTTAAAACTAAAAAAACTTTAATGAAATTCTTTAAAAAAAAATTAATGAGTTCTTTTTAAAACTGCTGTTACCTCACTGTCCCAGGAAACAGTACAGGGTCTTGAGGAATCAGAGATATCCTTTTTCTCAAAGTAACCAAATCAAGTGTCGAAATATCAAGATTGTCAATTATAATGCTTCCTTCACATATTTCCACTAGTCGAAAAATTGCTGATATTAAAGATGTTTTTCCAGCTCCTGTTCTTCCAACGATACCTTCACACACAAGGCAAATAGAATTAGCACACATCCAGTCTTTAGATACCAGATTAGATACCTATTTTTTCACATGGCCGGACATAAAATGATATATCGTTTAACGCGAATGGCAACCCAGGACGATACCTCAATTTAACGTTTCTGAATGATATCGCACCCATGTCAGGCCATAAATCTGGTGGGATTCCTTTTGGCCCATGCCCACCTTCTTGTTCCAAACCCTAATAAATAATTTATAATGAACTTTTAAGCTATCTATTAAATCTGGCTGTAAAATTCAAAAATACCTTAATACAGGCATCAATCCTTTCCACAGAGAGAAATTTGATCTCTGTCTGATTCATCAATCGGACAGTAAATTGGAATAAACCACTTAAAGTTGAGGCATAAGAGATCGCAAGACCTGCCATTGCAGGAGGAACTTTTCCATGCATTATTATCACCAAAATGGATGTAATAAGAGTTACCAGTACTAAATAACAGACAAAATTTACTGAATAATGTTAACATTAATTTATACAATTGGCATTACCTGCAATTGCATCAATTCGAACAGCCAACCACCTATTAGCAACTGAATTCATAAACATACACGTTGCATTAATATCAAATGATTTAACAAACCTGAAAATAATAATCTAGTTACTGAACTCTTGAAAAATGGGGTGTGGTATATAAATTACGATTTTCGGTGTATGTTCTTACTTCTGCAGAAATGCTTTTTCTTTTGAAAATGCATGGATAGTATCGAGGCCTGTAATCGTACATGTGATGTTACTAAATATTGGAGATCTAGTAACATTATCCAATCTTTTAAGCTCTCGAGCTCCAATTCTGTAAGGCAAAATACTGGTTACAAGATGTCCAATGGTATTATACATCAAGTTGTATTGTGGACAAAAATATCTACCTGAATAATTTATTAACAAAATAATAAATTGTTGTCAACAAAATCAAAGGGAAGACAAAGAGAGGATAAGCCATACATATAAATAATAAAGCAAATGTAGTTTGCCATAAACATTGCAATAAAGATTCTATGGTAATGGGAAGACTAGTCTCAACTACAAATGATGAAAATAATAAAATAAATTATTATTAGAAAAAGTACAAAATAATTTTTTTTAAATAATACTACAAAACAAGTTTACGTAGGAATGAAAATACATTTTTCTTGAAATGACATAATTATAGACACTTGTATTATAGTATGTAATAAGTTTTGTTTCTCCATTAGACATACATTTCCAAAGCAAAAAATGGAATTTGGTTTGGTGGATTATATTAGAAAAGAAGTCTGCCTTTTTAATAACCTGGGCATAGCTATTAACTAGAGCATCCGTTTAAGGATTTTTATCACATCCCAAAACTTTTATGAGGACTCACTGTGTATCCTCCAAGATGAACTTTAGTGCTGGTTAGCTGCCCTGGAAACACAGGGGGCCGCGGTAGCCGAGTAGTTAAGGCGTCAGACTCTCGGCTAGTAGACCCTGCGGTCGTGGGTTCGATCCCCGCCATCGCCTCTGGATTTTTTCTGACACCTAAGGGGACCGGTGGCCGCAATTAAAAGAAACTGCGACGGCACTCATCAATGGAAGGGGCGGGACCAGATCTCAGCGACCCTGAACCTGGTCCCAACCCCCTTCAAAAATGAGTTTCTTCGATGGAAGAACACTGGTACAATGGGGACTCAAGTTCACTTTGTGTTGTGAGCCCTCCCCCAAAAATGGAGCCAGGGTATAGTACAATAAGCTGTACAGCTGTCGTGCTCAGGAGGGAACTCCTCCAGTCCCTGGTATCCATCTATCCACCATCCACCACCACCAGCTGCCCTGGACGGCTATTCATTTAATGGTAAGACCCAGCATTTTTTATCTCCTTGGCACTGTCTTGCCTAAAATATGGTGGTATTGCCCACAGCTTATTGGCTTACCATAAATACCAGCTCCTGACCAAAACTTGGTTTGGTGCCATCTGTAATGGTAGCCCTAACAGCAACAACAGAAAAACCAGGAGCAGGGTTGTCTGTTCCACTTACTTTGCAGACACAGCGCTGCCCTCCTCACTTGCTCTTCCAAGGAAACTGCAACTAATCATTGGGTACAACACTATTATGCAACAATAGTTTGGACATTTCATTGTAGAGGAAGAATGGGATGGTATAAGGATACTAGGAAGTAGGGTTCATACTCCCCAGGCACTGCAGCCTTCTGGCTTATCATACCTTCCTAGTTCCTTAGTTCAATAGCAATAGACTATGTGTTGGAAGAAGGTGCTATCCTTAATTGGCAGCAACGCTCCTTACCTTTACTAGTTTGTCGGATCCAGTTCCTTCATGTTGACTCCCTGACAAAAGCAGGACGTGATATGAAGAATGATATATTAAATTAAACTAACTTAATTAATATGATATACATACATTGAATGATAAATTTAATTTACATAAATTGAACAATAGTGACCTGGCCAGGGTCAATCGACTAAAGAGAATAATGACAGACTTATAACAGAAAATTAATCAAGTTAACTTTATTATTATAATATATTGATATTAAACTATAAACAGTTTATATCAATAACTTGGTTTTAAATGTTTTCTTTTTCACAGTATTTAACAATTAACGTCTTATTGAAGATGTGAGCGGCCGAAAGGAAAGATCTGACCTGTGAACAGCAAAACGATGTGCGGCGAAGAATTACAGGCGACTTGATTCCACAGCAATGAGAAGGCGAAGAAACAACAAACAAATTTCGCAATTGGGGGGGGCTCACAATTTGCAACCTCGACCACAAATCGAGATTAAAAAAAAAAAAAAAAAGAATTACAACGCATTCGTCCACTCTCCAAAACAAAAAACTGGTCAGTACCTTTTTTTGGTCTCCATGGATATTTCATAATAAACAAAAAAATGAATCAAATTCTCTCCGGCATAAACATACCGCCCACCAAATTTCAATAGAAATTTCTCTAATAGAAAAGAGACATACTTGTGCGTCATGCATAACAACAAGCATTCCAAGAGCCATGTTGTCAGTTTTTTGCAGGAATTGCCACCAAGTCAGCATATGTGGCGCGCGATCCGTTCCATCATTTAAAAAAAAAAATAAAATAAACTAATTAAAAAAAAAAGCTGGTCCCCGAGACCGTTGGATCTCCATGGATAATAAACAAAAAATGAATAAAATTCTCTCCGGCGTAAACAGGCTCTATCCTTCTTCTTAGAGGTATCAGATCATTGACTGCTGCTGCTGCAATTTCATTACCAAATTTTTTTTTGTATGTTAGGTTGAATCTCCATTGAGCTGTTGCTTCACATTTGAAGATGATATGGGTGACTGTTTCCCCCTCCTTATTACATAATCCCTACATACAGATGGGATCTTAATTGTATATCCCCATGTTGTGATATTTTCTCAGATACCAGCGACCGGTTAGTAGTCCTATCACTGCCCTGAGTTTAGCCCTCTCCAGTTGCAGCAATGATTTTGCTAGTTTTGGTGAGGGTTGTGCACAGGAATTTGCCCTTCTTACATGAAATTACACAATACCTTGTCACAAAGGTGGCCAGTGGAGTGAACTGGCCGAGTCCCTGGGACACATCTTTTTCTTACTTTTCTATCTTCTTCTTTTTATCTCTTCTGGATTAGAGACTTTGGAGATGAGACATTTGCCTCCAAGTCCTTGTCCATGCTCTATGTTCCTATCCGCAGCAGCAGTCTCACTGAAATTGGAAGGCTGCTGCCTCCATGACAGACTCTGCCTGCATCTGCTCTTCTGGAGGCCGGTGGGGCTATCAGCTTAGGGTTAGGGTGCTACCACAACACTTCAAGCTCGCTTCATCCAATAGTTACTGGCCTGGTTGTGATAATGGGAAAAAATCTCTTAGTAGCAGTAACCCTACGTTGTGTACTTTTGGCCTGCTTATGTCAGTGTGAGTATGCAAAAAGTGAACAAATATGCTCTGTGGTATTTAAGTTTCCCCTAGTTTGCACATGATTCCCCTCAGCCACTCAGAGGTGCACTGGGCTTTGATTAATATCCCCGATCGGTATGCTGACACACCACAAGACCAGGCTCCCAGGCCATGAAACATATTTTGATCTTTATTACAGGGGCATGCATACAGTTTATCCCCTTTAATTGTATGTCTATTATTATGTCATATAAACAATAAAACAAAACAAGGATAGATCAAAATTCTACGTTACGCACAAACCTTCATCCACATCTTTTGCGAATAGGTTCTGGTATCTTCCAATAGATACAGATTCAAAGAAAATCATTTTGGCTTTCACAACTTTATCAAGCAATTCTCTATGCAATTTTCTCGATGCATTTAAACAGGTCTGAAAATAAGTGTACAATTATAATAATTAAATTTCTCAAAACGATATTATATAAATAAAATGATGATACCTTGGCGACCACAAATCCCCTAATAATAGTTGTTAAAAAAATGGCGACAATACAAAGGCAGTATATTATTTGATAATATTCAAAATCAGAGTTTTTACTTAAATCATAATAATCTTGATCAAACACCATAGACGATATTGTACTGGAAATATCACCGGTTGGAAAAAAATTTGATTCTGTGTTATTCAAGGTTGAAATATCTTCTGTGGTAATAATATCAGTAGTGTAATTTTCTGTAGTGTAATTTTCTGTTGTGTCATTTTCTGTTATGTCATTTTCTGTAGTGAAGTTCCAATCAGTTGGCATTGTGGTGTCAAGCAAACTTTTTGCAGTAACATTTTCAAAATTATATTGAATCTAAAAAACATAATAATTAATATAATAATATTATTTGGTTGGGTGGACTGCTTTTACGTTCACTTACCCCGTTTCCAGCTTTAATCCACTGGGCTAACCACCATGAGCTGAAAGCTGAGGAGCCAACGCTCAACCCCACAGCTAATATGACTAAGAATGACACGAGCACACCACCTACAGCTCTAACGTAAGTGTAGAAGGTACCGCATTGAATTGAACCTTGTTCGATTTTTTCAACTGTAGTTAACTTTCCAATATTAGCATCTGTTGGGAATGCCACAAATTATTTCTTGGTAATTTTCAAGTATGAAAGCATAAAAACAATAGTAATATCACACATACACACATAAGGTAAATAAAAGTATAATTAAGGTCAAATATATTTACTAGGTAAAAATATTTCTGCTTCTAAAATTAAGTAAACTACTTGTTGAGTGGCAAAGAAAGGTTTAATGCCACTTAATTATTTTTAACTTATGTACATATCAAAAACAAACTCCAATCGCAACACTGGAAACTATATGCCAACAACAAATTGAAGTGCATTTGTAGCCAAATCTAATTACTTTTGGCCTATAACTCTTAGTTAAATAATAAGTAAAGTTATACCTTTTGTTTTATCCCTAGTAGAACGTTTTATTGTGTTCCTCTTAATCTTATCTTTTGCCTCTTTTTGTTTTGCAGTCTCAACATTTTTCTTTCTAAAAAATCATAAAGGACATTAAGGAATAATTAGTACTTAGTTAAGTAAAGACTTTGAAACAATTGCAGTTTTCTTAAATTGAAATAAATTATTTATTCAGTACTGTTTATATTTTATGTTTTGTATATTATCATGTATTGTTCATTTTTTCTTTTATACTGTCTTTCAGGCAGCATTATGATTCCAAGTCTGTAAAACTTTTGATCATTAAATACGAAAAATTGAACCAAGTGCGATAACATGATGATAACATTGACGGGCAATGCCATGAGTGTACAGGGAATGTGTTGCCACATCCAACTGAAGCTCTAATAATTTCTGCCAAATGGTCAAAGATTTGAATGCCTTACATTATCCTGTTGGAACTGTACACTTTCAGTTTGCCAATTTTTTTACTTTCTTGAAAGATGTGATTAACCTCCACTTCATCAACCCTGTTATAGAACTTGTTTATCAATTTTCAAATTTATACTCTAAATAATCAACATATATAGTATATACAGTAATATATACAGACCTGTGTTAGATCCTATAGCTTTCCCACTTAATATAATGCAAAAGTTAATTAGTACAGCTTTCCCTGATTTTGTAACTTTAATTTTGATTCATTTTTGCTCCGAAGATTCAAGATATGTGATTTCTTTTTTGACTGAATGTTTGACACATACTGGCTTTTTGACAATACAGAATATAATTCTGTTTCCCCCTTATACAAATTTGTCTCTCTTGCCAGTTACTAGAAATAATGTTTTATCTTTTGGGTAACTTTTACAAACATGAAAATACTTGCATCACTTAGTGACCTGGCAATCCGAGGCAATGTAGTACAAAAATATAAAAGCCACAACAATACATTAAGAAAATGGAAACAGACTTGATTCTCTTTGAACATGGAAAAAAATTTTCTTGAACTTTTTTAGTGGGGAAAAATAGTGGACACGTTTTACCAAGTATCTGAGCTATTCCACAGAGATCAATTTTATTATGTATTATTGCCATCTTCTCTCTAAAAAAAATTTTTTTTGCAATAAACTATAAACTTCAAAGAATATAATATACAATAAATACTTTGTGTTTAATTTTAAAATATATCCAACATAATTTTTCAATAATCTCGTTTCAGTTATAATTTTTTATAATTAAGGAACTTTAACCAAATTTTTTTAATAATTGGTCTTATGGGCTCGCACATTAGCCAGAGTATGTAGTTGACTAGTTCAAATCAACAACTACTGTTGTTGGGGAATCGAACCTATGACTACGGAGGTCTACCAGCACACAAATCTATCACGCTCAGCTACCGCAATCCCACAGTTGTATTTTCAAATGTAAATTTTGTGTTCTCAACTTAATATTAAAACACTTACATTCCTTTATCATGTGTATAAGTTTCCACAAGTATTTTATATTCAGTGCTTTTTGACATAAGATTATTATGACTGCCCCTTTCCAGAATTCTCCCTTCTTTCATAAACACTATTTCATCACACCTACTTAAAAACTGAAAATACAGACAGATATTTAATTTATTCTTCATGAGTAAAGGAAAAAAACAACAACACTTACTTGGATTTTATGGGATACAAATATAACAGTCTTTTTTGCAAGTGCATTTAAAATGCACTTTTCAAATATGTGCATAGCAACTTGCGTGTCAACTGCACTCAATGGATCATCGAGTAAGTATATATCTCTGCAGAAAATGATATGATAAAAAATTGTAATATTAAAAACCTACTTGTACCATATAACTAATCGTGGTATGTATAATAAATAACTTATTATGTACTATGTGAGATTTTATAAATGGCATGGCCTTTTATTTTGACCCTCCCAATTTTATTGTAAAACTAAGTATTATCCAAAGGTTTGTCAGAAAATTTTTTCACATAGCATCTGGTGCTTTTATAACTTTAATAAATTTGCGTATAAGCTAATCTGGCCTTTTCTCTTTTTTTTTTTCCAAATATAATACCTTCTTTTCACATTTTTTCAAATCCTCTCCTTTCTAAAAAAATGTATATCATAAACTCAAAAAAATATTGATTTGTCCTGGAGAGAATGAAGATTTCTTTCAGCACATGGTAATTTTGAAAATGGTTATTGAATAATATATTAAAATTCAATTTTTTGTTTATTTTTTAAACCAGTTATATGATAAATTAAAAAGATCGAGTTCTGAAGGAAAACTTCTACACCTCCAGAAGGAATCAGTGATTTTTGAGTTTCCGGTATAATTTGTTTTATTTTGGAAAGGACTCTCCAAATGTATTCAAAAAATCATCCTCAACAACTGACTTGAATAGAAAAATTCTAGTTCAATGAATTTTTCTTTACACATTTTGAAAGGTCTTTCCGTTGTAAAAAAAATAATACCAGAAACACAAAACTTCATTTGTTCTGGAAATATTGCAATTTTTGTTCATAACTCAAAAGTTTCAATTTATTGTGTAATTAGTTTAAAAAAAAATTGTTTTTTAATACCTATCTTTAAACAACAACTATTAGTTATACGATAAATTGAAATTATTGAGCTTGAGTTCTGAAGGAAAACGTCAAAACCTCAGAACAAATCGATAAACTTTTTTTTATAATGAAAATTTTTTGCAAAATTTGTGAAAAATAGGGTATTACATTCAGAAAAAAAGTTTATCACAGCTAAACTATTAAAATTCTAATAACACCAGCAGATCCTACATGAAACCTTTAGAACCATACCTAATTTTACTATAAAATAGGCAGCGTAAAGATAAAACTAATAAAGCAAACAGAAATTAATTAATTTGCATTAATTAAAGCTTTATATTAAAGTCAAATCATCAACACTTCAAGCAAACATAATAACTTGAATGATCAGATTTCATATGACTTTTTTACATTTATCCATTCAGTTTTTTTTAAATATTAAAATACCTGTTGGAATACAGTGCTCTTGCTAGTGCAACTCTTTGTTTTTGGCCACCTGATAAATTTACTCCCTTTTCACCAATTTCTGTTTCATCTGCTCCAGGTAACAAATCGATATCTTTGTCTAAGGCGCAACAATGTAGAACAGCAAAATATCTGCAAAATTAGATAACATTAGTGGTGTTTATAATTGCACAAAACAAAAACAACAAACATTTAAATCACTTCTCTAGGCTTTACACATAATGTACCTATTATTTCATAATCGAATAAACTTATCAAATAGTATGTGATAGTGTATGTATTATCTATTACTATGCATGAGCAGGTTGTCTTTGGGCTGTTAAAGGCAATAGCTGTTTAAAGTTGGATGAGAATATTAAATTAAAAACATAATTAGTGTCAAATACCCCATAGCCAATTTAGAAAACAGTTAAAAGGTTAAATAAGAAAATTGTTCAAAAATGTGCATTCCTGAAAGAAACCGTATGTCATAGTTTTTCTTAACTTTAAGTATAATTGTTGATAATGGGTTCAATAAACTCCCTAATTGTATTTTGCAACACAACACCCTATCGATAAAAAACAAAAGTTTTCAAACCAGTAGGATTTTATCTACTTGAGTACATATCTTACATAGTGCAAAAATTAAGAACAATAAAAAAATATAATGGTGCTAAAATTTGGGGAATATATTAAATGCATCTTTTCTACTTTTAACTGAAAACAATGCAATCAACGTATGTACTCACTTCATTATATGTGGCTAATGGCTATGTTATAAAGCCCAACTTCAGCTTTCAACCATTTTTCTGAAACATCGAAATATATTTTCAAACGGAGAAATGCCGATTTACTATTTTTTACAGAACAACAAAACAACCCGAATTTCTAATAGATCATACATTTTGGGAAAATTAGAACTAATCTACTTTCTCATGTGCATAGTTTTTCAAATAATTCATTCCAAATCACCTATTTCGTTTTTATATGTAATGATTAATTTAAAGGGAAATTTAGAAAGATAGACATGCAGCTAATAGAAATAGAAACAGAAAATTTGCATCAGCATGAAAAGGAAAATAAGAGTTTTAATAGTGTTCAATGCAGCTTACCTTTTTGCGTTGAACTTCTCACCAAACAAAATATTTTCTTTTAGAGTGGCGTTCATCAGCCATGCCTGCTGAGAAACGTATGCACATGTACCGTTTCTGCAGAGCTTCCCCTCGGTCATTCGTATTTGCCCAAGAATGCCGCTCATTAGAGAAGTCTTACCAGAACCTACAGGACCGCATATTCCAATCAACGATCCCTACAATCAATACACAATAAGGAACTAATTATAAATCACCCAGCAAGTCTATAATCTACCTTCGGTGCGTAGAAGTTAATGTCAAACAATATGACTTGATATCTGGGCGCTGTTAATTGCTTAAGTAAAGTTGCTGTATTTTCAGCGTCAGATGATTCCTCATCTTTGATGCTGTTGCCATTTCTGAAAAAAGAAGTACATAACTGCTTTAACTGATTTCTGCTAATTTGAACTGAGAGTAAAGCAAGTTGAAAATTTCCCTATAATAAAAATAAATTAATAAAATTTGTTACGCAGTTGGTATGTCAAATCATGGTATCTCATGTAAGTAAATTCTATGATGACCTACTATAGAACCATGCCAGTCAAGTGTTAAGCATGTTAACACTCTCCACTCATAGATCTTGTATCGATTCCCCCCTGGTTCAATGCTTACTTTTGCCCCTGGCCGCTCCTTTTCCACAATAAATAATATGATATTATATACTACAATACTCTGTTCTGGCTAATATGCAAGGATATACGTCCATAAAAAGTAAAACTAAAACTACCCAACTTTCTTTAGGGATCTATAATTATAATAGATATAACATAGTTTTTTTGGATGGAAATCTCTTTGTCCCACTTGCCTTACTATATAAAGAATAACTTACTTGATTTTTTTGTTTTTCTTCAGTGTTGTAATTTGATTATTTAAATAACAGGCAAAATAGCCATTTGCAATACACACAGCCTGAGATTTGTCCAAAGGTCTCGACAAGTATGTTGTCGTTTCACTCAAAAGTAGAACACTCTACGAAAATATATGAATTAATAAAAGAACAGTTATGTGAGGATCTTAAGTTGATTTTAGGTTTATCATAAAATAACACATAAAATACAATTTGGTACATACTAGACATTGCTTGCTAACTAATTGTGCCATCACTATTCTAAATATTACATTACCAACACATCACATTCCCTTAGACCAACAGTATTAATTAACCTCAAGGCAATGTTACATTTTTAAATAAAAATTAAGCCAGCATACGTTTACAACCCCAGAACTTTACAATTACTTTGGTAGAATGCTTGTACATACCGTAAAATTTCATCAAGTCAAAATTTTTTCTAATGTTTTAACGTAATGCACAATTAACATTAAACTAATAATTTTCAGATCTTTTAGGACTTAAGGGACAAACTTGGCTGTAACATTTGTATTATTAATTTTTTGGTGCATGCAATTATAAATTTCTATATTTTTTCATTAAATATCTAAGATGGGCTAGTCTGGAGTCAGCCATTGACTGCTCCATTTGCTACTATTTTCAATCATTTTTTTTAAGTGTTGATGAACTGACCACTTTTCTACTCGCGATACTCTGGTTTATGGTTTTCCACTGTTGATTCAAATTTCATTGAAAATCGACTCTAATCAAAATTGCCAATGATTGTAATAGTATTCAACTATTGCTACACTGTTACAGGCCTTGGCAATGTTGAACCTGAGTCGGCCTTCAAAGAAATTTAGAATCATTTGTGAGCATATTTAAGATTGTTTTGCCCTGATGACCTTAAAATAGGTTGAAAATTTGGCAGTAACAATCGAATTTATTTTATTAAGGCCATACCATGATCTTTTCTATTTGTGACAATGATTAGGATATTTCCAAACTCATCAACACATACACCAAATTCTCATGATCAGTGAAACAAGTACATAATTTTTTTTTAATCTGTATAATTGTCTTTATAATATGCACAAGGAACAATGTTTGTAAAAATGAAGTCTGTGTGCATTGAGAATTTCTGGGATCACTAAAAGCACATGCATTGTCCGCCATTTTATAAAATTCCCAAAGGATTCCTAGCTTAACAGATTCTTTGAAATACAATTGGTGTATAATTTTTTTTTCTGTTAGGACGGTAATATTGTTAGGGCCTCTAATTTTTGGTACTTCATATCTTATTGTTCTTTGGGCTGGATCACATGTAAAAAAATCAACTACATCTAATTTTTGTGCGACAGTAGAGGTCCTCGCTCTGAATTCCAGCAGTGCTCTTAGAATTTTCTTCAATAATTTATGCAACATTATAAAAAGAATGGAAGATATCCTTTTTTGGAGCAAAATAGATGCGAAGTCCTCCTTTCAGTGCAGGCAAATGCAGCACCACAGTGTTCTCTACTTTGCAGATTCTGCATGTGCCATCTTAAGTTATACCAATCTCCTTTAAATGCCCGTTTAGTTTGCAGTATCCTGTTAAAAATCCTGTTTAGGATTCCAGTTTTTTTCTGCTTCCTTTAATGCATTCCGCTACCCCTTTCACCATCTTTGAACTAACGATGTTTTAGCTTAGTGCTTTTATTGTTTACTTGGCTATCTGACACAAAAGCTATGTTCTTGTTTTTGTACCCTTTAGTCAATGTTCAATTGGGTACATCTCTCAATTGCGTAGACCTCACTTAGAATTTGGTTCCAGGACCGAACACTTCTACCCATGCACATTCATATGCTTCAGATCCATACATGGTAGGAATAACAGTATACAAACGATGTAATCTGGGTTTTGGACTCGTTAACTGGGCCACTGTATTTTTGTTAGAATTTTCTCTCCCAACATTGTTCTTCAGACCCGATTTTCATCCCAGTTATGATTTTTTTTTTTTTTTTAAATGAGTCATTATACTGTGTTTTAGGGTGGAATAAAAACACAAATTAAATAAAATTCCTTCAGAACTCAAAACAGCCATAAATGGACTACATGAATAGTATTAATGCATTAAAAAAAATACTGATACCTTTTGCTTATCACAAAAGTAGAACTGATTGGTTTTGCAAATAATCGATGATCAGCTTTTATTTTATTTTATTTTTTTAATTTATAGAGTACCTTAAGAAATGGGGTACAGAATGAGACATTATCATGCCGCACACAAATATTTCTTTATTGTAGTTGGATCTCTGTCTTTTCTCCCTTTCTATAAAGAATTTCTTTAAATTAGGAATATCCAAGAGACACATGGTTTCTATAAAAGGTTATGGTATTTCACATTTTTTCTTCTATATTTCAAACTATTTTTTTCTGCTCGTCATCAGGAAACCTTAGCAGTCTCACTACCATCCCAATTTTATTTTTTTTTTTTTGCTATAAGGAAGCTTCAACTTATCTCTCCTCAAAAGGGCATTACAGAAAGAAAGTGAAAATTTAAAAAGCCTCCATCCTGGCCATCAGGCCAAATAAGTGCTAGCTCGAAAAAACACAATGCAATAGTAAGCAGAGCCTGTTGGGGGTATCCTAATGATGGACATGAAAAACTAGCCCGAAAAGAGAAAAAAATCTCTTCGATACTATTAATTTAAAGAAATATATTTCTGGGTAAAACTTAAAGATTTAAAGCATGATCCTCATCTCATGAAAAACTATATATTTTGATAAAAAATATAATGATATCCAAGAGAGCTTCTGAAGACTATTTTTAAGAAATTACTATCCCAAAATGTTAACAACAAGGGCACAAAAGCATGCACATATGCAGTATCAATCTATGCTAGCCCGTAATTGTACAAGTACCATGCAAAATGTACAAATTTACAAAACAGTTGGGATGAATGTTATACTACAATGTAATATGTATATAATTTTCAACACAACTTAATATATTTTTGTTTAGATTTATAAAATGATGTTAGTAATAAACTCCCTCCACATGACAACATTGTTTAATGTTCCTTGTTTTGTGAAGTTTTACAAATCGTTGATGTATTTACCGAGATTAATGTGACCTTTATTCTTTGAACATCATTATTTCAGCCAGTTCAGTTTTAATAAGTACTAATCTTGAGCTGGTTTTAAATACGATGTATTCGGAATTAGGTCAACGATTGGTGCCCTTTATAAAAATAATTTTTGTTTGAACTGATTTGTTATAGATTACGCATTAACGTTTACTGAAATCATTTAAACCAATTTATTAGTTATTAAAGTCCTTGATCGAAGTAAAGTTTTCAAAAAAATTTCATCTGTTCAGTTTAGAAACAAATGGAATAATTGCAAAATCATCAAAAATATTTCTTTTTTATTTAAACAAGTATAGTGTGTAATAGACTGCCACTAATCTAGTTATATTACAGTAATAGAACAGCTGACAAAAAATGTTTGTAATATTGTATATTACTTATTATTATTTTTATAGCGTACTCCTTCAAAATGCGTAGAAAAAATTGCAACTAATACTCACAGCATGATAAACAATCCCGTATAATGCAAAATGGTATAATACGACAAAAAATTACTTTTAAAGACAAGTACGCATACAGTATTATAAAACAGTACTGTGTAACACGTGCAAAATAAATTTAACATTTTCACATAGTTTCCGATTTTTTTGTTTACAAAAGCAAATGTATACACTTACCTGTTGTTTTATTAAAAATGAACCTGACAGTTTAAAAAAGTAGCAGTTTATATGAAACAAATTGGTTATGTACAACACTAACAGTCTGTATGCAACGAAATACTATTTCAAACTTAATCACAACTCAATAGCAATATGTGATAACCGTTACAATTAGCGACATGCCTGAACTTGCATAAATTGGTCTGATAATGTGTGTTCTGTATAGCACGATTCCTTTTACATGAAACGCATCCCCTGTGTTGTACAAGTGTCTACTGTATATACAACAACAAATAATAATATTAAATGAGAAGAAAATAAAAAGTAATGAACTGGGGAGATAGTTTATGTACCTTAATTCTCTGGCTTATAACAGTAAGATCCACGATATTGCTCAAACCATATTGAAAGTGTGTGAGGGATAATCTCATTTGTGTAGATATCATTGCCATTAATGGAAAAGCCTGAAATTATTATTTAAATTAACTGAAAGCCCCTGCATGCACAAAACATGAATCCTGCCAAATCAATTGAAATAATTAACAAATGGTTATTGTGTTGTTTGGGTTTGAGATTATGGTTTTCTTAGCATGAAACTACCTAATATGTTTGAACTTGATCAATACATCAAATCTAAAAATTAAAGGTCTTGATAGCTTTTATTAAAATAAAAATTTTGAGGATAGAAAATATTCAGTGTTTAGAGAATGACTGTGTTACAGAATATAATACAGTTAGTAACTAGTATTTTTTTTATGAAGCTGCCAGACCAACAAGAACAAATCAAGCAACACCTATTTTTTGTTTGTAAATTAACCTCAAAGCGACGTATGGCCAAGTTGAATTCCAACAATGATTTGAATCCTTCCTTTGCAAATTGTAAATTTTTTTTTAACAGCCCTAGGCAAAGGGAAATAACTGTGAATGCCTGCAATTAAATGGATTAGCACAGTAATAATTATTACTATTTCAAAAAAATTTTTACACTGAGATTTTATATTCAATACAACAACCAGTTACGGAGCAAGATTTTAAACAAATTTGACATATTGTGAAAATGTTTTGTAAACAGTTAGGCAAAAAATGACTTCAACAATATTAATGTGCAACTAAATATTTTTAAAAAAGTATCTCTTAACCCAATGTCCAAAACGTTCTGGATTGATAGTGAAAACTTTTATTTCAGTCAGATAAAATGAAAACATTACCTGAGAAGCAGCAAGATGACCAGAAACCATAATATGAATTATAAATGTCAAAATTGCTGACAAGATTGGCGCTGTGGCTGAAACTGACACAGCGAAACTTTCGCAGTAAGTTCTTTTTTTAACAAAATTCAGTTCCTTCTTTCGTATTTCTATGAGTAAAAAAAAACCAAAAACAATTAAATGTAATAATATGTATGTATAACATAATACTAAATACCATCAATGTTGTCTTTGAAAACATCATTCCAAGCATAAATCTTGACGAATTTCATTTGGCTGAGCATATTTGTTATTGTTGAAATCCTTATGTCAGTCACCTTCAAACTGAGTGCTTTATAATGAGATGCCAACCTTGCTAGCCCATACTACAACAAGGTAATAATAAACAATTGTTTCTTCTATTTATTCAATAACAAGGGGAGGGCGCTATGGATGTGGGAGCATAGATTTTTTTGTGATACCGTGCCAAAAAAATATTAAACATGTTTTTAAACATTAAGAGCATTGTTGCCAAAAGCCCTAAAGCCAAGAGTGACAGAGAGAAAAACTATCTTAGAAAATGTAGTCTTTTATGTCAGTTGATTATTATTATTTTATTTATTTAGTTATTTATTTTTAAAACAGGATATGAAAATACTAAGCAGTATTGCATTACATATATAAAAATATAGATAGATATATAAAAAAGATATATAAAAAGTTACAAAACCAAAAGGTGTTTTTGGTATAACAGGCAAAAAAAAAAAAAAAATTGTTTTCAATGAATGTAGATTTTTTGACTGGACTTGCTAGGGGAAATTTTTTTCTTGCAGATATCGCTTAAAACTACACCTAAACTGTTGTGGTTGCCGACACCCCTAATATTTTTTGGACTAGTATCACCGAAATTTTTTTTAATGGAAGTCTGTGATCCCATGCCCTTAGACTCCCCTTGTAAAACAATTAAATACCTGGATTGGATAGAATAAAAACATAACTAACAATCCAAAAACTGGCCATGGACCTAACATAAAAAACACATATCCAATTCCAAATAGAAGACTCACTGGACTAGAAACAATCATAGGTGCAAATAACAATAAATCAAAAATTCGTTGTCCATCATTAGCAAACATATTGACAATCTGCAACAAGAGCATATTATAATTAGATTTATTTTGCATACTTCTTTTTATGCTACATTTGGATGTAGCAAACTCTGCAGTTTCTAGGTACTATTTAATGACATTATTACAATGGCTATTCTACTATATAAATAATTTTGTAATATTGGGGTAATTTCAAAATATTAGGAGCCCTGCCACACGTTAATTTTTTAATAAGTGAATAAGGTTGGTTAAAAGTAGATGTGTATATAATTAAAAATACATTGAATTGAATGTAATTATAATCCAGTTTTAGAAGAGAAAAAATGTACAGGCTTTTGATACAATTAAACAGCTAACAGTTTCTATTGAAGAAATAACTTTTCTTGAACCATTTAAAAAATTAAAAGTGAATTTATGCTATATTATCTCTGAGTTTGGTCGAAAATTAATTTTTATTAAAATATTTGATGACTGTTGGACAAAAAACTATGTTAATTATAGAAAATACTATATCACTAATTGAACTATAAAATTTTACTTATTAAATATCTATTCTAATATAACCAGTGGGAATAATGAGTTTTATTTCATTATATCCACTGTCTAGGCTGGATTGTCCAACATTGCGTTGAGTAATAAAACAACATAAAGATTAGATAACACCATTTATTAAGAATAGGATAACCTGCAATGACATTGTAAACTTGTGAAATTTCCGTATTATTTTCGCTGCAATGCAAGATATTTAGCCGTAAATATTCAGCAACAAAAACAAAACTTACTTCACCGACGGTTTTGTTTTCCATGCAGTAAACTCTTAGAATTTTTCTGTACAGCATTGCCAAAACAGCTGACCTCAATCTCATTGATGTCCTAAAAATTTTTTTGATAAATTTGTACAATTTAATAATTGAATTGGCAGGGCAAACATGTTGGACTTGATTAAGACATACCTATAATTCATTATCCAAGCAACTGAATAAATTATAACCCTGGTGATTTCAGTGATTCCAAGTAAAACTGTCCATTGCAAACCTTCCCAGTATGAAGCATCACTCGTTTCAGTAAATTCTAACAGGTATCTCATGAAAAATGCCTAATTTAAAAAAAATTAGAACTTAAGGTAATGATTAATTGTAATAGATTTTAATCTTATCAATAATACTCACAACTGATATAAAATTAAGCGTAACATATAAAGTAAATAATAAGGCAGATATAATAATTCTTGTTCTAATAAACCTCCAAATGGCATAGACAAGAGATGCACTTTGTGTACCTTTCTTTGTAACTTCTTCATTCCAAATAGTTTCTAATCTATTCAAAATTGTTTATGTAAGAAATATGGCTTACAATAAAAATGTTGCATAAATACCTTTGTACATTATATTCACAGGTATCAAAAGGTGAAGGGTTAGGCACATCTTCAACTTTTAGAAGTCCTTTATGGAAGGCAAGTTTGAAATACTTTGTTAGCCACTTAACGGTTAAAAAACTCCAAAGACCTGCATTGTCTAATTCTAAAATGTTTTGCTCTTTCCTGTATATAAATTACTTTTTCAATCTGACACATAACGGAAAAATGAGAGAAAAAATTAATTAAAATATTACGTTGATTTTCGACGGACTGGAATGAGATTTTTTAGGGAAGGATGGTATCTGGAGAACCCAGTAGATGGAATGTACTGTTTCGGAGTATCCCAAGGTCCAGATAAGCCAGGATCTCCTTTTTTACGCTCCTTCGGATAATCATCTGGGGCGTCAAAGCTATGGAATTATTGATTAGAATGAACAGATTTTTAGAAAATAATGAAAACAAGGAAATTGTTATATTTTAAAATATTACAATTCTTCTCCGTCATCTTCAAGGTAGATATCTTCCCATAAAGATGTTGATTGGTCAGACGGTTCTGAGGGCTCTTGAGAAGACTCTCTCAGCTTATCGTTGTTTTCACTCATTGCAATTTGTCTACTCCATATAAAAAAAAACTGAAATTTTTTTTCAATTAATTTTACTAATTAATAATAATTTTATCAATTAATTGCTGTTGTGTTCCTTGTTTAAATATTTTTTGTATATTTTATCAACATATGGAAAAACACTCTAGATATTTTACAAATATTATCTTTATTTTCTTTATCTGAAAAGCTTCAATCATAGAGATTTTTTTTTATAAATAACATTTAAGAAATATTTAGACAAAGTTTAAAAATAAAATAACCCGTTTAGTTTTTCTGTAAGTTTAATATCTGTTTCAATTAATAAGCAAAAATTGATTTTATAATACGAGCAATAAAACCAACAACCTATTTTGTGAAGACCACTTTCGTTATTACTCAATTAAGATTGCTTTAGTGAAAAAATTTGCATAATAATTTCACAATTGATTCTTGTGTTTGGCTGCTTCACACAGAATATATAAAAATTATATAATATTTAATCAATATATAAGATTTATATAATGTATATGATAAGGTATACTGTGTAGTTTTTATATTTTAAACTAATGAAGAAAAAAATGCGAAAGATAAAAGAATCAAGATTAAGAATCTTTTAACAGTAAATTATTGTTAATTACATTTAAAAAAATTAATTATGGAGTTGTAATTTTTTTAAAATGTATTTAAATTTTTTTAAAAATTCCACCACGAGTTATGAAATCAATTAGTTTATTCTAATGTTCAAACTGCAAGAGCTGCAAGATGTTATATTAATGCCCAGTTTATTGGATGTATTAAAAGAATTGTGCCTAAAATTTAGTTTGCTCCTTCTGAATTGTAATATTTCCAAATGGCTTAGATAACAAATATTTGTTTGTAACCATTTTTGAAGATCTTGAACACTCCTGTTAATAGAGATAATTTGATAACAAGGGAGGTGATTGATATTTTCCTTAAGAGTAAACAGCATGGAGCATAACAGTCACTCTGTTCAAATTACAAACTCGGTCCTGTTAACAATAAAACAACAGTGACATTCTGGTTAATAATACAATTCTTAAGTAAGCAAACACCCTACCAGACCGCTTCTGCGAAACAAAAGAAGAAACGGCTCGACACTATCTAGCTGATTGCGATAGGTATGCCAGGGAAAGATTTGATACTTTCAAAGGAGAGGACGTAACCAAAACACTACCCAGGATAAAATGGTCCACAATCCTGGGGTTTGTTAATAAGTCCAATAGGTTTATGCAGGACTCGTGAGCCGACCAGGTCCCAGACCTTTTACGGATGGGGTATGGGCCTACCCAGGCTTTAAACCCCTCGGGTCCTGGTCGCCCGCCCTGCGTAATATATATATATATATATATATATATATATAAAGTAAGCAAACATAAATAATACAATTTAATTGGCACAGAAGAATTAGACCAGAGTAAGCTTAACTCATTCATGATTTGCCTTTTTAATAGACTTTATGATTGTCTTTGTAAAAAATATATTTGTTGTACTTGACTATAAAAATATTAGAAGATAATCATAATGAAGTGTTTTTCTTTCTTTTGCAAATAAAAATATTATATACAAAATGCATTTGCATTGACAACTGTCCTCTGCTTTATATATGTTAAATAAGTCTATAAATATTTATGTATTTTACATGGAAAATAAATTCTTAAGATATTTCATAAAATGTATTCCAATATAAAATCAGTATTGTCTGACATAAAATACGAATTTTTTTTTTTAATTTAAAAAAATGCCTGAAATCTGTATGTCTAAAAACCCCAAACATGATATTCCACTAAAATAATACAATGTATATTGTGTATTCAGTATATTGAACAAGTTGAAAATGTACAAATATCTGATGATTTGAATAACTTGGAAAGTGTGAGCTCGAAACATTGAACCGAATTTTGGAATATAGCTATTGAGATATTGATTAACGGTCACTAATCTCTACACACTTGGAATATAACTTTCCAAAAGTTTCAACAGTTTGAACACGCAAAAAAAAAAATTTAAAGTGTCGAATTTTCAAGGTCCTTTGATGAATTTACAGTAATAATTTTAACATTTTTTTTTAGCATACTAATCACTTTAAATAAAAAAATTCAAAAAATTGCATTTGTTTAATTAATGTCATTTAAAAAGAGATACAGAATATATTAAATTGATTTATTAAATAATTCCTTTCATACAGGAGGTGTTAACTTCCAACTACTCATATTCATTGTTCAGACAAGGGTCATACCACTTTTCTTTTTTTTTTTTTTTTAATTATTCTCAATTAAATTCCATAGGTTATGGTGGGATTTGCAACTGAGAACCGCTAACAGAATCAGATGCATTAACAAATTTAAAAATGAGGATTATCTCATCATTGAATTTTTTTTTCTATAAGAAATGAAAAATTGGCTCATTCCCTATATCAAATAGAATACAAAAACCTAACTATAAATTTAAATAAAAGTTGTAAAAAATTACAAGCCATTGTTTTGTGGATAACTTATTTTAAAAAGAAGCACTTAAGTTATTAACAACCCCTGACAAGTAGATTGTTTTTATTACAGTGGGTTTGTCTGAACTACAATAAAAAAGAATACAAAATTTGATTATCAATGCCTTATTTTATATATATCATTATCAGTTAGATATCTAAGACTTTAAACTGTCATACTTCGACCAAACATTGATAAACTGTTCAAAAAAATTAGGATTCTATGCTTTAAATGAATGCACAAATCTAGTTATACAAAGTATAAATATGTAAATAAGAATGTAATATTTTAAATGTGTACATAAACTTATATAGTCAGAATATGCATGGTATGAAAATTTTAGAGATAACATGAACTTGGAAATGAGCATTAAGTATGAATTCATTTGCATACAGTTATTAACAACCTTTCACATACTGAAAAAAATTCAACCGTTAGCTCTACAAAACGGCAACATTACGGGGAATGGGTTAAGAAATCTTATTAGACAAGCCCAATTTGTTTCGATTTCTTCCAGGTCAGTAAGAAGAAGGCTCAATGAAAATAACCTCAGGGCCGGAAATTAAGCTCATGGATCTCTTCTTACCACACCTCAGAAAATGACCAGGCTTTAATTCGCACGGACCATGTGAATTGGATATTGGAAGATTGGAAACATGTTCTCTTTACGGATAGGTGAGATTTGGCCTCAAATATACAAATGGGCGTAATTTAATATGGAGATGCTCAGGAAAAAATCATGTTGTATGGTTTTTATGTGGCATTCCATGGTGGGTCATTGGTATTCTGGGGTGACATTTCCTTAGATGCCCACACCAAATCGGTTGTTGTGTGAGAAAGATATCTAACTTCACAGCAAGACTTAATCGAAGAACATCTAGGGCCATTTGCCTCTGGTGACAGCCTTACTAATGCAAGATAATGCCAGGCCCCATAGAGGACATACTGCGGATGACTACCAGAATGAGGATGGAATTGGTGTGCCAAGCTAGAAATCCAGATTTGAACCAAATTGATCACATTTAGGACCAACTTAAGGAAAGAGTATGATGGCAAAACCCAGATCCTAACACCCTAGATAACATGGAATGGCTGTTCTTGATGAAAGGGAAAGAATTCTCATGATTTTATCAGAATCATTTCCAAGGAATGAAAAGGCATTTTATTCAGGCTAGAGGTGGAAATACTCCATATTAAAGAGGATAAAAAACATTTTAAACATTTTTTTCTCGATAATTTTTTTTTGGAACTTAATAAAGATTGTATTTTTAAATATGTTATTTTTACAGCCAATCCTATTTTTGAAATGTTAAATCCGAATAAACCTAAATGAATTAAAATTGAAGGGTGGTGCGTTAATTTTGCCTATCGGCGTAGATATCAATGAGGTTTGAAATAAGACAATATGAAAATTTGAATGATAGCTTGGTAGTGAAAATACTGAATTCATTCGCATATGACATACATTGGTCATACTTAAAAAAATGAAAATTTCATCAGTCTTCAAATAATTTTTTTGACAAGTAAAAATATTTACTTTGTAACTGTCTTATTTGTACAACGAAACCTATTTTTGGAATGTAAAATCCGAATAAACCTAAATGAATTAAAATTGAAGGGTGGTGTGTTAATTTTGCCTATCCGCATAGATATAAATTAGGTTTGACATAAGGCACCGATATGAAAATTTGAGTGATAACTTGGTAGTGAATTCATTCACATATGACATACCCGGTCATACTTACAAAAATTGAAAATTTCAACTGTCTTCACACTTTTTTGACAGGTAAAAATATTTACTTCAAAAAAATTGAAAATTTCAGCAGTCATCAGATTATTTTTTTGACAGTTAATAAATATTGTATTTTTAAATATGTTATTTTTACGACCAAACCTGTTTTTGGAATGTAAAATCCGAATAAACCTAAATAAATTAAGATTTATGGTGGTGCATT
>CM077102.1:21579764-21599100 GCA_039619505.1 Cimex hemipterus
AGTTTTGAAATAAGGCAACGATATGAAAATTTGAGTGATAACTTGGTTGTGAAAATAGTGAATTCATTTGTACACAACATACCTCGGTCGTACTTAAAAAAATTGAATATTTCAGCAGTATTAAAAAAAAATATATATACTTGTCAAGAACGAGGTAGAGCTAAAAATAAAACTTGATATGTCAGATATCACAAAACCTTGGTGTTGCAAAATTGAAATAATTCGACACTAGAATTTTTCGTTCGAGTTGTTTTTATTTTTAATTAACATTGAATAGTTTCCATATAAAAATTAACAAAAAATGAATAACATACGCTTTACTTGGTTTATACGTCACAGTTGAAAAAAAGAAACTCACAGAACTCACTCGATTCAACCCAAATTCAGCCTTGCCGTTGAATACTTGAAACTCTCCCCAGATAACAACTAACGTCGGTGTAAAACTTCAAATAAATCGAACCGGAGGGAGACGTTTCGGCCCCTCCAAACTGGCTAAACAAAAACAAGCCAATTGGGACGGGAGGATGGATGAAGAACCGAACAGGAGAAAGCATATGACCTCACTGTCATATTCAAAAACGTCAAAATGATCTCGTTCTCGGGTTCGGCTGGATTATAGGCTACAAGTTTGACGAGAGCATATCAACAAGTTGGTCACCAATTGGAATTGTTCTCCTCACCCTGGTGGCAGAAAGGTTTATAAACGTAAAGGTGCTTAAAATAACAGGTGAGAAACTTTTTACTTGCCATTTAAAAACTTGAAACTTTGTACGCTGAGAGGCAAAAAAAGTGGCCTCCCTTAATATTTTTCATTATATCTTAGACAAACCTCCATTATCTTACAACATTTGTTATGCTTTAAAGGATTGTTTACGATTGAATTTTGTGAATAAATCTTTGAATAGACAATCTTTTCTATGTTGGTTTTACTATAAAAATTCTTTTTAACATTGCAATGGTTAGACATTTTTTTTTTTTTTTTTTTTGAGGATGTACCATTTTTATGTTTCAAATTGTTTGAGTGATGGTTTTAAGTGATACAGATTCAGCTAGAATTATAGTATTATCATTAGGTGGAAGAAGCCAAGCATATGTGGCCAGGGTGCTTAACATCCTCCATCGTCTCCTATGTCAGAGGGGTTTTAGTGTGTCTAATGTGACGGTAATGATAATGGGGATGACCCCCTAACGCTAGGAATTGGGGTTTGTGCTCTCCAGGCACTTCAGCTCTCTGGTTTTCTCGTCCCCTAGTTCTTATGGATGTTAAATTATTCATTTTAAAGGCACAAATAATGTTTTAAACCCCTTTACATGTGCACATTTTAGAAATAAATTTAGTTTTATGAACATAGTATAATAATGATAGTCGCAATAATATATTTTGTAAAATCTTATTTACAATCAATTGATAAAACCACATTACAAAAGAAAAGCAGAAAGAGTAGTAAAAGGAAACAGAAAAAAGGAAAGGAAATTAATTATATCATTGTTAAAAACATAGACACTTTGGTCAGGAAACCAACCAGCGAGGATGGGCAGTAAATTAGAAAATGTAATTTCACTGGTAGCTTCAAATTATTTAGAGTACGATGGTTTATGGAAATTGATAAGTATCTATCTATTAAATAGTTTTGTATCCATGACAAGTGAGGTTGCCTTATTCCATAAAACATGAATTTAGAGACCAAATGCTTTACATTAACTAGGCCAAAAGTTTTGGCAATCTGTGTATACTGTACTACTATATACTAGGAAGCGGGATGCTCCCCAGGCACTGCAGCTTTCTGGCTTCCTGGTTCCCTTGTTCCGTGCAATAGACTCAATCCTCCTTCTCAGATGTATCAGATCCCAAAGTTTTTTCGTATGTTAGGGTGAATCTCCATTGAGCTGTTGCTTCACATTCAAAGATGATATGAGTGGCTCTGTCTTCCTCCTTATAATCTGCAGATAGGATCTTTGTTGTATATGACCATGTTGTGTAGATATTTTCTCAGATACCAGTGACTGGTTAGTAGTCTTATCACTGCTTTGAGTTTAGCCCTCTCCAGTTTTGCTAGTCTTTATGAGGGTTGTGCACTGGAGTTTCCTCCTTATAAAATTGCCCTTCTTCCATGCAATTACACAATACCTTGTCACTAATGTGAAGTGATATGAAACTGTGACACATCTTTTCCTTCTTCCTACTTTTAGATCTTTTTGCCTCTTTGGGCAAGTGACATTGGAGATGGGTCATATGGCTTTAACATCACCTCCTTCTCACCCTTAGGTGCTCTTTTCCTCTTTGATGGCACAAGCTTCCACTTGTGTTGTCTTAAGTCCTTGTCCATGCTATGTATTCCTATCCCCAGCAGCAGTGACACAGTCTACACCGAAATTGTAGGGCTGCTGCCTCCACCACCAAGCTGTTGCTTTGCATTCGAAGATGATACGAGTGGCTGTTTCCTCCTCCTCCTCCTTGCACAATCTGCAGATGGGATTGTCATCGTTTATGCCCATCTTCTGCAGATGTGTTCTCAAATCTTAGTTCTCTCAGGCTCAAATGTCCTCTGCAATTAACATTTTACTACTGTTGAGATCATGGAACGACTTCATCAAGTTAATAATGTAAATGCCAGTTTTCACACTGTAAGGCAAAAGCTTTCCAGAACTTGTTACAAGACACATAACAGGACAGACATATTTTACAAGAGATCCATTCAATTGGTCTGAGTCATGGTTTTAGTTTGAGTCCTTCTAACAGCCGAGAAAGGATATGGAGAAGAACAGGAGAGGATATATCCGTGTAACATGTTCATTATGGAGAAACTATGGAAGTAGTAGTGTTTTGGTAGCAGGCATTTTTATACAGGGCCCAAACACTTGATCTTCATCGAGGGATTCCTAACAGTTGGGTGACACATTGAAGATGTGCTATCAGATGAATTTTTCCTTATTTGCGACTAATTGATGACTACTTTGAACAGCTTCAGTGCCCAGCATGCATTCCTGACTTAAACCATATCGACTAATTTGGGACGTTTTGACAAAGATAGTAAAAAGTTGCTCAGTGAGGCTGGAATTAAGAATGGCCCTGCGAAAAGTATGAAGGAGTAAGAAAATAGTAGTTATTATTCGATAGAAATGAAGTAGGAATAATGTGAGAGGTCTTCCAAATTAATGAGAAATTCCTGGTACAGAGATGTTAAATAGATGAGTTAAAGGAAGAACTAAACCAATTTTTAACCACAAGCAATTTTTAAGATGGGAATATTATCTGGGCCAATAATAATTTAAATTCTACATTTTATAGTTTTTACATGAATCAACAGTTAAATTAACTGTTTTATTTCCCAAATGCATTTTACTAGAATACCCATTATTATTTTGTCTTAAATAATTTCTATAGTTCCAAAAAATATTTAATATATTCAATTATTCCAAAATTTCTAGTTTGCATTGAGCTCTTAAAGATTTGAATTCAGAGTAAGAGTCAAATAACCAGTGAATTTATGTTTGATATAAACTAGCTTTTTCACTTTGATGAGGTTTAATAAATAATATTAAATGTATTACTTTAAAAAATTCATTTTTATTTTGTGATAATAGGTCAAAATATTAACATTCTGGTATTATTATTAATGAAATCACAACATTTTTATAATGAAAATATAAAATAATGAACAGTAGGTAACTAAGTTTTGAATTATTTTGTGACCCCCAATGGGTTGTTAAGCCCTCCTGTATGACACGAATTACTTTTTACTTTATTTTATTTTCTGTTTTTTTATTGATTTTGTTATCATTATTATTCATTTTTAAGGGCGTTTTAACGGCTAAGGACATTTCACCCCCTAACATCCAAACATTCTATTTTAGGTTAGTTATATCTCTTCTGAGTGCTATAAAGCTCTGACTCCAAACATTCACTCGTAATCTAATTTATCCTATTGCCATCCAAGCTTTGATTTTCTTTTTCAAATTCTTAATTCGGAAGGCCAAATTACATTAAATTTAATAAAATTATAAAATTATAAATTTTCTTTCTTTTTAAAAAAAATTAAAATTGTGAATTTTTTCCATGAATTAAAATTCCCCATAGGCTTGTATGGCTAATAATAATAATAATGGAGTCAGACTAGCAACAGTCTCAGCATGATTACAGGCTCATCTTTATCCTTTTATTCTTCCATTTAAGTATGATAACTAATTCTACATATCCCTAACCATCCCTAATTCTACATAACAATAATAAGAAACAAAACACAATAACTTTTTTTTTTTTTTTTTTTTTTTTTGAAGGAGCTATTTTTCTTATTTCAATTGCGATATTGGGCATTGCAGTGCATTACCCTGCAATTTGTATTGTCTTCCATTTTATTTTTCCGCTCCGGCATCCTCAAAAACTACTGAAAAAAGAAATCATGCGCGCACAACTCTTATGCAGACATTAGCAGGCATTCAATTTGGGAAAAGGCCTAAATCTCATTATAAATTACAATAAATTTGAGAAAACTGAAAAGCGCTCCTCGAAAGAAACACTGGGGACCCAGTAACTCCTGTAAATCTCTCGAAAGGTTGAGCCTTTGCCTAAAGGGTTGTAAAGTGGGATGGATGTGGATGGATGGATACCAGGGACTGATCACTGCAGCTGTACAGCGTATTGTACTATACCCTGGCTCCATTTTTGGGGGACGGCTCACAACACAAAGTGAACTTGAGCCCCTGTTGTACCAGTGTTCTTCCATCGAAGAAACTCACTTTTGAAGGGGGTTGGGACCAGGTTCAGGGTCGCTGAGATCCAGTCCTGCCCCTTCCATTGATGAGTGCCGTGTCAATTTCTTTTAATTGCGGCCACCGGTCCCCTTAGGCGTCAGAAAAATTCCAGAGGCTACGGTGGGGATCGAACCCACGACCACGGGGTCTACTAGCCGAGAGTCTGACGCCTTAACCACTCGGCTACCGCGCCCCCCCCCCCTGTGAAGTGGGACAGTCGGCCAAAATATGTTTTACTGTTAAAATAATCCGTTCTCCACTTCGCGTACATCGAGGACAAGTTGGAAGGTTGTTGCCTATTAAAAGTCTATTATGGATTAACCTGATATGACCTATTCGCAATCTAGAGAGAATTACAAGTTCTTTTCTCTCAAGTTCTTCAGTTGGCCGTTTATGTACAGCTGGCTTAATTTCTTTCATGCTATCCCTACAGACACTCCTTCTTGCCGCCCACATTCGTTTGATAATGTTTTTAACATAAGCGACTATATCATCTGGACGGAGAGTAAATTGATCTGTTCTTTGTGGATGGTTTGCAGCGTTTCTTGCCTGTTGATCAGCTTTTTCATTTCCAGAAATGCCGACATGACTAGGAACCCTAACAAATACCACATGTTTGTTGAATGATCTGAATTCATAGAAATATTTGTGAATTTCTAAGATGTAAGGGTCAACTGAGAAGATTTTGTTTTATGTATGTTTATCTGTTTGTATTCTTGAGATGAATTGCCATGAATGAGTATTTAAGGAGAAGAGTACGAAGATAATTTTCTGGGGAAAAAGTAAAAAAGCAAAGAATAAACCAAAACAATTTTTACTTTTAAATAATTATATAATAGAAATAAATATATGATATTTATAAATATATTTGTAAGATTTTTAAAAATGGCGTTATGCTTTTCCATATTAGCCGAAGTATGATAAAATAATTATTACAACATATTTCTGGGGAAGAGGTAAAAGATTCCAGGGCTCAGCCACATCGGTGGGTTCTGTGAAGAGGGTTTACGGGGTACGATTGCCCACCATGGTCCCTGAAGAATTATTTGGAACCAACCTTTTTTTTCTTCTCTGCTTAATTAAATATAGTTAAAACAAAGAAAATAATGAAATGGTGCAGAAATATCATGGACAACGATAATGATTATATTTAATAAAATACTATGAAAATATTTTTGTAAACATAGTAGTTTTAATCAGTCAATCAGAAAAAATTAAATAAGACCTTTTTGATTTATGTTATATTACAAGTTTTCTTCTTTGTTTTTGGGGTGACAAAAACCTGATCTCAAGGAGGAATATTAGTTGTTTTTTCATTGTAGCATTAGTTAATTTGTTCCGGAAAGCTCAATTACATACATTATCCTCAGGCCAATCATAAGATTTTGGAAGTGAGCTACAATAACCAGTATCATACTGTAAACTTTGTATGTAACTTTGTACATTCTTGGGCCTAGGATAAACACTTGCAAAACCTGCAAAAACAAAAATAACTTATACATTCATTGTAATATGGATGGAATTGTTTATAAACATTTGTTATTCAAAGATTTTAAAGCATATCTAATTCTAGTTTAAGCATTAGAAGAAGAACTTGACTATGCGTTAAAAAAAAGAAAAAGTTTTTATTGTGGAAAGGTAGGCAAGGTACAAAGTTTAGGACCTGACAATAATTATTGCACATAGAAAAAGAAATTTCAAATAAAATCAAAGCACACCTTTAAATCATTCTTTACACATATTAATTGTAAAAACAGATAAAAAAAAAAAATGCTTGAGCTTAAGTTGGTCAGAATAAGCAGCCCTGATGCAAATAGTTGTAGTTTTATGTATTGTAGTAACAATACTATTCACAAGTGGATGAAAGAGACCAATATTTTATTTGAAAATAAAAATTATAATATAAAAATAAATAACAGAAAAACTTACCTTAGAACAATACAATAAAAATGTTGAGTAATAATGTAATACTTACAAAAATAACTTTTAACTATGAATAAAAGTGAAATGCATATGTTCCTATATAAATGCTATACTAATCATGCTAAATTAAAAACTAGAAATAATGGGTTAAAGTTTAAAAAAATAATAACATTTAAATTAAATTTGTGTATTTAATAATTTAAAAAATGACCATGTACAAAATTATTAAAGTTCTTATGATAAAAATTAAAAAACATTGTAAAATTAATTTTGAATTATTAAAATAAATCTATACATTGAACATTAACAATATAAATCAATAAATATAATACATAATATTTGTCAGTACACATTTCACATAAAATAATACTTATATAATTTATCCAACCCAGTTTATATTTTAAGCTTATAATTAATTTCTAATTATAATTATTGTGAATGATTTGCAGGAATGCAATATTTAAAATTTTTTCAGTGTGAAAAACTGTATCTATAATCCCTCCACTTTGTTAAGCTATGTGTAAATAGTTGATTTTTTTTTTAAATATATTAATCGCCTTGTTTTAACTATTCGTTGATAAGGTTTATAATATTTTCTGTTGTAAAAAATCTAAATCAAACAGAGTGAATTGCTTTTGATGCGGGAACATTCAGCCACTTTATGTAATAATTTATAGCTTTTGGTCGGGCCATGAATATTCGTGGGGGGTCGATGGTGAGTAAAGAACATCGTACAACTGTTCTTTGACAAACTGTTCTTTGTTATCTGGTTCAGGGTAATAGCATGCTAGACCTAAAACAAAAACTTCAGTCTTAGTTCAATAAGTCACAAATTGTTTTCCCTCCTTCTATTAATTTTCTTACATGTCTTACAGACCGTTTTGAAAATAAAAACTGGATATTTCTTGGCTTCTTTACAATGTCTTCATTTTTTAAATTATTTTGTATAAGTCATGCATAGTGGAAAAAAAGAAAAAAAGCTAACATGCATATTACTTATTTTATAATTAGTCACTACTTTTATTTATAATTAACGGTCAGTTTAATAACTACGCTCTGCATTAACTAAAATATCTTAATAAACAGTAATATTAAAAAAAAGTATTTAGTAATAAGTGAACAATTATACTAACCATTTTCATAAGCATATTCTGCAATTTTAGTGGCGATAATCAATGAACAGTGCTGGATTGTCCGAAGGGGTGGGTATAAGCTGCCTTTCGCCAGATCTTGATCAGTCACCATTTCAGCCAATGCCTGAACAATTCATCGTTCATAACAACAATCATTGTTTTACAAACTACAAAATTACCTTGGCCGACAGTAAGAAAATGTCCTCGTTTATTGTCTTTACTCCAGCACAAATCACACCGAGGGATATTCCAGGGAAAATGTAAGAATTGTTTCCTTGACCTGGATAATGTGTCTTTCCTTCATACGTGAATGGTGGGAACGGCGATCCAGATGCAAAGTAACAACGACCCTAAAATTAAATCATTTCTATATTTAAACCTTTCCCTCTTATAAATTAAAAAAATAAATAAATAAAAAACTAGCCTGAGTGCATGTATAGGCATTTTCTGCAGTACATTCTGCTTTGCTTGTTGGATTGCTTAGAGCAAATATTATTGGGGTTTTGTTAAATTCCCCCATTAATGTGAGGATTTCATTTGTAAAAGCTCCCCCAACAGCCGCAGCGCCTGTAAAAATACATTTTGATCAATTTCAACATATAAACTCATTGTAGTGGCATATGATCGGCTTATCCTAGCTGGGTCTTTTCTGTCAAATGTATCATTATGTTTTAATCCACCACTGAAGATGGAAAACAAAAACAACTAGAATAAGCCAGGATCATTCAGTATATACAAGCTGAACAATTTTATGTTATAAATTACCAATCAGTATTGAGGGTTTTATTGTTTGAACGACCTCTTTCAAGCTGTTAATTGGTGGATGACTGTGGGCAAATTTCATTTTATGCTCAGACAAACCACCTGCCGGTCTGTTTTGGACAATAAGACCTTTTGAGTCAACAAGCCAAATTTTTAATCTAGCTTCTTCTTCCGGAACTCCTTCACTCACCATTGCTTTCACACATAACTCTGCAATCCCTAAAGCTGCCTAAAATATTTCTCGGCTAATATAAGAAAAAAATTGACTTTAATTTGTATCTATTACTTCTCCAGCGCCTTGAAACACAATCTTGTTATCAGAAAGCTTGGTGTTTGTAGCTCTAAGAGATGCAAAAACACCAGCGACAGCAACTGCTGCAGTCCCTTGGATATCATCATTGAATGTGCAATAATGATCCCTGTATTTACTCAGCAAACGGAATGCATTGCTGTTTCCAAAATCCTCAAACTGAAATTGAAAAGGAGCATTTAAATTTACAAGAAATTGGGACATTTTAACAATTCAATATGTTTTTGAAAGTACCTGAATCAAAACATTTTGCCCAAAACGCTTTACTGCTGCTTTCATGAATTCCTCAATGAAATCATCATATTCTGGGCCAGTGACACGTCTTTGCCTCAAACCTATATAAAATTTGTCATCCAAAAGTTGCTACAAAAATGAGATTGTATTATTAATTATGTATACGTATGTGCATTCAAAAACAAACCTGGTTATTTGTTCCAACATCTAAAGTGATTGGCAGACAATATTTAGGGTCAATAAAAGCCAGGGCAGTGTACAAAGCCAATTTTCCAACTGGAATGCCCATACCATAGGCTCCCAAATCTCCTAATCCCAATATCCTCTCTCCATCGGTAACGACAATGGCTCTCACATCTCGTTCAGGCCTAAATAAATTATATAATATATAAGCTGATTTTTGTACTTGCGGGATTTGATTTAATTACCAGTTTTTGAGAACTTCGTATACATTTCCTTTGTCATGGATCGAAATGAAAAGCCCTTTGGGTTTCCTTAAGACCAACCCATAAGTCTGGCAGGCCAGACCAACTGTGGGTGTGTATACATATGGCATTATATCCTCGACATTTTCACTTAAAAATCTGTAAAACAGCTTTTCATTTCGTTCCTGAAAACCAAAATTTAATAGTTAAGTATACTGAAGAAAATATTTCAATGATATTATTTATGATAATACAATTTAAAACTTGATTTGATCATTGAATACAATGACAAAAAATTAAGGGGGTCAATGAATCAATATTTTGTTCACATTATTAATTAATTCTTGACGCTTTTAAATGGCTTCTAACTAATAGTAATGCTACTCTGCATGAAATAATTTTTATGCCTAAAATGTTCAATTTTTTGAAACTTGTGCAATGAGGCGAATACCAACTTAATATTGGGCAACATATACTTTCCACACATTAAAATAAGTCTTCACAAACTTAATTAAACAGGAATTCTAGATGGGAACAGGTTTTATAGACAACAATCAGGCCAAAATATTGTTTTTTAAATTTTTTACATACATACAACATGCCTGAATTTAATTTTTGTCAATTTCTCAAAATAAAATTAATTTTCCAAGTCAAATTATAAAACCAATACAATGGTAAAGAACTGTTCATTGGCAATAGTTTGTATAGTTGAAATTTATATTGAAATGTCACAGGGATATAATCAAAACAGAAATGTAATCAAATCTTGAAAATAATTGATCAATTCTTAATAACTTTTGTGCATTGATTAATTTTGTTGATTGTCAGATTCTTAAAAAAATTATTTAACCCTACGACATGCACAATATGTTAAATTTTTTAAAGAAATGCGTACAAGCAAACCCATCAGGTATGTATATTTGTTGATCGGCTCGGTGTAGCGATCAACACTGATCCTTACAAGCTCTAGTTGTGTCTCTTGAGACCTGACACATGGTGGCAAAAGCCCATGAATTCCTAGGCTCTGCCTCTCTTTCAGACTGAATGCCATCCCCTGAAACAAAAGATTTTATTTTTATTTTCTGAGTTTATTTGGCCAGTGTTGGGTTATAGGCTGTGAGCAAGATAGCTAGGGCCTCTTGGGCATTAAAAATTGCAGTACATAATTAAAAAGAAATGTAACTATTGGTGGTTTGGATTAGCAGAGAAGCTCTTAAGAGCTTGGTCGATAAGTAGCCCTCCAAGAATCTAAGTTGAACTCAACATATTCGTTAGACTAATAACAGGCCAATATTGCATGTGTGGAGAAAGGTTGCTCAACTGCTCCACATAAATTAAGGAACTCCATGGCTCCATATATAGAGCGAATAGAAATGCCACCTGATAAGATAACTGTGCTTGAGCATGGAAGAATTCCACTATATAAAATGTACTTATGCACCCCAACAAGATTTGAGCCCTTTAGAAAAAGGGATAATTTTACTTTTAGAAGGAACATGACTACTTTTATAGAGGACTTTACAGATACCTTGTTACATTTTATGTAAATTTGTGAAAAAATTTGTTAGTAAATAATGTTATGTAAACTGGAAAGAATATATTTAATAGTGTATAAGTGTTTATATTTACAAACTGTATGCATTGTAGGGTGATAAGGCCTAGCTGATGAAAGCCCTTAGTGCTTAACTTCAACAGCAGGATAGATAAGAATGAGTCTAATCCCGAACACTCAAAACTCCAAAACGGGAGATTATGATTATGTATGTATTACTTTTGTTTTTATTTTTTGTTTATGTTGAGATTGAATGGATTTAGGAGCCTGAATATGTAGTGTAATCGAGCAGATGGTCCCATAGACTCGATCATCATTCCCATAGATTCATCACTCATCAAAGTTCGTTGCACTTAACACAATACTGTTGACATGCCAACAAAAATTTATGAAAAAAATGTAAAAAAATGAGTTTGTAAACAGGTCGTCAGAGCGGCACAGTTTCTCAATTTATTTTTCTTGGATGGATTCGTGTATTTGAGCGGGAAGGAAACGGGGTTCGTAAACTGAAATTTCTCTTTTTGTTAGTAGAAGATTAACTTCAAATTGGTTGAGGCTCTATTTGGCGAGAATTTTCTATATGCTGGAACTGGTTGAAACTTGAACATGGGAGAGGATTTGGTTGGTCAGTGATAGCTGCCTGATTCACAACCAAAGGTTGTAAAAATTCGATGTGCTGATTTCTAACGAGAATCTCAGCTTTCAACTGGATGGCCGGAAGATTTTTTTGTTAGATTGCCAGAATCTTCGTCATTGCAATTACATCCTCGTTACAATTCATAGGGGACAAAATGCCATCGGCTAAACCGCCCTCTGGAAGTCAATTTTATCTCGAAGAAAAATAGCAAATGAAAATAAGGAAAAAAAAGAAAGACTTCCGAAAATGAGGAAAATAACTTAGATACCATATCGCCTTGACGTACTTGCGCAAGGACCTCGTACTTGGCGGCCATTATGGGATTAGGTCAATTCAGATAACAAAATAATTGCTAAACATTTTTAGCTAAAGTATTCAAAAAGGTGTTTCAATGATAAAATGACGAATAGTCTTAAGCATAAATTGATTGAACTGTCCTCCCAACACAAGGATGGGTAGTTCATCCATAGGTGAAGAGAAGTATTTATTTTTATTACTTGGATCGAAAAAGTAAACAATGAGCACGGTCATTGTCAACTGTAAATTCAAGGTCCCAAAGGATTATAAAACGTTGTATCCTTTAAACAAATACGTTCACTAACCCATTATAAACACTGACAGGCAAAAATTTCATCCAATTGATTTTTTTTTTTTCATTTTCTCGATAAAAGAAAATTCTGCTCTTAATTTGTTTCATGTTTTTACCAATAAATATTTGTTTATGCAATGTTTTAAATTGGGAATATCAATTAGAGGCAAACACACTTAATCCTTTACCCAAAACAAAAATAAAGGATTGTTCAATGTTTACTTTTTACAGAATTTGAAATGTTTCTTTAGGCTCATTTGAATTCTGAAGCAATAAACTGTTTAGTTTCATCTTTGTTATCTTAATTTCAATTTTTAAACTTAAAAAATACCACTTAGTGCTGAGAATGTTGCGCGTGGTGTGACACTTATTGATGCGGGCTATAGCCATGGGAGTTCCATACGAAATTCTGGGAGACGTTATACCTTTTCGAGAAACTGGGTCCTACCATACCATAAAAGGCCCGGTTCTGTTCGCCTTAGAGTAAATGAACCACTGGATGACTTTTTTTACTTTGAACAATTTTGCGAAACCTGCACCTTACTGTTGTTCAAGCGATTCATCACCACGAGGAAATGTGAGGTGTCCAAATATCACACTGCTCTAAGAAGATCAAATCAGTATAGGCTGATGAATTTTCGCCACATGAGGACCAGAATTGACGCAAGAGTTGCATAGCTCGGGAACACAGCCATTGATCTTTGGACGATAGGACTGTTGTAATTTTTACAGCTGAGTGTAGATTTGCTCTACGATTTCTAGATGGATGGGAAAGAGTGTGGAGAAGGCGAAGGTACGAAGCCTATTTTCCCCAGAGCTAACCTTATCAGCGTAGCTCAATGGTGGTGTGGGCGGGAATTTCAATGGAGAATCGCACAGAGATTTCGAGGAGGGGTCTTTGTCCGGCCACTCACTAAGTGGATAAAATTTTGGAACATCCTTCATTGGCCAACTTCGATGAAATCAGCGACAATCCAATTCTGTACGATAATGGCCGTACACATGTTACTCGCATAGAAGAAGCATACTTTTAACAGCATAGCATCAGGGTCTTAGCCTGGCTAGCCCGTTCTCCAGCCTTCAATCCATCAACATTTATAGGATAACCTCAAGAGTACGCCCATAAATTCTTGATACACTCCACGATTTTGAAAGGACTCTTCCTGAAGACATTTCCAGATTGGTAGAAATTATGCCGAGGATGTTTTGAAATTCCATCCATAAGGGGTTCATATGGACAATTTTTTTACGATTGTAGACCAAAGTGAACTGAAGAAATGAAGAATTGGAAAAAACGAGACATTGTATTAGGATGCCATACTAACAATCTGCATCCTATTAAAATGGTAAATTAAAAAAGTGAACGACGTCGCGTGTAAAAGCTAGTGTTTATATAAAACTAACTTTACAACTCGGCGTTCCCCAGGGAGATAATAAAAAGTGTTATTTCTCTTTTTTTGTAAATCCTGCCGCCCATTATTTGTTATATTCTCATTTTATAGTCTCTAAACCTCCCAGCACTAATAAAAACAAAGAGTGAAAATATAATCGAAATAGGTTCGGTAGTTTTTGTTGCTTATCAAGAACATAATAATAATTTACAAACAAAACCGTTTTTATAGTTTAATAAAACTTAAAAATTATATGCTTTTAAAAATACTAATAATGGAATTTCCTTTGTAAAATGTAAATTATGTTTTACCTTGAACATTTTGCTGGAAGTTCTACTGTGGTATTAACTCTATGAAGAAAAATTCCTGAGTAAAGATACTTTTACAAGTTCTTTTACAAACTTAAAACTCAAATTTTCAATTCCTATTTGGTAAAATTTTGAAGGACCTTGGTTCACTCTTCAGGGTCGTGATTCTGTAGATTTGTCCGTACCGATTGCCTGTTTTTCGAGAACTGATTGCTGGTCAGGCGATCAGGAGACTAGTATATAGATAAAGTAAAAAAAAAAGAAGATTGAATTAGGGGTTGACTTTTGTTAATTTCATGAGCTATTGATAACTGTACTGTGTGCAAAATTATATCGTTACGTGATCGAGATTGTAACTGAGTTCAACTCTCTCTTTTTCGAAGGGTAATGAATACGGTATGAGTCTTGATTCGACATTAAATACGGATCTAGATAAGGCCTGCAATTTAAGTAAACCTTACAACCCAAGAGGAGTTTTTATTAAAATCAGGATTAGGAATTGTGGTGATCAACTGATCTAGGAATGCATTTCACGTGTCAGACCTAAATTCCTTTATCAATAGTAAAAAAGAGGAAAATGCTGTTGGTTTTTTTGTTGTTAATTTCGTAACAATAATTATTCTTATCGTAAAAATGGTCTGACAATCTCCTTTTTATGAACTGAAGAAATATCTACGGCATGTTTCAAAGATACTAGGCATTTCTAATTTATGTATTACTATTATTTATTTTGCCGAGCTCTTTCTATTCCATACTTATTTTACTCTATTATACTTATTTTCACTGCGATAATTTTTGTAAAAGGAAAAAGTTAGTCAATTAGTATGAAATCGTTCTATTGTTTGATGTTATTTTTTTTATATTATTATTATTATGATTATTTGTTTTGTTATCCGGATTTGAGATTCCCTGTGATCAGTGTACCTAACCTAAGTCTTTTTATTCCATCAAATTTTAGGATTAATGGTCAGTATATGTAAGTGTTGTGTTATTTGTGTTAACTATTTTTTAAACCTCTCTTTAAACGAGGTTTTGCTACGTTTTAGGTGCTTTTGTTTTAGTACCAATTATTCAGTTATTTCAATCGAGTAGATTACGCGATGAAAGTATTTTCGTTTTTAAGCATATAATGAAATCAATGATGGACCGAGGTTAGAAGTTGCTAGTGCAAGGTAGGTTTGTTCTAACTCAAATGTGGGATGGTTCGCTCTGAAATAAGTCCCAATTCATGACGAGTTTGAAATATCATACTGAAATTTACGAGACTGGATTTTTTGGTTTACAACTCCAACCATAATAAAATGCAGTTTATAAGGAAAGTCGGTTTAATTTTATGAGCAGTGACCTTCATTTGTGATGAGGCAGAATTTGTCAAATAATCGTAAGCGTGACAATTGTGTAATTAGGTATTTTCAGTTTAATTCTCTATTTTTGTAAAAATACTTTTTTTTATTACCCATTTTCATTCAACACTAACACCAGTTTCCGAAATGCATTGACAAACAAAAAAATACCACCCATTTGTAATATAACATGATTTGTATGTATTTTTATACATTAATCAAAGTTTAAAGAAGTAAATTGCTAAAGAAATTAAAAAAGAGGAACAGATAAAATTGTTTTAATTTTTAATTAGAGTTTCAATATCGCGTATTTCCTCCTCTTGCCTTAATTACATCTCGAAGACGCCTCGGCCTACTTTCTACAGTCTGGAAATGTCTTCAGGAAGAGTCCTTTCAAAATCGTGGAGTGTATCAAGAATTGATGGGCGTACTCTTGAGGTTGTCTCCTTTTGAGGTTATCCTATAAATGTTAGATGGATTGAAGGCTGGAGAACGGGCTAGCCAGGCTAAGACCCTGATGCTGTTAAAGGTATGTTTCTACTATGCGAGTGACATGTGTACGGCCATTATCGAAAATTAGAAATGGATTGTCGCTGATTTCATCGAAGTTGGGCAATGAAGGATGAAGGCAGACAAAGACCCCTCCACGAAATCTCTGTGCGATTCTCCATTGAAATTCCCGCCCACACCACACTGAGCTATGTTGAAAAGGTTAGCTCTGTGGAAAATAGGCTTCGTACCTAATTTCGCCTTCTCCACACTCTTTCACATCCATCTGGAAATCGTAGAGAAAATCTACACTCATCTGTAAAACTTACAGCAGTCCGATCGTCCAAGGACCGATGGCTGTGTTCTCGAGCAAATGCGAGCAGTGCAACTCCTTGAGTTCTGGTCAATAATGGTTTGACCTATTCCGAGCAGTGCGTTCAGAAATTTGGACATCTTTATTAACTTCACGAAGCTGATGAATCGCACCGTTCTCGTTCTCTTAGGTACCTTACTACGATGCCAATAGCTACATACCTGATGGAACGTCCGTCATCAATAAGTGTCACACAACGCGCAATATCCTCAGCATTATGTAGCATTTTTAAGTTTAAAAATTGAAATTAAGGAAACAAAGATGAAACAGTTTATTGCTGCAGAATTCAAATGAGACTATAAATAGTTTCCGTAAAACGTAAACATTAAAAAATCCTTTACTCTTGTTTTGGATTAAGTATGTTTACCTCCAGTTAATATTCCCAATTTAAAACACAGCATAAACAAATATTTATTAATAAAATGATGAAACAAATTACGGGCAGAATTTTCTTTTATAGAGAGAAAAAAAAATCAATTCGCTGGAATCAGTGCATATTCAACGTACGCTAGAAAACTGGTTGTTATTGTCACAAGTTTTAACACACCTGGTCACTGATTAAATCAACTTACAGACTGGCCCGATTCCCATAATAAAATGAATTTATATTAATTACTTTTTGTTAATCGCGTGATAGTGAATATTTTCTTTACCCCTCAGGATGTTTGATTTTGTTCTTTCTTTCTCTCTTGTCAAAATTTTATTGCGAATCAAATGCCTAAAAAAAGTCTGACAACTTAACCACATATATTCATTTTATTTTTTGAAATTTTAAAGTTTGTTAAAATTATGCTAATATCTTTTTATTTATTAGTGGAATAAACTTTTAGTTTTAACTGTGTGTTGAATACGTTTTTCCCAACAAAATTTCATGAACATCAAATAAACGAATACTTTTCAAATAAACGAATACTCTTCAAATATAAGCCTTGAAAAAGGCAAAGCATAAATTTATGCCCCCAGTTAAGACCCTGAACTTTTGTATTGGCAGGAAAATAAGTAATCCATTCTTACTTTTCTCTTTCTTCTCAAGAGTTTTGTAAAGTTAGCCAACATTTCAGTGTATATTTGACGTGTAAAAACCCTCCATTTCTAAATCAAAACCTTTCCTTAAATGGTAAAATATTTTGGTTAAAAACGGTCGAGTTGTTTTGTAATTATAAGTCAGCTTTTAACAAATCCTAAAAAAATACCGAGTATACTATGTGGACGTTCGGACCTTGGAAGCAGTAGTAAAAAAAAACTTGATGACCAGTGTAATTGCAGGCTGGTTTGCGGTATGACCATTAACCAAAAGACAGGTAATGACTGTACAATTTTCCTCTAATCAAACCGTGTACTTTAGCAAAGAGTATATAACTATATTTATAGTTTTAGAGTTTAATTTTTATAGTTCAACATAAAATATTTTTTTGTGAATTTGAAATAAGTATAATTAGAGAACTGCTTCACTCCATGCATGAAAAAAATTAATCCTTTTAGTTTTAAATGAAAAATACTGTGAATGTTTTGGGATTGCCACCGTTGCATACATACATTTAGGCAATGGTATAAGAAAATACAAACAGACTTCCGGAACAAAATTAAATAAACTTCGACTTAAGGGTAAGGTATAATAAAATTTAAAAAAATTAAAAATAAATGATATGGCTACAAAAACTTTTGATAAAATGAAATGAAATTTTTTGTGATACACTCTTCCAAATGTAAATGACATGAGATGTTTTGAAGAATAAAATCGCTGAAACTAAGTCCTTATTATCATTAGATGAATCGAAATGTAACATGGATTGGGGGATAATGAAAAGCCCAAATTTTGATATATATACAGGGTGAATTGCTACTCGTGCTACAAACTTCTCCAGTAGATTCTTGACCCTAAAATGAACAAAAAAGTTCACATTGACCATGGTCCGATTCTCAACCATTTCAGAGTAATTTCGCTTTTTATCGATTTTGAAAGATATCACGTCCTGGCGTCGGAAAATCGTGATATCTCTTAATCTAAACATTTCTCTTAAAATCTATAAGCACCGTTGAAATCCCCGTTAATTTTTCAATAAGAAGATGAAGGTGGCAAAACGTTTGGGCTAATTTTTGGTGTTTTATTTCAGCCAGAACTACAAAATAAGTGGAAAATTGTGTAAATCTGAAAGTGCATAAAGTAATCCAGAGTTTCTAATTTTAGTCTCAGAAGGCAGCAAATTTGAGGAAAACTACCTGATTTAATAACGCTTCTAACGCACTCGTCATTTTTTTATTTGGTGGTTTTGAGACCAAGATGTCGATAACAAAAAGAGAAAAACTGTAAAAACCACAAAAAGTTTTTTCACTTTGTTTTTCTCTCAAAATCATAATTCCATTGAAATTTTTTAATTTAATTTAATGCCCATTTAGTATGTAATGCTTAAGAAGTTTACAAACAGCTAGAAGGTCAAGGAAGAAAGACCCAATAAGTCTTTTATTTACACAATTGGAATTAGGATTAATACCTAATAAGATAATGGTGTTTACTCACAACGAATGAAAAGATTTGAATTTTGTTCATTGTCTAAAGTGTACTCGTGCAGTTAACAAAATTTGTGATAATGTCTACATTTTCGTATGAAGAGTATGCAGATATGCATCTTGTTTATGGTTTCTGCGGTTGTAGCGCGAGAGCAGCGCGTCAAGAATATGGAGTTAGGTATCCTCACCGACGTTTACCTAGTATCGGTGTTTTCATTAGGCTCCACGAATGTCTCCGTAGAACAGGTAGATTCCCCACAAATTTACGCGAATTAGGTAATCAGCAAACTGATGTTGGTTTGGAACAAACGGTGATCGATCGGGTAATGGCTCAACCAGATATCAGCACACGAGACCTCGCGAGAGCATTCGGGATCTCCCAGTTCAAGGTGTGTGAAATTTTGAAAAAGGAAAAACTATATCCCTACCACGTTCAAAAGATTCAAGTATTGCATACTGGTGACAATTATCGTAGGAAGGAATTTTGTTGCTCGCTTGTACAATCTGACACTGAGGAACATCACTTCTTTCATCGAATTTTGTGGTCAGATGAATCAAATTTCACCCGAGACGGAGTATTTAACACCCATAATCTGCACCAATACTC
>CM077102.1:21604100-21673499 GCA_039619505.1 Cimex hemipterus
TTCAAAAAAATTTAATATTAATTAAAACAGGACTTTAAAATCGGTAAAAATATGTTTATTTTTCGGTAGCAGGGCAGCAACAGTCAAAATAGCCAAACAGTTAAACGGCAATATTAATATTTTTTGTAATAAAAATTGACTGTTGTTATTATTGACAGTCATTGTTAAAGAAAAAATTGAATAGATCAAAATTATATTATTATCAATTATTAATATAAAACTGAAACTTAACAAATAGTAAAAACCAAGTTTTAAAACTGGTAGAACAGTTAAATCTTATTAAACGATTATTGACAATGAATGAAACAAAGAACAATAAGTATATAAATAGCTTCAAAACAATTAATACACATTAAAAATACTAAATGGATAAACCTGAAGTGATTCGTTTTCAGAGAGGACAATGCTATTACAATTAGTCAGGGGCTGTCCAGCCAGCATAAATGTTATCTATAGGTCTTTTGTGCTTTGTGTGACGTTGAATTGGCTACAGATTCGCCCCGTTTTATTTGTAAGTGGTCAGTTACCATGGATTCAAAAGAAGTCGGCTCCATGGGGAACCAGTCTCCGAGTATCCTGCTCCAGTCCATAACTGATAGCAGTTGCTCGTGGAAGTGTAGATATTCCGACAGTGCCATGCACCGCCAACCCCTTTCAACCCCCCTCACGCATCTAACTGGGGCTTAACCACTTATCCCCACAACAAAGAAACTAGTAAAAAGTCCATTTTTCCAGATTAAAAATGTCGATTACTTTTCTTCCCTTTGTAATTTAATAAAGGGCCCTTTCTACAATTACACTTCAGATGCTTGAGGACTAAGCATAACACAAAGCTTATAATGTTAATTCAATTTAATAAAATATAGTTGCGAAAAGAATTAAGACAGCAAATCTATTTTCTACCATGACATGCAAAAACAGTCATCTTTCACTATGATTCCTTGATTTTTCCCCTTTTCTTTCATCAATGATTTGGTTTTAAATGTGCATTTTGTATAAACATTGAACTGTTTAAGTTTATGATTAAATTATGTACATTTGCACAAATGTAACACTCTCTGTATGTAATGGTACAAATTGATCTGTACATAAATGTGCTAGTCAATTTCTTAAAAAAAAACAATGCTTAGCTGCCTTCAGATAATAATATTGCAACAGCCAGTGCTACATTTACTGATAATTGATTTATAATGTTTAATATAAATGGCAAATATTTAATAAATATATATATTTCGGAACAGAAAGACAGAAATTCAAGATTACGGATTTCCTCTTTACAGTATGTGTTATGACAAGTCATTGATTCTCGTGTAACATCTGATCAGAAATCGTATTATATTAAAAATGATTTTTTGATGTAAATAATTAGGTGAAAAGGTGAACAGTGATAAAAAAATTAACGGCTGAACCCTACAGATAACCTTTTATATCGCGAAAAAATGGATTGGAAGTCATTTTATTGTAGTAATTGCTCTTTGATAATTGCTTGAAATAGATTAGAATCTCCGGTTCTACAGGATGAATACGATCCGGTTCCAAAGTTTTCCCATGTTTCACGGATCATCCGCGTGATAAATAGCACCAGTTGATGGTAGTAATTTTTTTTTTTTTTTTTTTATTAGCAACACACTCGATTAAAATATGAAGTTGTCGGTATTCGCTAATGCCGAAATGTCTTCAGAAAAGCACTGGGCCCATAATGACCGAAGGTGATCAAACGATGTGATTATATGGATGATGTAAGAAATGACTCATTTAAGACACGCCATGGTGTCATTTTGATTCGTTTAACGGAGCATTTTCGTTTTCAGAACATGGCTACATACTTGACCTGGATGTTAGGTTAAATCGTCTCATTCCTAAGTCCCTTCCCGGGATTATGAAAGCTTCAGGCTAATGGGATGTCGTTTTTACACTCGGATTAACATAACACCAGTGCTAAAGTTGTATGTAAATTTGAGATTTGCATCTTATGAAAACTCTTCTTGTTCTAAAAGAAAATATGTAACGTTTAGATTACAAATCGTGAACATTCGAAACATCGAGCTAAGCAGATTAACCAGTCCGTCGCCTGACTTTCTGTTTGTACCGCCATAATTTAAATATATTAAAGTTAGCAGCTGTAGCCAAGACCTACTTACAGTGCATTATAAATTTTCTAAGTAATCTGTTAAATCGCCAATAAAATACAATAATGTGAAAAAGTTTTCTCCATATTATGTTTAATAAAATTAATAAATACATTTTACAATGAAACATTTGTAAACATGAAAATTATTATGTATAAAATTATTGTTTTTAGTAAATAAAAACACAAAATAACAAATATTACGACGGGGGCGTCAGTGCCACGTTTTAGGCATTGACACGGCGCTCATCACTGTAAGGTAAATGCGGCCCTGCATTCGAACCCGCGACATACTTCAATGGTTGTCATGATATTTTAAAGTTGTCACGGTATCCAAATGCTCAGGGCCAGCGAGGTTCTAACCTACTGACTAGAAAACTGAAGAACAAATTCTTCAGAAACACACTGAATGTCATAGCAGTTCTACAGACTCGCCTCTGTATTCACTTCACAGTAGTATGATCGCAACAATGATTAGTACAAGAAAACAACATGACATCCATTTTCCTCTGACTATACTACCAAAATCCTTTAAGCCTAGATGAGTGAACAATAAAAGTCTTAATCTTTCTATGATCCTTGACCTCGCAAGGCGATTGTGCTCATTGCTACCATAACGCCGCCCTTTATACCACTTCCCTACTTTATGGTAATTTTCTTCCATCAGCATTATTTACAAATCCAACAAACAAACTAACTTTTTCTTCGTACTGTCCTACCCTCGGGGAAACTACTTGAAAAGTGATTCTTATCCTGCTTGGAATTTCTATCGCAATCAACCTTCCGGGCCAACTGTTTGACTAAGCGTCAGTAGTGACGTCTTGATTCTTTAGATGTCTCCAAGGCGTGCAATCGCGTCTGGTACTACTGCTGAAACTCAAATCTCTCCTTTCTAGTACACACTATCTTATCCCATCTGATCGATTCATTCATGACAAAGTTACCTAGCGATCCTATCTGACCTATTCATTCCTCTCTGGTGTTTCTCAATGGTACATCCTAAGTTCTATATTTTTAAGCATAATCACAGCAGACTTCCCTCGAACTCCAAAATTCTCACCCATTACATTTGGTAACGACACAGCTACTCTCTTAGCAGTTCTATCCACCCAAGACCACTTTATACGCATCCTTTACTCCCTTTATTTGTATCAAATTTCATTTCCTGCGGACGCAAAAGAAAAAACTCATATTTGGACTTATGGACTTAAAAAACCCTAACAAGACCCAATCTCTCCACTCAACAATTCTCCGCAAACTCCACTCATAACTCTGAATTCCTTAAGCTATACTACTGACCTTGCCAAATCCCGATTCTTCAAATTACACACCAAATTATATCTTCACTAACCTCTATCAATCCTCCTAGGAGGTTGAGGCATCACCAAACAGTAGAAGGGGCTGTCTATTGTTCGCCATCTATGGGTGGCTCACATTCATACCTAACGCCAAGTTATATTTTTTCATGTAACTTATGGACTGATTGCATAAATTAATGTAATTGTAGATTAATAATTTTAAAAAAAGTATTGTCTAAAATTATTCAGTTGTTGAGAACTTGAAAACTCAGGGAAGAAGTAAATGAGAAAAATAAATTTTGGTTTGAATTTAACGAAAAATAGATAAATTTTTTATTATTATATGCCACATACCAGAAGGTTAGATGTCAGAGAAAATAATGATTGAAGCTTTAATCTGTTTTTAAGTTTATCTAACAAACCGTTGTCAAAGTGTTTATAAATAATTTGTCATAATATAGAAACACACAATAATTTAAGGTTTTTAAGTTGTGCAAGGGTTTTCCGTGTTCAGTGTTAAGACAAGAGAGTAAATCCTTGACAATACATCTTTCTTTTAAAACGTGATTTCAACTACGTGCGCATCTCTGATCAATGGTCTACGAAATTGTTTAGCTGCCACTCTCGTCGGGTTCATTTCCCTATCGATCCGTCTTTGTTGAGCCCTGAAGAATCGCGGCGATCACACAATAAAACTGGGACAGGTTGGAATAATTATGGCTTTTATCTGTACTTTTTTTGGAGACGTAAATATATAATGACATATTTTACTTCTGTTGTACTTCATGCGCAAAAAAAGCACGAATCTTAATTACAAAAGCATTTATAGAGATTGTTTTATTACTGGGGTTATTGCTGCTGTGTTTCTTCACCGATTAGTTTGGAAAATTATTTACTTTTCTCAGTACCAACACTAGGCTAATCTATTAATTAAGTCATAAATTGATACAAGCTACAAAAATTATTAATATATTTATGAGTTTACCTAACAGAATCATCCCAATGTTCCAGTCGTTTCCAATTTAAGTTAATCAGGACATATGTTAACGTAATAGAAAATCGATATTTATCAATGTATTCCAACATTCTATATGCCTCAGATATACCTTTATATAGCGGAAATATATTTATTAACAGATGAAGCAAGAAAATAAAAATGCTCAGTGCTACAGCGACCATTGTGAAGGCCAATTGAACCAAAAGGAAGCGGTCTTGCATCAAAGAAAAAAACGGCATTTGATGAGACTGGAGGGGAACCTGAGCAACAATTTCAATTCAATCAAAGATTGTTTCCTAACCCAATTGAATTCGACTTCAAAGGAAAAGGAAAAGTTTTATCCACGACAAGTTCATAACTCTATAGTGTCTGGATGAAAAAATATCATTTATCTGTCAAGCTTAATGTCATCATCAAAGCAAAACAAAAATGTCCATAAATTGACATAATTATGTTTTTCATACATGGTTTCAAATTTCCTTGAGTACCGACTCAGTCCCACCATGGCAAAGGACTGTACACGAGTCGGTCTTCAAACAAATTTGAAACTTTCTATTAAAAAAACATCATTTTGTCAATACGTTAAGTTGATTATCTGTGCATCAATTATTAATCGTAATATCAATTAATATATAATTTTTTAATCTAAAGATAAAAGGCAATTTTAGATAATAATAATAATAATGACATAGAGTTTGTTTTACAACTTTTATGAGTTCTTTAACTGTTATTATTAATGCCGCCATTAATTTAATCATTTAAACTTCCTGTAAATCTAACTCTAAATTTAACTACTAAGTTTAAGTCCACTAGCTTTCGTGGTCCGTTTGACCAATTAATATCTTTCAATTAATTAAGGTTTTTAGTTGAGATAAAAAAGCCTATGTCACGAGAGCGGGATTCGAACCTACGACTTTCAGCTAGATCCGCCAAAAAAATTGAAATAAGGAGGGAAAATTCAAAAGGTGGTGTTTAGAGGGGAAGTTGGTGCCCGAGTGGAAAGGTGATAGAGTTTGGGGTGGTTAGGGGTAGCGGCGTATCTAGCCGAACGTCGTGGGTTCGAATCCACTCCATTCCTTTTTTATCTCAACCAAAAACCTTAATTGATTCTAAGTTTAAGTTTCACACTGGAATGATGGCATACCCACCATTTTATTTACTTTTTATATTGTATGTATACATGTGATTTTTTGTTATTAATGTTAATTACATATACAAATAAATTTTTTCTCAGACTTAAATTTTTCAAAAATGTTTAGAATGAGGGTCAGATGAAACACTTGTGCAATAGAAGGATCTCTTTGTAATTATATTTCACTTTAACTAAATCATAATTGCAATCAAACCTGTTCTGTTCATATTCACTATCCAACCTTGTATTTTGTTTGTCAGTTGATATTATTGTTTAAAAAGGCGATAAGTCGTGCAATTCTGTGCTATGGCTGTCAAAATGTGGGGATACAAGAGGTTTGAAGCAATATAAAAAGTGCAACTTTTTTTGTAAAAAAGTTGTTCACATTGCTCTCTGGTACACCAAACTATATACTATATTTAGAAACCAATTTGAATTTAATTTTGGTGTATACACTTAAGCTTCACTACTCCTATATTGTGAAAGTTCTGATGTCTTCCGATACTAGATACGCCAAAATAACATCGTTGGCGGTCATAAAGGCTAATAGTTATGGTTCGCTCACTGCAAGTATTTGTTTGAAAGACACAACTTGCCCTTCCTCATATCCTTGGACAACCTCTGTGACTGGCATAATCATTTTTCAACTATTGTTGATCAAATTAATAAACAACATCACGAAGAATACCGGTCACGAGTCCAAACATCCACGCATCTCACACTTTACAAGGAGGTACAAATTTCTTCTGCATTGTTCGACCTGCACGAACTTAATTTTGACGGTCTTTGTCTCAATGAGTTGCGATGGCTATTTAAGAGAAGGAGCGAGGCTTTGCACTTAAACTCGGCTGTTTGGATCAGAGGGGAATTGGGAATCTGTTCTTTGTGTAATTCGCGATCTATTGAAACTTGGCGGAATGCTCGTCCCCGGGTGAGATATTGCATCTCGGATGTTTCACTCTTCCCAGGGTTGACCTGCTACGGTTTTTGAATGGTTCAAATTCGCGGCCCTTAATTCGTTACGCTAGGCATGCATGGAAGTACAGGTATGAATTAATTAATGAGTTTAATTTTTGATTTCTATTATATCCTGTTTTTCTGTTCTCTTTTGCATTTTGTCACTTTTTGTTTTCTTTGTATTGCGTAAGCTATAACTTTTATTTTATTTTATTGTGTATGTATATTTTATTTTATTTCTGATTGTGTAATCACGACCTCTGGCAGACGGATCCAAGATCCATGGCTTTAAATGCTTGGGAATCTAAATTATCTTTTTTCCTTTTTATGTTTAATAAAGCATTATTATTATTGTTTAAAATAGCTTTTCTATACAGTCACTCCTTTTGCATAAATACTAAGTATCGTATTTTAATTTACGTAAAACAGTATAATGTTGATTTATTGAGTGAAAGTGTAAACAAATCAGATATAAATTAAATTTTTAAGGAAGAAAACACCAAACTTTCGAAGGTTGCTTCCCTTTTGTCAGGAATGATAATTCCAAAGTTTAACACTTCCGATATAAATTGGACGGATTTTAGAACTCGATCTATTATCAACTTGAAAATTCACTTGGTAGATGTTACAGAGAGATAGAAAATTTTGAGTTGTCGCCCAACTTTTGACATATATAATTCCATCCTTAGTCTCTTTCCTTCATCATTTTCTTTATGCTGTGTGTACTGTTTCAAAAATCTTTAGAATGAGGATCAGATGAAACAATTGTGCAATAGAACAAAATAGGATTTTTTTAAATTTTATTTCTTTTAACTTAATTGTTTAAAACTGAATTGGAAATGTAAAATCTCCCAAAGATAAAATGTACTGAAATAATGTACTTTTAAAAAAAATGTACTTTTACTTTTATTAAGTTTTCGCATATACAAAGTTTCTCGTCTGATTTCGTTGCACAGTTATGTTAAATAAATATCGGATTTGTTTTGAATTTACATAAAAACAAAGTTTGTTAACAAATTTTTTATACTGGTAGAAAACACAGAGTAGATGACGTGCTTTTATTGTGCCACTAATTAATGGTTGCACTTATTCATTTCTGAAATACAATACAAGTTTAGAGTATGATACGTCAACATTCTTCTGAAAAAAATTAAAATTAATTCTTTCAAATAATTAATCCTTTTATGAAAGCCAATTTTCAAGTCACGATAGCGCAAGTGGTTAGAGAAGCGGCATATAGGGCCGATGGCCACGGGTTCGAATCCCGCTCGTGTCACTAAATTTTTCATTTCAACCAAGACCTTACATAAAGGGAATTAATTGAAAGAAGTAATTTGGTCAATCAGATCACCGAATAATGGATTTAATAATAAATAATGTTGATAATTTATCAAGTCAAATTTGCATCAGATTGCAGGATTTTTTTCGATCAATTCTTAAAAAACCAACTTTGTGATAAATGTTTTCAAAAAATTTGAACCATTGTTATCCGTGTTTAGAATCTTTCTGTACTATCCTAAGACGCATTTGATGTGCCAACTGGCTCTTTGGCAGCGTCCCAAATCCCGACGAGAGCTGCGATTCGTTTCCAGTGCATTTCAAAGCAATATTTTCAGATACGTAAAACGTCAAATGTCGAAAAAACACCTCGAGGCGGTTAAGCAAACACCACATCAAACACGGTAAAAGCAAACAAGGTTTTCACCTGATCGTGTAGGCTTAACTGTAATCACCGACACGCATAATAATCATTTCAGACTTTTGCCATAACGGAGAAAGTGGATAACAGTTGAAACTTACGATTTTTTTGATGTTTCAAATTTTACTTGTTGTATTTTAAAACGTAATATTTACTGAAAAACACGCAATATCGTTTTTAATTACAGAAATTTAATTGTTAAAAATAAAACGTTTACTAACCAAAAAGACGACTTTTCTTCATCCCACGCACTAATGTTAACGTCTTTTAATAAACTATTGCAAAAATTAGTTTTCGAGTAATAAAGTTTAATTTTACGGGACATTTATTAAACTTTCTCAGCTTGTAATCAAGTTTTCGGTTCGTGGAAATTAACGATCTGTAACTAACTTCGATGTGGAGAAATAAATGAGGTAAAATGGTGTAATAGGGTGGAAAAATACTTAATTGGAAGTAATTTGTAATTTACCGACTGGCTTGAATATATTTTTTTTAAATCTTGAAGACAGTGAAATCATTGAAACCTATTTTATACCATTAACGGTGGCTTAATATAATGAATGGCTACACATTCAAAATGAATTATGAAAATGAATAATATAATGGAAAATTAGTTCAGATTAAATTATTGCATTAGTGATTATTTGGAGATCGTGAGAATGTAGGTTTTAGAAAAACATTTTCTTTATCTTTATTGAGGTCATCCTCAGAGCCTGGGATTTATAAACATAGTTTAAATACAAATAAATACATGTAGAATGTTAAAAAAGTAAATTTATAGAATGTTAGAAATTTTAGACTCAATCAACTCAATGTACTCACTCAGATTGTTTGTTTTCTGTGTACATTTTAGGCTCAGTTTAATTTAGAAATTTCCAATACGACTCTATACATCCTGATACACCATTTAAAAGTATTTTTTACGCTTTAAAAAATGGTGCAATCGGATTTTGAACGGCCGGAAAATGACAAAGTTATGGTAAAAAAAAAAAAATTCGACGAGCTTGAATATTTTACTGTATATGCGCGAAAATCTGAAATCCTCTGTCTGAAATGTTGGAAGGGTTTTCGAAAAAATAAAATTAGAGATTAGTCCGCATTTACAATTTTAAGCTGTACCGCTCTCATCTTGTCCAGGGACTTCGGGACTCTGATTACGACAGGATTAAAACGAATCTTGCACAAATATCGATTTGTGGAAGTTGAAGAAAACGTTCTTCCATGCACCCTATAGACTGATGAATCCAAGGTCACCTCCAAAGGCCGTTGGTATTTTCAAACGTAGACAGAGGAAAATCCGAAAATTTCGTACTCTTGTCATCATCAGATAGTTCACAGTTTGATATGGATGTCTCGGAAATAAATTAATCGAGCCTTAGTTCTACATAAATAATTTAACTGGTGCTCAATTCCTCAATTTTTTTAGGAAGGTTTTACCAAAACTATTGATGATTTTCCTTTTCAACAACTGCTAAGAACTATTCTCCAGCTTGATGCTTGATACCCCGCACTCAATTCTTTCCAGGTGAGACGTTATTTCAATCGTCACTTCCCGGATAGGTGGATAGGACCTCGACCCCTGGGTCACCCATTTAACTCAACTTAACTATTTTATGTGGGGCAATTTAAAAAAACATTGGCTATGCCAATCATAACCCAGCAACCTCAGTTGAAGAACTGCGACGATGGATAGAAAATGGCTCTCAATCCCATGCTCTGAGCAAAAGTGATTAAAAAGAGCATATCTTTGCATTTTTATGCAAGGCAGCCAGTTCAAACATGGAATGTGGTTAATAAATGATAACACAAAATTCACTGACTGGTTTTTCAACTTTTTGCCATAACTTTGTTATTTTTTATCGAGTTTAAAATCCAATTTCACGATTGTTTCCAGCGTAAAAAATCCTTTCAAATGATGTGTTAGTATGAGTAGGATCGTATTTGAATTTTGAAGGTGAACTGGGCCTGACGTACCCCATATAATTTTTCTCCAAATATAGGTAAAAGTTTGAAACGACTAAAAAATATTAAACAGATATTTTTGTTTTTTTAGTAGCGTCATTGGTTCAAGAGAAATTCAGCTGTGGCAACTAAATAGGACACCTTGTATTATATCAATACAAGTTAATGAAAGTGGTTGTTTCGCGAGGCCCTTTTAACTCCTTTCAAATTTTACCGCAAAATAGAAACGTTTCACGTAGTAGAATTTTAAAACTAGAAAGTGATGTTTGACGGATGCCCGATGTACATTCTGGTTGAAGGAATGAAGACAATAATTGGCCGACCGTTACACCCATTCTGTTATGTTACCAACCTAGCCCATTTCCTGGAGCATCGTGAGGCACGAATCGGCAGACCGGTGCATATTACACTCTATCCCACATAAGAAAGCGATCGATGATAATATCTTAATTGAACGTGGAATTGAAAACCTTGCCGATAAGCTCCACTTGAACGCATGTATTGCATCACTATTTTGTGTAGGCCGCTCTATGTCCCTTATCTGACCCACATAAAACACGAATATTTTAAAATGGCATACGATTTTCTATTATAAAAGCCCTCATTTATATGTGCAGGCGTTAATTGCTTCGCTTCAGACAGATATACAGCTTAACAAGGCCGTCACACTTGTCAGTGAAATAAATTGCTTTTTGACCACGGTACATATTTTCAAGGGCGCTAACAAATTAGATAAATAAGCCAGTGGCGGGGCTAACGTAGTAAAAATTATCAAATTCAAATGATCTGATTGAAGAAAAAACGCAATTATTCATATCATTTAAAAGGGAAAAAATCAATAGTTTAAAACTAGATTTCCAAACACTCAATTTAAATTACGAAAAGTACCTTATGCCTTGCTTTATAAAACGTAAACTTCTTAAACTTAGTAATTCAAAATGCCATTAGAAATCATTGTAGACCGCCGATTTTATTATTGTACAATGTAGGAGGGAGATAGTAATTTTTATAATCACAAAATAGAAAATACACATTTACATGTGCCTGTGTATCCGTGCTCTTTTGAGTGTGACTGTGCGCTGTATACTTGTAAAGTATATGTATTCGCAAAAAACTTTTACAAACTGCAGTATATTTTATTGCATTATTAATATACAAAATAATTATTATTAACTGGAAGGTTAATATATTTTATGAATTTGACTATCTGTTATTATGCGAATTGTCCATCGGCAAATTTCTATATGCTAGATAATAGACAGGATACCCTTTTATCGCTTTTAGATAACATTTTTAAAAATTAAAATTAGCAAGCATCAGAAATCTGCAATTCTTCATGTTGTTTCTAAAACAGTTGATTAAGTTAAAGTTAACCTTTAGTTTTGATTATTTTTACGCTTGAAGATTGCACGAAGTCAAATTGGCCCAACAAGAGTTGTGACAGGCAGTCGACGTTTCGTCAAAAAGGAAACACGTGTAGTCAAGGACGATAGCGAGAACAGACGGACCCAGTAACGTATGTTGGAATTATGACTTCACGTTTCTCACTTTATTTTGTACAATTGTATTTGTTGTGTCTGCTGAGATGTAGATATGTTCAGGTTTGTGTCTGATTTTCGCTCAAGCTTGTGGATTGGTTGTTCAATTGTTTTCTGTCGAAGATGATAACAATCATAACAGATGTGTTAATGAAAAACCATTTAAAATTAAATTTGCACATGTATGAAACGTAATTGATTAAGGAACATGAATTTGTTTAACCAGTTTTTCTACCCACTGACAAATGACAGAAATTTGATGCAATAAGAAAACCGCTGGTAGGAATTTTAGGCAAAATGTATTTAACAATATCCCCCCTCCAAAAAAAGGTGCAGCAATAAGTATTTTTAAACTGGCGATATTAGAAATAACTGGTTTAATTATTTGTGATTTTGAAAATTCATATTAAAGAAATGCTTAAGTGTGCTATGCAAACAAATTAGAAAAGTTATTAAAAATTGATATATCTGCGTATTCAATAATCAAACTTTCGATGCGAGAGATTAAATTTTTCAAGAGATATACTCTGGCATCCTTTACAACCTTTCCTCTGGAAAAATACCATTTTTTTATTATATTAAGTTTCAAAGAGCTTTAACAGCGATAAACAGAGGTATTTTTGTACATTGTGATTAAAAAAGAAATAAACTTGTGATTATAATCTTACATAATAGAATGTATTGTCTCATGGTATTATCTCAAAAACAAATTCATTTTTTGTATTCTTTGCAATAAAATTTATCCTTTTGGAGCATAAATGTGTAAAATAACAGTTCAAACAAGTTCAGGAATGATGAGATTATGTTAAGAACTATATTAAGTCAGAATCCACATAATTATTGAAGTGCTATAGAGACTTAGTAAGTAGGAACCTTGAAAACTATACAATTGAACCCCCTCCATTTTATCAGTGAAAAATCCTAAACACTCCGAGTTAGTGAGTACAGTCAATAAGATTATTTTCATGGTCAACTATACTAAGCTCAGGAGCTTGAGTCGCTGGTGAAATGATGTGCAATACGCTTTGTTTAAATTGTACTAGTACAATACGTCAAAAATAGAAAAACTAACATTATGACTTCATCGACACGACCAATATCGAGTTGTAATCACACCGAGCCACGCGCTGAACCTTAACCACAATTTCAGAGGCTGCTCGCCGACGGATAATTAGGGTAGGAGTGTGACACGTGTGGTGAAAGGTGGAGAATCGGACCTCGTCTCAAGAACATGGTGATAACCGTAGCAGGTCAATGACGAAACGAACCCACGTTCGTATTATTCATAGCAAGAAATAAATCAAAGATAAATCAAAATTTGGCCAAATTAGTTAGAAAACGTATCAACCGGGGGTGTAGACTTATTAACTTGTCTCTTGATTTTTATCGTTTTCAATCAGTCACTCTAACTTAGGCGTCAAAATTGTAAATAATAAATTTACCAAAACATTTTTACGAGAAACAAAAATTCAAACACATTAATGACCATAGAGGCTTGAAATTGTTTTCCTTAATAAGTACAAAACTAGCTTAGGTTATTGTTATTTATAAACGTCCAGAGTGTTTCTTAATGACTTGTTTCATAATTTGTTGAAGTCGTGAGGAGCTGTCAAGAATGAAGTAATTTAGAACAACTCCTTTTTCATCTTTTGCCGACGTTTCTACCTTTATTCGGGCCATCTTCAGGGCGTGTGAAATTGTTGTGAAACGTGAATCTTTCATTTCGCGAATACCTTCACACAATACCACTATGACACCATAAAAATAGCACCGCACTTTATGTGAGCATGAAATACTTGGTTCAAAATTTATATTTACATTTTAAGTCGTAATTTTTCCAAACAACATACGTTTTGTAATTTACTCAGGCCCTGAAGATGACCCGAATAAAGGTCGAAATATCGGCAGAAAATGAAACCGGAGTTGTTCTAAACTTTATGCAAGTATGAAATACATGGCTCAAAATTTATATTTACATCTTAAATTGTATTTTTTTTTTTCAAAAAACGTATGTTTTGTGATTTAGGTTCATAAGATGACCCGAATAAAGGTCGAAACGTCGGAAAAAATTAGAAAGGTGTTTTTCAGAAACTACCTCATTTTTGACAACGTTCATCACGACTTCAAGAAATTATTCAGATCTAGGCTCCCTGATCCTTCAGAACGTAAATTAATCATCGGGAGAAGAGATTTCGCCACATAAATGACGGTTTATGAACGTTGCGTTCTCGCTAAAACAAATTAATTTTAAAAATTAAGTTCCGGTTTGAGGAACGGTTTACAATGCGTTATTTTGTAAGACGAAACAATTATTTTCTGCCATTTCTAAGATACATTTAATCAATATATTAACACATAGGTTTAATAATTAAATTAAAAACTCAAATAAATAATTTTTTCGAACTATGCTGGGTGTCTGAAATATGCCCTTTTTTCTTCAAAATCAAGCATAGACAAAACGCGATATCCAACGGGGCCCCTTAATTTATGGCTCTGCAATCTCTATCACAGGATAACTTCCAACCTTGGATAAGAAAATTTAACACCTTTTTCGAATTTATTTCTGAGCGTAGGAATTATTTTTCTACAAAATTTTCACGTTTTGTCTATTTCACTTAATTGAGTTAAAATTTTTTTTAGCAATACGTTAAAGAAATGTGTTGCTTCATCGTAATGTTTAAAAAACACCTGATAAACCCCTGCGCTATTCAACATGAATTCCTATTTTCAAGATTTAAATGGAGAAATGTTCTTTTTGAGGATATCTCGTTTTGGAATGTTCAATAATAGAACTATACATATGGTAATGTTGTGTTAATGGCATGGGAATGTATTACCTCTTTCCCTGACTCCAGTCAATTCCATATTCCTTGTTGATATTTTTTAAAACAAAATTATCTATACCAATGAAGACTGAATTAAACACGTTGCAGCACATGTGCGTAAATCGATTTGTGAAAGATGTGTAAACCAATTAAGAAAAAAAATAGAGCTTATCTCTAACCGATAAAGCCATTAAGTTTACATTGAAAACAAACCACTGTTTCTCACAATTATCTTTCGATAATCACTAATAAAAAATGTTACTTTGTTCGATTCGTCAGTTTTAACAATCCAGCCTAGTTTAAAGAAAATTTCTAATATGGCCTTTCCAAAAAGAGCATATCGAATTTTTCACATTTTCTTTTTAAATATTCAGTCTGGCATGCCACGACAATGGTCGTGAGGTAACCCGGGCGGTTGCGCGGATCCATCTCGTTGCTCAATTCTTAGAGGAACCGCACTCGTTGGGTGAAAGCTGCGGAAAAAACTGATGGGCTCGACGCGTTTAGAAAACACTTTTTCATCCGATAAGTACGTTTTGCATCATCGTTACTTAAGAAGATTTACTTTACTTTAACACTTCGACTAAGAAACGGCCAATAAGAAGTGCATTACTCACAAAACAGGCTTGAATTTAAATTTCTCACAAAACTAAAACATAAAAACTCTAATTGTTAACCGAAATACAATTCAGAGTCATAAAAAATGTATATCCAATCATAGAATTAGACTATTTGTATGTATGTATTTCTTATCCTCACCAAAAATGGCGAGCACAGAATAAAATTGTCAGATTTTTAAGGATTTGTATTTTTATAAAAAAATCAAAATTTTATTTTAGAAACAAAAAAAATTTAAAAGACCTTACATAATTGATAGACAAGATAAGCGGTTTTGATCGATTGGCTATTTTAAAGCTTACTTTCCCAACTTGCCTAATAATTTATCGACTATGATCGAATAATTTTTTTTTCAAATCAATAGCGCCAGTTTCTGCCGGTCTGCTATTTAAGATTTAAAGATCTATGTAGAAGATAGGCTACGATGTTTTAAAAGCTGCCACTTTTGATAATTCTGTAAGTACAGTAATTTACTTCTGTTTTCACCAATCTACAAGCGGCCTTTTCAGGTTTACTGTTATCTAAAATGTACGGATTTATATAAATCGAATATAAACTTTCCTAGATATTACATACAGAATAATATTGGTACCACTAAAAGTCCAGAAATGGCCACTACTATCGTAATATTATTGTGAATATCACCAGGCATTTCACAATTTTGTGGCATTTCAACTTCAACTTAACTTAGAATAAATCCCTAACTATTATTACTAAAATAAGTATTATTATCTCACCATAAACCGCAATTACGAATTTATCTGGTAAAGTAATAAAGGAATGCTTCTACTACTAATTCTATCGATAAATTAATAAACGTCAACTTGTACAGTAATAGGACTACTGCTAGTAGTACATATTTGTACTACAATAATAATACTATTAGTACCAATGTTACATCTATACAACATTATTAGTAAGTACTAATTTTACCTACCTATAAACAACAATTTCGGATTCTTGAAACTAGGTAAAAGTAAAAATAAAATATTAATACAGAAATACTTTCTCTATTAGTACAACATTTAACATTTAATACTATAGCAATATTTTTAGCAACAATATTAAACTGTATTAATATTAATACTAATACTACTTCCATTGGTACTTTAATAGTATTATTATTTTATTATTTTAATTGTGTAATAATGATAGTAAATTACAATTTACCCTATCTACAAAGTTAGCTTCCGATTTATAGAAATAGTGTCGAAAATATAATGCCCATAAAGAAATAGTACCACTATTTTTTCAGAATATTTTTTTATCATATTACGTTTATTTCTTATTTGTTATTTATAAGTAATAATAACGCTTCTTCTAATTTGATCGGTATTGGTACGTAATAGTAACATTCTATTTCTGTTGGAATACTGGTACCAATCAGACTTTTAGTACGATAGTGTTAGAAATATTAACAGTAATTCTATTTCTGTAGTAATATTAGTACCAATTGTACTTTTCTTACAGCAGTAGTAGTAATATATAGCAATAGTACTAATAGCAAATTTATGTATTACCTAGGAACATTAGTACTAATATTTCTTTCTACTACTGTAGTATTATTGTCAAATAACATTCTCTCAATCGGGGGCGTCGGTGGCCACAACGGTTTAGGCAGATCACAGTAAGGAAAAGGTCCTGGGTTCAAATCTAACCCGACATATTTTTTTTTTCAAAAATACCGGCACCCAGAGGGTTGATATGACCTCTGGTGTTGCGGACCCTCGTTTAAAACAATCGTTCAAACAACTTATCAGTAAGATAAATCTAATGTGAAGTTACGTTAGTTTTTTTAGAATAGAATAAATTGTACATGTGCACTACATATACAGTATACATCAGTACAGGGAAAGTGACTTTTCACCGTGGCTCCCTACCAATTAGAACTAATCATTTTTATATACAAAGAGTTAAGGGAAATTCCATAATAATTTGTTCAAAAAACCACATGCAGAGGATGAAGATGGTTTGATTTTACTTATACAAACTAAAACTGACTTGGAGGTCACGATTTGTTCTAAAGTCTGAAACCTTTCCTTTCTCAGAATCAGAATTCTGATTCAACGTGTCCATTACAATTTGCACTTTAAAGAGACCGAGATTCTTATCCCCCGAGAATTCCCTAAATCTGTAAAAGGTTCCGCTCCGAATTTTGCAATTTTAAGACATTCATTAAACCGTCGCGCCGTGATCTCACCAGTGAACGATGCCCGAAAAAAAATTGAACATAATTATTTTTTCTTGGAATTCAACTTCTTATCTTGACTGTTCAAATTCGTTAAGTCATTCTCGCTGGAAGTTTAATCAATCAAAAGGTGATAAGTTTAAATAATAATTAGTTAATTAAAATATCAAGGGAAAGAATCGTTTCACCCAGACGTTTCGTTACACTTAGTTTGAACTTTACCTTTCTTAAAACTTTCATCTCAGAGCTAGCTTGATTTGCACAATATGCAGTCAAGGATAAAACGGTTCGAACCCAATTCCACCTAGGCAAATGAATTGCACTGAATTAGTAATTGACATATATATTGGTTCTGGCTATGATAAACCACGTTCTTCTTGTCCGCAGGGATCTTATATTTGGGACGTGACTGATTTATTTTATACGACTCCTTCGTTTATCGACGAAAATTCGTGCCTATCTCCGTGCGTTTTGATTCAGAAACCTTACGAAATATAGTTTTTTTTTCCTCTTTGAACATCGCATAATTACTTCCCAGAGAAAACAATAGCTCAATGACTCGCACAAAATGGTTAATTTATTCTTCAGTCTGTACAACAACAAACAACACGGACTATTTGACATAATTTCAAAGCAAGAAAATTTAAATTATGAAAAACGAGCAATATAAAATAACTAACTTTGGCGTCTAATATTCGAACCTCAGCATAGAATAATGCTGTATAAAATATAAAAAAAGTGGCATTTGGCGAATATTGCAGGGGGTTAATGTATAAAAATGATTTGCGGATAATAATATTCAGAAATATCGCAACGCTATCATATTTCCGTTTTAATTGTTTATGTTGCTTTTATATTGTAATAAAATGTTAATAAGCAAACCTTAATGAATAATCGTATTAAATCTTGAAAAACCATTAATTTATTATCTATGTCTTAGTATTTTTTTTAGGGAAATAGTGTACAACTTGTAAAATTTAAAGCGGGCGAAGCAAATTAAGATTATTTATATGTATAACACACAATATATGGACTGTGGATATTTTTTTGAAGAAACTTAAAACCTCGTCAAATCGGGATCATTTTATTAAGTATATAAAATTATTTACTTTTGTACGTGTAAATATGAATATACTATGCTGTGAAAAACTTAAAAATATAAAAGTAATTCACGTTTTGATCTATTATACATTTTTTAAAGAAAATAATCCACTTTTTATTTGTATTGGTTTTCCTTACTGTTTTTTACTCGGAATCATTGAAAGTTTAAAATATGTTTATTATTCATAAATAAATGCTAGCTGGAAAGGAATTATAAGTCTATAAGTTGGTGTATTTATGGTATTATTTTTACATGGTGTAGTAGTAAATGTATAATGTATTCTATCTAAATTCTGTTACGTTTTATTGTAGTTATACTGTTTCTGAACATCCCTGACAGTTCAACCTCGTTAGTTAGTTGCTGCTCTTTCAATAATTGTCATAAAATCAGCTAACCAGGAAATGTCAAACTGTTGACCTAGTTATTTCGGATTTATACTACTTGACATCATAGCCATATTCATTTCAGCCTTATTATTTATAAAACCAGTGATAAGGCAAATGTGAAGGAAAAACTCTCAGCTTCTTCGTCAAGCTAATGATTTAAACGTATTAACAAATATAAATATCTAATTACAATATTAACAATTAAATTAACAAAATTTTATTTAGTATTTTTGAAAAAAACAAACAAAAAGCATGACACTGTTACATTGGCTTCCCTTGAAAAAGTTTAGCAATTTAGGTTCGAAAAAAAATCTTTGATGAGTTTTAATGTTTGGATTACTTTTACCGTCTTCATACACGTATATATTAATTTAATTGTTTGTAAAAAAAATAGGTGTTAAGTAAATTTGAAAGAAAGAAAACGACTCAGTCCCTTCGCCAAGCTTTCTAAAAAATCTATCCTTTTCATCAGGACTTTGAAACTATTTCTAATGATTTGCGCGGTCAGCAAATGTAAACATTTACTTACAGTCTTAAAAAATATGTTTTCAACCGTAACGAACTTACAATGACAATTGGATTCATTGTAGGGTACTTTCGGTAGATCTAGTCCACACTACTCATTTGTTCCTATGCTTAAACTCTTTGTAAAATAAAATGAAAAATCTGTCCTATTTATTTATTTACAAGGAATAAATGTTACATTTTATAATCGGATGTAATGAAAAAAAGTCTTATTGCTTTTTGTTCTTAAGTTAAATATGTTTAAATCGATAAAGTTGAAATTCTTTTTGGCAAACGTAAAAGCTATAAATATATTTGTTTAAATAATAAACAATCAAGTTGTTATACCGACACATTTCTTATGCTTTTTTTCTTATATAGTAACCAGTTTATTATAGAAAATAAAAGATTAATCCTGAAACTATGGAATGAGTTTTTTTTTTGACGAGAGTAGTGTTTGCAAACATACATTTTTCATAATAAATTGGTGGATCGTCATATGAAGAAAGCTTTAGGAATAGGCGTGTTTTATAATCAAACAATTTTGGAAAAGGTATAATTAATTTTTTTATCTATGGAAAGAAAATTTAAATAATAAGATATAAAATACTTTAAACTGAATGTTTCTAGTAAACTACTTAGGCTCCATTCAAAGATAAAATAACAAAATATGTTATGTAAGCATATATGAAAAATTTGAATGAAAAAACAAAATGGTAACATACGATCTTTTAGCTAAACGTGTTAATGAAATTATCCTTTTTTTCCCTGACAAATATATCAATATACCAGTTTTCTGTATACATGATATTCAAAGTAGGTAGAAAAGATAGGATAACATGTTAGCAGTTAATGTAGGTCAGTTTATCAGTCGAATACTAAAAAAAATACAAGTAGAGGGCTTTTACAAATGTAAAATAATATTTCCGTTCGATTAAGAACGTGATTTAAAAAAAAAAAACATTCACCGTCACAATCTGTTGTTGTTGCATTTATGTTATTCAAAATAGAAAATTTCAACAAATATTTTTCCAATGATGTTTACGTTTAAGATTAAGCTTAAAGTTAATTCCGGCTAATTTTCGGCTTTAAAACTTCTCTTAGAGTTCGAAACAATTATTTCCGGCTTGTCATTGGAAACCATGGCCGTCAACGAGCTTTGTTGTTTCGGGATGGATTGCCGTGGGAATAGTTTTTTCCGACCTTAAACGCCTCCCGTCAATCCGCAAATCGTCTAAGCCGGCAGGGTTTCTCAAAGGCTTAGGGAAACGATTAACACTTAAAATTTCTATGGTTCTATGGTGGTAAGAATGGCTGAAATAAACCCATAATTTTTCCTATTTAATTTAAGATAAAGAATTAATTATATTTAAGACTCTCCAGATTCAAGACGAAAAGACGTTACTTATAAATAACGTGCAATTGCAAAAGTTTACATCGTCCAGATTGACGTTTCCTACGTTCGAGTACAAAAAATGTATTATTGCAAATAATGTGCAACTGAAAAAGTTGAAAGTCTATTTCAAAATTAGGCTAAACACTAAGCAGACCATTAGATATATTTCAAGTTTCGAAATACTAGGCAATATTGTCCAAATGTATAAGAAGAGTTTTTCTTTGGCTGTGATTTCATTCTCATTCATTTGCTAAAAATATCTATCCTTTAAATAATTATTTTATCAATGCCTTAGCCTGACAAGTTAAGCGTTGAAATCTTGGTGGTGTATTTTATACTAGTGGCTTGATAGATAGCACAAATGTTAGGTATTTTCTTTGATATCTTCTAGATTTAATCTGTATTTTTTAAAATAACAGTAAGTATTTATATGTGTTTCATTACTAGAACTTCAGCATTTATTTTAATGTGAATTTGTGTTTTTTTTCATGTGTCATGTCCGCTATATTTTAACACCATAGGTAAATAGTGTTAAATTTTGTTACTATGAATAATAGCGAAGTTATGTAAAACGAAGTTGCGACTTAACACAAAACGCGATATGCGATCAATACTATTCGTGTTTAAAATAAACATGGTAAAAACTTGCCTTGTTCAACGAAGGTAAAGTTAGATGGTCAACACCCCTAAGGGTGCATGGTGGTTGTGGGTTCGACATGTCTACTCGAAAGGTTTTGGTCCACTGAGGAGTCTTACTTCACCGCCAGCTGACTTTGTAGTTGTAGGGGGACATGCGCTGTCGTCAACACCCCTCTTCGCCTTTCTACCTCTTCGGATTCAAACGAGCCAAGTATTCATTTGCTAATTGGAAAATAAAGATTTTCTATTAAGCCGTGTCAAGTTCGGGGATTGTTTGTATGTATAATTAACAGATTTGGCATATGTGTACTTTTTCGACGTCATATTTTAACTTTTTTTGTTGTCTTAAAAATAATTAGTAAGAATTTGGCGAAATTAGTTTTTATAACTATTAAGATTTTAAAAAATTCCCCAAACCAAAAATATTTAAGAGAGAACGATCATAGGTCTAATTTATAAAACGGTTTCTTGTTCTTTCGAATATTTCGCTATTCATAAAATCGACAGTGACCATGGAAGAAAGCAAGAAAAAATAATTTTCAACTGTCCAATTGTAGAAAATAAAAAGTAAAGTGATGGAATGTGCTAATCAGAAAAAAATAATCTGTTATTTTTTTAAATATATGTAACGTATATAGCAATAAACTCTAAAACCTGTGAATAGTGAATTTTTTTCCTTTTTTTATTTGGATTCAGATTTGTGTAATCTCAATCTGCACATGTATATAGAATGATTATTTATAAACTATCCCATTTTATTTCTGTTGTTTGGAAATTATTTAAAAAATAGGACTCGTCTTAATTTTTTACGTAGGATTTGAATCTGAAGTGAAAATTCTTTTTCTACGTACCGTACGTCGCCAGAGCTCAGCATCATTTTTTTACAAACGGGAAAGTATAATTTTGAATAGAGAATTAAATTCTACGACTTTTTGAAAAGAAGTTTTTACTTTGTATACTTTTCTTGTACAGTTTGTCGTTTAAGAGGTATTAAAGGTTGAACAAAAAATAAAATAAAATAATGATTATAAAAAGTTCAAATTTTATTTAGCTAAATTTCATTCATTTATCTTCTAGTAACTTAAAGGTGATTATTTATAAACTATCCCCTTTTATTTCTTTTGTTTGGAAATAATTTAAAAAAATAGCACTGGCTCAGAAATTTTTTCAAATAAGAAAGTATCATTTTGAATACTGAATTAAATTCTACGACATTTTTAAAAAAAGATTTTACTTTAGGCACTTTTCTTGTAGAGTTTGTCGTTCAAGAGTTACAAACGTTTAAACGCTAAAAATAAAAAGAATTGAATTCCCATAGTACAGGGTATCCCACGGAAAATCACCCCCCCCCGTAACTTCCCTAATTTTGGTCCCATTTTGGTCCCATTTTGGTCCCATTTTGATCTTTTTCGGTATGAAGTCTAGTTTTTAGATATTTCCACGGTTAGCAACTTTGTGGCTCATTTTATGACTACGTAACGTTCTTAATATGTGATGCCCCATTTTTATTTTGGACTTCATAGCTAGACAATAACCTATTCGATTTTTATTATCCTTGGTAATTGTTATTTTTTTAAATTGGTAGTCTGATTGACCAAATCACTTCTTTGAATTAATTAATTTTTATGTAAGGTATCGGTTGAAATAAAGCTGTTAGTGTTACGAGCAGGATTCAACTCACGACCTATCATCCCGACAGCTCAAGTAGAGCAGCTGCTATTGAGCCGAAAGTCGTGGGCTCGAATCCTGCTAGTGACACTAGTTTTTTATTTCGACCAATACCTAACAAAGAATAATTAATTGAAATTGTTATTTCTGTTATGTTTGTTCTTTATTGGAATCTCTGTTTCCTTTTACTTTTAGGAAAATTTTGTTTATTTGTAAAATTAAATAGTATTATATTTTCTAATTTTGTTTTTACTTATATACATGCTTGTTCTGTATAATAGGATTACTATTGCACGACGGATAATCGTTCTGTGTTGAAATGTCTCGAATTGTTTTATAAATGTGAGTAGTCGTTCCAAATCATGTTTACTCATTTCAATTTGTTTTGTTCAAAAACGTTTTATTCAAAATATAGGTCAGTAGGAATTCTCTTTAAATTCATGTTTGTAAACACTTTCCCCTGCAATGTCACAGTTTTGGGAATTGAAATTTTTTAAAGGGCAGACCAACAACAAAACCGGATATAGTTGTAAGAAGAGGGAAGGAATAGATTGAATCGTTTATTTTCATGACAACGCTTATTGGTGACGAGTAAACAAAAAAGATCTCCATTATTGAGTGGAAATGGAAAATACATCACCATAACAACGCAAGTTTCGTTGGCACAAAAAATTGTTCTACTTTTGAAACTGCCTTAATTTACCATATTTTCCTTCCATATTAAGTATATATGAATGAAAATATTTTAAACAAATGATCAAATTGTCAAGTCACCATTGCCGATTGATAAAAAGGAGGCAAAATAATGACCCAATATGGCTAGAATATAAACTGCTCAAAAATGAATAGGTGATGATATTACCTTCATGAAAATGCCAATCTCTAGCATTTATATTTTTATTAAAAATTGCGTGAAATTTATTGGAAATTATTTTTTTACTGAAGTAAAATTTAATTAAGGGATTTTAAAAATTGACAATAAAAGGTTGTAAATCCATAATTTTGTTTATGGGACACCATTTTTTGTAAACAATGTGTTATGTCCTCTGTTAACGAAAATCTTTGTGCATCTTTTAATAGTGTTGTCTAAATTCCATAAGGAATTTCATTCAATAGATGTTACAACGTTGCACTCAATTGTTGCAGGTCAACTAGCTGCGGATGTTGATGGAAAACCGTTCTCTGGAACGCATCCCACATGTGCTGAATGGTATTGAGGTCCGGAGACAACGATAGAAGGGACAGATGGGAAATTCTCAGTTTTTGAAGCATTGATGAATAACTCTGTCATTAACAGGTCTGGCATTATTATCCAAAAATTGCAAATCCCTGCATTGAGATCCCTGATTTGAGAGATGTATTCCTCAATAATTTCTTGCGCATAACGGACTGCGGTGAGGTTGCCTTCAATAATACGGAGTACAGTTCGCCCTCCGGTGTAAATCCCAGTCGAGATCATTACACCGCCTCCTCCAAACTGTTCAGAAGGAGGCATGAACGGGGCATACACTGTTCTCGGCGTTCTCTATCACTACACAGACAGAAACGCTACTCATCAGTAAACATAACATCATTCCAACTGTTGTTCTTTTCTAGGCGCTTACTACACCTTGATGGCGTGCTGTTGCTGCAGGTCTAATGGGCATACCATATGAGGTCAACGTCTCATAAACGATTCTTAATCGTTGATGAAGGCCTTGCCAAAATACACTATGGAAAGAGTTCCAACATGCAGCAATGAGAATATTTCTGTCTTCCTTTAGCGTCGTAATGAGCTGAGATCCAGTTTTTCGGACCTGGTCTACAGCCTGAGAGGTATGCTCTGACAAACTCCAACTGTCTCTACGACATTCACTTGCTGGTGACCTCGAAGAATCATTCTCACAATAATATTGCAAACTTCTGGTACAAGAAGATTTCTTTCCATGGTTAAAGAGAACACGAATTAAAATAGAGGAAAGATGAGAAGAAAAGGTGTTATTTTACAAAATAATTAATCTTCATATTTACTATTCGTAAGTGAATCCCCCCAAAATGAGCATTAATATTTGAGTTTTTTTGGTTTGTATTTGCTATTTTGTGTTATCCAACTAACAAGAATATACCGGTTCATTCAATTAAACTTGAGAAAATAAGAATCAATTACAAATATCTCCATTCATTTTTGAGCAGCTTATTATGAACGTAATTACGTAGTGAAAAGCATCGTATTTCCATTTCAAGGCCTGTCACGACGTTGGTGACTACCGGGACTTTCCATACACGTGGTTATAAGTCAGTTTATAAGCTCAGCTACATTTGACAAAATATTCTCCTCGTATTTTTAGCCTTTTTAGGAATGAGACCTAAGGGAATTCCGTACAGACGCCAGGGAGATGAAAATGAACACATTGGGCTAAGATGATTATGTTTTCAAACAAAATAAATTTTTAACGTTAACCATTATTATTTGCAATAGTGGATGGTTTACAGTCCTATTAATTTGTTATATCGAGAAACTGGTAAGTATTTACTATTTTATAAAATATTTCAATTACACATATAAGTATGTATTAAAGGTTTTTGACTGTATAGATAAAGGATTTCCAAATATTGTAGTAAATTTAACGACGAAAGAAGACGAAGAACGAAGACATTTGGTGAATTTTTCTAATTAGTTATCAAGTATACCTGAAGTATTGAAAGCATCGTCTTATCAGGAATTTATTACAAAAGCAACAATTATTGTAAGGAACTACCCATAAACTCAAAACGATATAATAATACCAACAAAACAGAAATTATAAGAACAATTTTAAAAGTAAAAGCTGAACATTTAGACATTGTACGAATTAAACAAAATATTTATCTGATCTCCCTTTGTAACAAAAATGAAAATAATGGTACTGCCCAATTCTTAGCTCCATTAGAAAATACTTACTTGGAAAACCTATAATTTCAAAAGTAGAACTAATATTAATTTTAAAATCTGACAATTTACACAATTTGTACTTGTTTACGCAAAATGGCTAAAACTACAGGGGGATTTCTGAACCTAGAAAAACTACGATTGAAAATCATAAATAGAAGTAAATTATAAGAAGAAGGGGAGAAAACAATAAGTAATTTAAACTTGAAAATGAAAATCCTGTACTCCTGTACACACAACCAGTGTCATATTTTGCTTTAGTTAGTATAAGGAAAATTATGTTTATTTTTTATTGCCTTATTATTTATAATTAATTAGCACAGTTCATTTATTCAGTCATATGTTGTAAAAAACCTTCATTCAGTCCATACTCAAGCGCATTACTGTGAGGAAATTAAGATAATTATTTTAGTTATTTTTAAAGCGTCGACCTATCAATTCGGGATAATACATATAATCAAAAGTCTATTGTTCTATATACACACGGTTTATTTCCCTGTTTATTTTATGTTGGGAAAATAATGTCAAGAATAGCCATAATACACGAAAGTAATTTTTGAAAAAGATATTATATTTATCATATGTGGCACATGAGTCAAGTAACTATAAGTAAATGTGGTGAGTAAGACTAATATTGTTTAGAATTAAATAATATTTTGTCAAGACCCAAACCAAACATGTTGAACCATTAAAATGAAACCAAAACCGATTTCATCAGTTAATTAAACATCACTTTTGTAAATAAAATGAACACAAGTCAATCTGACGATGAACGAGATGATAATTTCTCCTGATTACGCTCATGTCCACTTTGCTGATAAAAAGGTTTAAAAGACATTTTTCCAGCTTTAACATCGTGTTGATTTTGTTTAACGTTCTGGCTTGAAAAAAAATTTGAAATGAAAGGACTTAATATCTTAAAAGAAAAGTTTCTTATGTCGTGATTAACACCTAGTGCTAAGTCCAGTTTTAAAATTTGTTAGAAAATATTAGTGTTTTTACTGAGTTGCTTCTAGTCGAGGAATTCGTCAGTAGTTAGTTCGTTTCTGGGTCCTGGTAGCCTTGCTTTACCCCTTTGTGAGTTTACTTTCCAGATATAAATTAGAATAAATCACAATTTTATCGGTTTGAAAGACGCATGAAGTGAACAGGTCAAGAGATAAGACCACTCAATCAATCAATCAATCACTTTCATCAATCAATCAATTTCAGGTGCTAAATGGAATACGGCAAATGAAAATAAATAAATGACCCGGTGATGATCATTATTGATCAACTTACTGTTCAGGTTGAAACAATCAATGAAACAGGTAATCCGATATTTCCAGCTTGTAGAAAACAAAGATTTGCTATAAACAACACGTTTTGCTTTTCAGCTGATCCTTTTAATAATGCATGTTATTACCAGGTATTGCAGTTTATTTTGCAGAAATATCCCAATTCTATTAACAATTTTAAATTATAATTATAGTCATCTTCAAAGATTCTGAGTCTACAATAGTAATATCTGAAAAATGATAATAAAATCAAATCAAAAGGGTTTCATAAAGTGCTTTATATTGTTATAAATAGGTTTAAAAAATAAAAACAAAAGTAGCAAACGGGAGGACAGATATTATTCATTGTTGGGGGTGCTGCCATCACTCTCTCCCTAAAACGAATCATGAAATAACAGGCAAATAAACAATATATGGGTATATCAATATATATTGATTAGGAGGTTAAAACAATAAAATATAAATAACAGGTAAATCAAAGTAAATAAAAGGCGATAATAACCTAGTTGTTCGCCTATTAGAAGAAAAGAAAAAAATATATTCAGATGCCACCCATCAAAGTATATAAATGCTAAATTAATAAAACGTTAAAAAATAAAATTTTAACAATTTATTTATACAGACTAATTTAACTTTTTTATTTTAACTAGCGATGTTTTCTAACATTAAAAAAATTAAATCATTTAAATCTTCTTGTATATTATACTTAATAAATGATTTTATGTTTTTAATATGGGTACAGTGTTTTAGTTGATAAATACCTCTTATATAGCCTAACCTAACCCTCCGATATCCCGAACTTTAACCTAAGTCAAATTCTAAAATATCCATGTTCTAATGCAATATAAAAATAAACAATATAATATTTTATACTATCCTTTTTTTGGATGGATTATTTTTTTTTATTTGTATGCTAGTAGTTTATTTTTAGAACTCAAATGGTTTCAAATATTTGAAAGTGGCGCAGAATACCGATACGTAGATTTGACGATTTTTTTAAACTACCTTTAGAAAAGCCCTATAAGTAAGAAAAATAAACCATCTATAAATTTTAAAATTCTTATAATAATTGTTTTAAAAAAAAAATTGTAGGGGCGCCGGTGGCCGCAAGGTCCCGGGTTCGAATGCAGGACCGGTGGATTCGACATACTTACAAATGGTTTTTTTTCAAAAACACCGGCACCCTGAGGGTTTTTACGATCTCTGCTGTTGCGAACCCTCGTAAAATAAAAAAAAAATCAAATAAAATAAAAATAACAATTTGTAAGGCAAATAAACGATTTAATCTTAAATAAATGGTGTTTACATGTAATATAAAATTTGCTCAGAAGATTTCTTAGCCACTTAATTTTGTCAAAATTCTCTGAATTAAAATTTTTCCTTTTCCATACTTAGTACTGCTAATACCATTTATTTTTGAAGTAAATGTCTTACCATCAGATGCTTTCTATCGTGGTAATTTTTTTTCGTTTTAAATAATTCAAGGTAATATTTTTCTAGTCTTAAACGAGTAAATAATTGATATTTAATTGAAATCTATGTGATTTCAATCTTTCGTATTAGTACAGTTCTATATTGTATATGGTTGTTAGAATGAATGTTTAATTTTGGACAAATAAAAACAGAATGGGTAAAATATAAGTTGTAATTCAAGAAAAAAGTTTGATTATTTTATGAGTTTGAAGTGCCAAAATGCCACATAGTGAATGCTTCAATAGCGTGCTTATTTCTTCAATTTGCCACAGAAGGCTTTTTCGAAGGCATCAACGCCCACTTGATTAGCCTCCTTGTAGCCAGTCATGGTGGTCTTGCACTTCTGGAGCCATTTGGTGACGTTGGCGTGTTTGGCCAAGTTGACACCGACGACCTAAACATACAGTTTTTTGAATAAATAGATTTTCAGTTATTTGTAGAGAAGACAAAACGTACCTCGAATGTTGATACAGATGCTGCCAAACAGAAGTCTGCGAGGGTGATGTTGTCTCCAGCAACCCATGCTGTCTTTGCCAAAAATCCGTCCAAGAAACCGAGAGCTTCGTCCAATTTTTTGGCTTTCTCTTCGTCATAAGAGGCTCCGCCAAATATCATTGGATACTGTGAAAATGAAAACTTGATTATTATTTTTAAATATGTTTTGATTGAATATAAAAAATATTTTCTGCATTGTATAAATTCACTTTTTCCCAAGTACATGTATTTGTTAAATTTACACAATGTCTGTAAATCCCCGGAAGATGATCTTAATAAATATCGAAACGTTGGTACGATAAAGAAAATGTTCTTCTGAAACCTACGTCACACCAGACCGCATCTCTCGATTTCCGAATAATCTTCGACTAACGGTCACTAATCACCATACATTATTTTTAAAAATAATTTATTTTTCGTCGGTACGCATAAATATATATTCATTTTTTTCCCCATTGACAAAGACCGAAGCCATCGCCATTCAAGGCGAAGTGGCAAGCTATCGTGATGAGAAGGCCTGGACAATAGGGTTACGATGGATCGAGAGCTTGATTTAGAATTAACTTTTAGAAGAAGGATAGGATCAATTTCGTTGTGAGGTTACGATGTACTAAGAACCTTTGATTAGAAAGGTGGATGGCTGGTTGATCATAGTATCTTGTATCGTGTTTATGTTAGGTGAGTTTTGTCAGTCAAAGAGAGTAAAGTAAGTGCAAAAAGATTTTGTAGCTCTCAAAAAGCTTTCTGTTACGTTGTTGTATCTTAAATCATGTGTAAAATCCTAAATATCTGACTTGGATAGAAGTAGGTAGATCCCTGTTGATGTCGGTGGAAGACAAAGTTGCGATGTCATTGTGGTAAAAGGTGTATTTGGGATGTAGAGGAATGTCAGCAAGGCAAATGGTACACAGGATCGTACCAAGAACGCTCCCTTGCGTATTTCAATCTGAGGCGTGATGTCATGTTTTTGTGACAAATTGAACCACATTTACCTTTCAGATGATAAAAATTAATATGTTTGTATTTATATAAGTGCACTTACATATAGATCGCCAAATCGTGCATAAAGGGTTCCCATGTCAAAGTACAACCTCGAGTCGACCATAGCTCTTTTTGCGGGATCTTTAGGGTAAAGGCTGTCGTCTTTAGCGTATTTATTTGCAAGGTAGCACATTATGGCTCGACTGGTAGAAAAATTGATTAGAATTTTATTTTCAGTATTAATTAATATAACCATCTATTTACCTTTCAGTAAGCACTAAGCCATCGTCAACGAGTGTCGGAACCGTGTGTTGTGGGTTTAGCTGAAATCAATTGAATTTTTTAAATTATAATTGCCAAAATTTAATTTAAAAAATAGTACCTTGAGGAACTCCGGGGTTAAGTGTTCACCCTTCATAAGGTCAGTGGGTTTCAAGTTCAATTCCACACCAACGGCTTTGGCTGTAAGAAGGACACTTCTGCAGGGAGCGCTTCCCGCTGTGTAGTAGTAGTCGACCGTCATTTTGTCTTTGGAATGAAAAATATATCAGTCAAAATTATCACAAATGTCATAGATTTTTCATAATTTATATGGGAAACCATTTAAAATAGGCTAGTTTCATGTGTATATTGTTTAGAAGTTCAGTCCAACTCAATTTGTTTACATTTCTAATTGCATGCCATTAATCATGTTGGCAAATAATTAAACCGGAATGTAAACTATTTTCAATTTTTTATTTTTCCGGCAAGAAAGGTTTGCTGTTAGAATAACGAGTTAGGAAAAATGTACCCAACAACTCTGAAGAATCAATGGACAAGTTAAAAGAGGAGCAGGTTTCGTTTCAGCAAAAAGAAACTTAGAAGCTTAATACTGTGAATTCGGTAGAAAGGAAACTTCATTTTCAATGACGTAGAAAGTATAAATTCTACAAAATGCAGTGTTTAAACTTGACAAACTAACAGCTCCGGCTGAATGTCGTCCTTCATTTTTTAACTACAGTGCTAATTTATCTCGACTATACTTCAAGGCCGATATTTTGCCGGTGACTCCGCAAAAATTGTTCCTACCGGCAGTAATTTGCCTTGGCAAAGACATCTTATTATTAACATTTCTAACTGTTTTTTCCAATTGACTTAAAAGAAAATTAGAATTTTGTGCTCGACAGAAATTTTTAAATAAAATGTTGCTGAACTTATTTAATTTTAAACCATGTATTTGAAAACCTAAACATTGTACATTTGAATTTTTGTAAACAGTTTTTTTAAAGGCTTAGGAATAGAAAAAAAACGTATAAAAAGTATGATAATGTGTGATTAATTAATTATAATCTATATTATAACAATTGCACCAAATTTCATAACAATGATATCTTGTTTCGATCGACCCAATAGTTTTTTAGAAACAAATATTTTGGAATAAAATCACAGTCGCTAAATCAATGGATTTTGGATTACAAAATCAATTGGTGTAAATATAAATTAACGAGTGACCGTTAAGGACGGTTTTATTTACAAACCGAAGCAGTGATATGTATTTTTATAGAAAATAATTTTCATGGTCGTCAAATTTATTTGCAATTTTTGTTTATCAAGGACATGTGTTTTGGATAATTAAAAAAAATTATCGATTCCCTTGGTTATTTATCAGCAGCAATCAATGCCATGAAAATCAGGTTTTTATTGTACATAAATATGTACTAATGTTTTCTAGAGGTTTCAGTCGATAATGTTAGCTCATCGAGCTCTAAAATAATTAACTGGCTTTGTTGTAATGTTTATTTAGTTTATCATCAGATTAATAAACGTGTTGGCTTATGTTAATTAGTTTTGTAAAGTAAGTAAAAAAAAGTTGATTCTGTTAAGTAATTATATATTAAACGCAATTATACGTTATTGGGGGCGTGGGCGGTCAGTTTTCTTCTCTTGTATTTCGATCTGTTCAGTGAACATAGTAACAAATGAAAAAAAAAAAAAAAAACATCTGAAAACAAATGTAATTTTGTATTTGTAATTTATTTCATCAATATGTCGCCTATCTCCGCTTTGATTTTGGTGAATACATAAGGATAATATTCTTGTTCTAATATTGCATTGGGCTCTAGGTTCTTCTTCTGACTCTTATTCGCTCGCATTGTATCCAAATGTCCGTACAAATCATCGAGGCAACGACGGACTTTGGCGGCGATTTTGTGTGGTATCACTAAGAGGATTGGTTGGAAATTTGCAGGGAGGCCATAACGCAAAACGCTTTCGACGTATACCCTGCAGGATTTGACGTGTATAAGAGCAATGAAACATTCGCTGAAATTAGATATGCAAAATTTCAAAAACGGCTGGTAGAGCCTTTGTTTTTCCTGATACAGTTCGTATAACTCACGCCTGAACTCGAATATCTCCTGTTCGTTATATACGAAATCCCGGACGAAAAAACCGTTTTGCTTAGCTGAAACTTTGAACGGCTCGATGGACTTTTTGAAAAGGGTGACTGTGAAAAGGGCGTGATCGGTATCTTCCTTTATCAATTTAGTACTCTTGGGGACAATGTCTTCGTTCAATCTTTCGTATCTGTTCAGCCAAGACTCTTTCGCCGTGACTGGTATGACAACGACGAGTGTAGTCAAGAATTCGGATTGCAAGACAAAATCTTCTTTCGAAACGTAATCTCCGATGTATTTGGTCAGGAGGTTTCCTAGGCGCTTCTTTTCGCTAGCTGCATAATTGTTCACCACAGTGTTGTACGATTTTGCCTTTGCGTTCAACTCCACGTCGCATGTAGACATTTGTTTTTCGATCAAGTAAGCTATCGTTTTTATTGACTGTCTCGTCGGGTATTTCGCCATGTCCCATTTGAAAGTGATGAGGTAGTGGTGCAGAGTAACATTGTCAGCGTGGATGCTTTCGACGATCACATCGCGTCTATTCTCCAAAAGATCGTCCAATTGGGCGGCCATTTTATTGACAGTGCTCTCCACGTTCGTCTCCAATTTCGCCAGATCGTCGGAAACCAAAAGCAACTGGTCCAACGTGCCGGCCTTCAGACTAGGAATGTAAAACTTGAAGCAAGCGCAATCGTTGTACTTGGCCAGTGCTTGGACCAACTTTCTCCATGTGTCGTCACACGTGGGATCTGCCGGCACGGAAATTATCCAATAATCGAACATGCTGGCAAACTGCCGCGGCAAAACGAACCGAGCGCTGACGAAATTTGAAGAAGTGAGCCACTAAAACATATAATTATGAATATCGAAATAATGCATGCCTCTAGAGGCATGTACAGTATATTCACCTGATGGTCATCTGATTGTGCGGAAATTAAAAATAAATTGAAAACTTCCAGTGAATTTATTTGTTACTTGGTAACGGTTCTATCTGAAAATTCGGGCCAACTATTTAGGTAAATACAACATATTTTAAGATAACTGGCAATTTCGTACAGTTTGAAGTTTCATGTGACAATTATGTTTTCACTATGTTGTATTTATTATAAAGGGTAACATCATATATATACAATATCAACATCAAGCTTCGTCAAACGCTCCTTTTTTACTATTTCTACAACTTAGCACCAAAAACATAGTACCAAATTAATAATTACTAAATGACAAAATATGAAAAACAAAACTCCGCAAAATTACGACGATACACTTACAAGGGAATGACTAGTTGTTGTGTCACAGATTTGGACCAAATCTTTTTGGTAATTCTATACACTAAAAGGTCAGACATGTAGTCGCCACTTGTTATAAATATTTGTTAGGCATTTTTTAAATATAGAATGCAAGAAAAAAAGCTATCAAAGTTTATCAATAATCAAAAAAATTCTAAAAACAAACTTGTTTCAAGTAAACTAAGTCATACATTTTTTCGTGAAGCTATTATGAAATTGCGTTTTAGCACCTCCATTCAATATAAATTGTTGTTGGCATTTAAATTTATCGATTTTTTGGCCACTACAATTTTTCCCATTTTTGAGAAATCGTTATCGGAATATTTGAATGGAACGGCTATATTTCAAAAACGGCTGAAAGGGTTAGGCCATTTGAAAGAAGAGGAACATTAAAATATATGAAATATTTCTATAAGAAAATACACAAAATTGCAATATAATTTTACATAAATTAATCTTTAAAACGAATTATCAACCTTAAAAATTGGTCCACCAACTTCTGGGGAAAACGATGTTGGAGCTTGCGCTAGGAATAGGCTATATAAATTATCAGTCAAAAAATTACTTCTGCGAATGTCGTTATCTACATTCTAATCTTCATTTATAACGCTAGAATAACAACATTGAGGTCAAATCCAAATTTTGATCACGTTCTGGCCTAATTTGCTTGCAAAGTGTTTGTTAAAATAAGTAAAATACAATGTTTTGTTGATATTTCTTTTCAAATCCTACAAAATTAAAATATTCTGCATCATATTCTTAGAACATTTTTGTTTTTATGTTAACCGATAATGAAGGTTAATTTTTTAAATTTGAACGAATATTAAATTTTCTCGGTGTCCAACATACGAAAACGAGCAGACTTGTTTTACACCTAATAATAGCTCTTAAACACCTGTAAATATCAAACATATATAAAACATGTATATAATACATTTAATGTTGCTATCGAAATTTTGGAATTTTTGAGAATGCTAAATAATTTGCCTGAGATTGCTGTTTCCAGTGGCGGATTCAAAGGGGGTGTCATAGGGTAATTACCCCTCCTCCCCTGGAGCCAAAAGAGAAAACAAATTCAATCAAAATTTGTGCAATTTTTGCTCTTTCTCCCGCACAATAACCAGCTCGATCTGTTCAACTTCACTCCCTCCCTACGCACCTCATTATTGGATTTTCAAATGTTCGGTACCGATTTTAAGCTGGACTTGTAAGCTCATTTGAAAAAAAAAATTCCCATTTTTGAGCGTTTTTTCTCAAATACGGTAATTTCAAAATTTTTCTTTCGTTTAAAATATCAAATTCGTTTCTTGTTTATACAAAATGAAACTGTTTCTTACTTTTTATTACAAATATGCCAATATTTCTTTTAATTTAACAGAAATCGCGGTAAAAAGCAAAAGTCCTTAAAATTGTGTATATTGTTAATAAATATATTTTCAGTTTTTCCCTTTGAAGGAGAAAGTATTGCGTAAAAAACGATGTGTAGAATTTTCTCTCGATTGGTACGCTTTTAGATCTTTTGTACCTTAATTTCTACCTGAAATTTTTACACCTCCGGTTGATTATCCTGGATCCACCCTTGGCTGTTTCCATGTGTTGTCTTCTTTTAACTTAAAAAAATATGCTTATACCCGTATGCTTACAAATACCAAGACATATCTGATCAAGTGGCTCTCTTTCCTTTCTTTTCTTATACTTGTTGGAACGGGAAAGAGGAGTTCTGCTTGGGAATAGATACAGGTCAGCTTCCTTCCTCGTTTTATTAGAATTTATTATTACCCCGTTTAATTTACATAATTGTTTAATTTATCGGTTAACGGCATTCCTTGGGACGAAAGACGAATGATTTCGCGTAGGAAAAAACCTTGCTGTCAACACCTGGCTGGTAAACGCGAGGCAACTTGTGCAAACCACGGTCATGCTAAAACGGAAAATGTTTTCCTCTGTTGATGAAGTGAAAGTAGGTTGATTTTTCAACGTGGGCGGTAGACCGTAGAAACCAAGGCTGTTAAAAAAATTCGGCTTTTTTATTCTTAAAACGTAATAAAATAAAAATTACCAGAGAAATATTTACTTAACTACTTAAATACTTAACTATCCTGATCCAATATTTTTGTGTTATAATACAAGGGAATATAAAGCATAAAAATATACTGACATTTACTCAATAAAGAATGTATAAAGCAACGTATAAGATACTCCCAGGTAAAGAACAGAACGTGATGATTATGACCTTTGTTATAACAGGTGAATCATCAACGTAATCATAATCATCAACATTGCATGTAAATTGACGCAGATCCCGACTGAGTGAAATCACAGAACCATTATCATTTGATTTCAATTGGACGTGATTCATAAAGAAGAAAATTTTTCAAATGGTACGATTATTCTCCTTTTGAAGTAGAAATAATCCAATATTTTTTTTATACGAGTACTACTGCGAATGGATTATATTTTATTAGTAATAACTCTGTCCAAAATATTTTTAAATGTTTATATAAACATTTTGTATACGACTTGGCCTTATGTAATTTATGAGCAAAAAATTAAAAGTTGGCGCCTAGCATTAAAATACCTTTCCTTGATAAAATATCCTTCGGGATGAACGACCCAGACCCCTTACAAAACTATCTATACTCAGCACCCACAAAATTGATAAGACCCATATGAAAGAGCTTTTTATTTATTGTTACGATAAGGTCCGTAACTCTGAGAGTAAAAAACTCGTATTTAATAATATTTGGGGAAAGAAAACGCACGGACAAATATTTCGAATGAAGTGATGTTTTTGTACAAGGAAGTAATAAGTGTCATTTAGATTTAATTAATGTTTCATACTCAGATCGTTCTGTAAAAAAATATGCACCAAATAAACTAATAATTGTCATTTTTCTGTTGCAATTTGCTGGAAATTTATTTAAAAAATTCCATTTCTGTTTGTTACTTCCTTACAAAACTTGAATAAGTTTGTTTTTAGGAGCCGTAGTAACTACTCTAGTACTAGGATGTTGAAAAATTATGTCAAATAATTGCAAACGCCGGCCTATTTTTGAAAAGCTAAAGGACCTCAAATAACTCCTGAATTATGGTACATTTTATAGCATAAACTAAACAGATGGTAGAGAGTGTGTTAACAGAGAAAAACGTCTCAAAATTAAAATGCGTCCAGTAGAATTGGTAAAAAAAAACAGGAAAATTTGGGGAATTCCGAAATATCGCAATTAATAATGTACCTCGATGTAAGGTGTATGTAAAAACTGGATTATGCTCGATTTTTCGATACGATGCACTACATAAATATAGAGAAAGATTCATCTGAAAAAATTGGTTATTAAAATCACCCAGTCGAATGGAAAATTACAGGTAACCTTGTTAAAAAGGAGAACGTATCATCAAAACTATTCGACGATGTGTAATAAATTAATAATGCCGTTTCCCACATTTAAAAACCGCACAAACCTAGTTATGCTTGATTATTTGCTTTGAAATCTTTTATATAATCATTTTTAGTAAGTCAATGATAAGTATATGCAACTGCCAGGATGTAGAAAAATTATAAGTTTTGGTCACTTTTTGGACAACTAAATGACCTAGCATAATTTCTGACATACAGTACAAGTTTAAAGTATGATAACTAAACAGAAAGTACACTCTTCTGAAAAAAATTAAAATTAATTCCTCCAATTAATTATTCTTTTTATGAAAACCATTTTTGAAGTCACGATAGATCAAGTGGTTAGAGCAGCGGCGTATCGAGCTGAAGGACGCGGGTTCGAATCCCTCTCGTACTACTAATTTTTTCATCTCAAGACCTTACATAAAAAGAATAATTAATTTAAAGAAGTAATTTTGTCAGTTAGACCACAAATCATAAATGGATTAAAATAAAAATATATTGAGTAGTTATGCAGTTAACAAAAAAATACGAAAACCCACCCGTCAGAAAAATAGTCTCTTTCACCTTTGTACACATTCAAATTATAATAGAACAATAGGTCGGTAAATGCACCATTGTTCAAAAATTTGATATACTCTATCGAAAGAAAAAAAAACCAACACAATAAAGATAACACTTAGTAGATGATATTTATTATATAAAACATTTGATAAGAGTGTTTAAACAAAACATCAATGAGACAGCAATAAAAGTACACTGTGACTTTCGCTTTAAGTTAAAATGCGTTTTTAACTAAACTTTAAGGCGCAAATATTTTCTTTAATTTCTCCAGAGAAAATGCCTTGAATTCTTTAGTAAAATCTTAACCAATTTAATCAAAGGCGATATGGATAAAACATTTTTTTGAAATTGTATTTATTTTGTAATTAAATAAATTCATTATACGATATAAGAAGAAAGGAAATGTTGATTGGAACAGATACCCGTTAAGAAACTCCCACACAGACATTTTATCTGACGTATATAGGACGTGCACCAGAAATTTAACCAACAAGATAGATTTAGCCTCACAAATGAAATACCGTGAGGGTTATATAAAATTTATTCGATGTATACTAGCAAAATTTAATCCTTGCTTGTAAAAAACTTAAGCTTGGAAGTATTTAGAATTTTGTAGTCTTGAATCTAGATATTCCCATAAGTTTTGAAAAATAATTCCGGAATATAACCAAGAGGCCTATTTGAATTATTATGTAACTCGAAGGTCTTGCATGGGAAATTGCAAGTTAATAATGACATGGAGGATTGGAATAACGGCTTGTGGTCGGGAACGGCTCCGTGAAGGGCCCTGAAAAGGGTGCTTCAAGGTTGTATAATGACCGTTCTGGACATGCTACATTCCACAACAGACGGAAATGAGGCTAATAGCAGGAACAATTCCGAATAAAGTATTTCATAATCCTAAAAGGCGATTTTTGACGACAGTCGTTTTGAGTAATAAACCTTGTAACGTAAAATTAATGCATAATCGATCATTTCGAACTGGTTACTGATTATGATGGTTATGACGATTAATACAGTAGAATTATAAATCGTTACAAACATTTGTAAGACATTATACATTTCTTAATGTATAATCGATGACAATGCAAAATAACTTTTTTGCGTTCAACAAAGAAAAGCGACCATAGAATCAATATTCAGTCAAAAATACATTTTTTTAGAGGGGCAAAGAATAAACAAAAAAGTAGTTTTAACTGCCCAGCACTAGCAATTTTGAAAATCATATTTGATCGTATTGTTCAGCCTACGGTGCTTTGATCTGTTGGCCTTTTTTCAACTGATATGCAGCGAGCCGAAACGCGTCCGACAGACCAAAACACCGAGGATAGCCAGATTAACATAATCGAATACGATGGAAATATAAGTTTTAAAACGTTCGCAACAATGGAATTTACGATAAGATGAGGAGAATTATTAAATTAAGTTTTAAAATATTTTTCAACTGTTTTTACAAATTTTTTTCATGGTCACAATATTTGTGTCATACTCCAAAAGATCCCAAGAAGAAATTTCATAGTTTCAAATTTTGCTTGACTATATGCTATCAATTTTGTTTTCTCGAGGGCAAAATAATATACTGGTACCATTTAAAAATTGCTGCCATACTTACGAATATTTTGTTTTTCACTTTTATTTGTTTTTTGTTTTGAATGCTCTATTGCGACAGGCACACAATATACTTAGTACCCTTAACATTATTTAGACATTAATTAATCTTTAAGTAAGGTATTGGTTGAGATGAAAAAGTCAGTGTCACGAACGGGTTTCGAACCCACGACCTCCGGCTGCTCTACCACTTGAGCTATCGTGACTTTTATTTTATCCAATACGTTACTTAAAGATTAATTAATTGAAAAGAATTTATTTGGTCAATCGGACCACGAAACTTAATGGATTATTTAGACGCTTAAAAAAAAGAAAAAAGAAAAAAAAAAGGTACACGACTAGTTAAAATATAAGAATTCTGTTTGTACTTCATCTTTTACTGTTTATTTGTCCACCTATGGAAAAGTTATTTATTTTTGGCCCCATCATTCCAGTATTGGTTTAAGAGCTATTGATACCATTTCCTCCTCCGAAGAGAGAAAGAAAAGTATCGTTTGGCTTCGTTCTTTGTTGTTTCTAACAATAGTGCGGATAGGAGGTTGTTTCGTGTTTTTTTTAATGTTAATATAATAATTAATTATAGTTTGTAAAGAAACAACTTGATCCTTGTATTGTATTCAGAATAGATATTTCGTCATTGCATAAAAACATGCAAACGTATAGGAAATTACTTTCACACAATGTGACTCGTATTGTGTTTAAGCCCTTTCGGGTTGTAATAAACAGGTAAATAATTATTATATAATAAATGCTGATATTATAGTTTTTTTCATTGAATAGTACGAAAAGTAAATAATTAATTATTCTTAATGTTGAAAGTATAGTTTAATTGTTTTATTTATTCTGTAGACATGTTTTAGTCAATGTTGTTCCGATATTTTAAGAGAAATTACAGGCTAAATTGTAGCATCAGGTCTCTTCACCATGGATACCATTGATTTAAAATCAATGTGACATGCCATCAATTGTATCTATGTCAACACTCAATGAAAAATGTTCTTACGAAGGAATTACTGATCGATGGATGCTTCTAATTTATTCGAAGGTTTTTTGTCGTCGACGAAAATATAGCCTTTCGTGTCGTAAGGGCCACAATAGTACCTCACTTTACACGATGATACCCCTATCATTAATTTTCGTGCGTGCGTGCGTGTGTGTACCCCGGCATGCCGTTGAAACAAAAAAAAAGGTCGATTCTCTCCAACGGCGAACTAAATATATTCGAGCCTACTCACGCACCGCCAACCGGTTCCTGCCGGGCTAAATAGAATTTTTATTGCTCGCGTCCAACGGGGAGAAGAAACGATTTCATTCTGAGATAAAGCCAAAGCCGGGGTAAAGACTGCGGGAGGAATCATCACGATTGGAAAAAGGAAAAAAGAACGATGACCCATCGGCGAAGATTGGCATGCCCGCTGTCATACCTCAAACGTCATTTCGTCTTGAATGAAGGCCAAACCGCAATTATTTTACATCCACCCGCTTGTTTCGGCGTCGGCTTTAACACAATATTCACCGTCTGTAAAGTTCTATATTTAAGTGAAAAGAAAGGACAAATATATTTAGATAAAACTATTAGGTAATAGATAAAAAACTAGATAAGATGAATTAATTATTTAGAAACCAAATAAAATATTACTTATCGTGAAAATACATGTTTTAGGTTATTTACTGAAATATGCCTTAAATATGTTCATTTTTCATATGTATTGGCTGAATAAATAATCTGTTTACCCGGCTTTTTCTGAAATATTTGAAAAGTATGTCATATTGTAAACTCAACCAATTTGATTTCTATCAAAGATAAATCAATATTATCAATTTGCATGTTCTTTATTTTGGATTTGGTACATTACTTTCTTGGGAGATTTTCTCTCGGGGTCAGCCAGTGCGGAATATACCGGTTTATTCCGTTCTTGGCTATTTTGGTTTGTCGAGCGCGTTCGGCTTCTTGCAATCTTCAGCTTCTTAGGCATTCCGAAATGATCTGAAAAGGCCAAAATTTCCTCGCCTCGCAGATCTCAAGAGAGAATCTTACAATTCAAATTAGAAAACAGACCACTGAAGATGAGGGGAAGCCGAAACACGCCGACAGGCCAAAGAAGCGAGGGTAGCCGGCACAAATCAAGAGATAAAATTATATATTATTTTCTATTTGAAATCCTTCGATGTATGCATACCGATTGGCCGACATGGACGGCTTTTAGACATTAAACTTTTTCTTCCGTACTTTGTCGCTTTGATCTGTCGGACGCGTTCGGCTTCTTGCAATCTTCAGCTTCTTAGGCATTCCGAAATGATCGGATAATGCCAAAATTCTCGCAGATCCCAAGAGAGAGAATCTTACAATTCAAAACAGAAAACAGACTAGTGAAGATGAAAAGCCGAACACACCGACAGGCAAAAAACACAAAACACACACAAAAAAAAAAAAAAAAAAAAAAAAAAAAAACGAGGGTAGACAGAGCACAAATCAAGAGACCAAACATATTATTTTGTATTTGTTCGATATATTCATACCGGTTGGCCAACGCGGACGATATTTAGACAATTATTGTTTTAATAAGGATAGAATTATTATACATTTCAATAAATAATTTTGAAGAATACCTTCTCTACTTTAAAATTTTATAAATTATCTAACTCTTGACTAACCGATCTTTTGCCTGCAAGATTTGACCTATGTATAAGTTACATTGTAACCATTTTGTCAGAACTCTTAATTAATGTTACCTGATTTTTTTTTCTTTAACAGGTGCAACTTTGCTGAAGACCGACCAAAGTAGGAAACTAGAATGTTGCTGCAGAATGCCGACGCGTCCGCCTGGAAGCTGTTTCCTTGGAGGGGGATCGAACGTAGTGGGGAGCCAATGAACCAAGGGCAGAATAAATGCAGATAAAATCAAAATTAAACGAGCCTTGAATAGGAATAACGAAATTAATATTTCATACCGTCCACATATGTGTATACATTACAAAATTCGATTTCAAAGGGTTGGTGGACGATGAGGTTTTATCTGAGATGGCATCGGTTCCTTGGAAGTTTCATAAAATCAAAAATTCCTGTATCACAGCAAAAAGTTATACATATATAATTTAATTCATTGTTTCTTTCTTTTACTCATTATTGGATTTCCAAACGAATATACAGGAATATTCATAAAGATGTCTTACAAACACTATGATCAAATATGACAGTAGGTTGTCAATTTAAATATGAGAAAAGGGAAGAAATAGTGACCATTTTCTTCTATTAAGATTAATAAATGTTGATAATTTCTATATCAAATATTAACGTAATAAACCATGCATGTATGTGTTGTTCATTCGTGGTATACATACAGTTCTAGAATGGATTGTACATATGATGAGGCAGTTGATAATAAACAAGTGGTCATAAAGACAGATAATTAAATATCTATTTCGACATTGCGATGAAACTGGAACATTACCGAAGCAGCTTATAAGATAAAACCCACTCTATGGCTCCTTACAAAGGAGTATCGTATATGTGGATAAAATCACATGACACTGACAACTCTGGTTTAGTTTTTGACAAAAATGGATGTGATGCAGTGTAGAGTTTATTTTTTAATATTTTGTTTATCTATTTATTCTTGATTGTCATTTTATAACCTTAGTACAATTTTATTTTGTAAAATGGACAGAAAGAAACGAATTGAGGAGGTCAGAAAAGAAAGAAAGAAGAAAAAGTAATTAATTTCATTATGCTATTCAAATAAAAACAAGCTCATATATGTATGCATGTATTTAATACAAAACAGCATTAATATTGCAAAGAACATGCTAAAAACAAAAGAAACAAACACCCACTCTCAATTTTTTTTTATTCTCTCCAAACAATTATTTTTGTTACATAATTGTTTGTTAAAACTGAAGCAAAATTGTATTAAAGTATATATCATGTCATTCTACAAAGCTGGAATGATATTTTTACAGTTATCTTATCAGAAGATAATAATGCCATATTAAAATTTTAACTAATTTTTAATTTTTCATTTTAAATATAATTATAATTATATAAGTCAATTTCATTATCGCAGATATTTACAAAAGATATTTATTTTATTGTTGTAAAAAATTGTATTGACAATATCTTATGTTATATTTATGAGAAATTAAAGGAGAATTAGTTATTTTTTCTTTCTTTTTGTCTTTTTAGCTTATTATTACTATCCTTATCAGTATATTTTTCTAAATAAATCATAGCATTTCTTGTATATTTTAATTAAATACATAGTTTTTATTTATTATATTTATTGCAGCCAAATAGAAAATAAATAGCTAATCATCAAGGACAAGGACAGGCAGTTGGATTTTCCCTGATAATCTTGATAAGCCTATACTTTGGTTTTGTGCAACCAACTGTTAAGCATTAAGTAGTGGGTTAACGACTTGATCAGTCAGAGATGACTAATTACAAAAATATACATATTAATTAATTATGAGCAATTGCAGTGGAAATCATTAGTTTAACTTTCTGCCAGCCTTTTGAGCTTATCGTTTCTATATCTATCTAATTCTTGTCATTTTTGAATAACTTTCGTTTATTACATTTATTGCAGCCAAATAGAAAATAATTAGTTAGATATTTATGGAAACACAGTTGATTGTTTCTAATCATCATGTTATGCTTGCTGGTTTTGTCCATCAGATGTATTTTGGGAATTTCTATATCTTCAGTGATAGCGGGTTGATAAATCAGATGAACAGAGATAACCAAACTATAAAAAATAGATAAATAATTTCTTTACAAAAAATGAGGTTGTGTGTAGGTTTGGTTTAAAGTCTATATGCCATATCCGTATGCATCTTTTTTTAACTGCAACCTATGGTCTATTGTGGAAACCCTATAATTCAGGTCATACCATGTAAAATGTGAATTTTCCAACAAAACTAAGCACTTTTCTCAGTGCTTCTTTGCACAATTCTCACGGTATGAAAATTTTATTGTACAAAAAGTGTTGTTGCTAATACTTAATTTTGTACGAGTCAGTATTGAATATTAGGTAACATCGCAATTTTGAAAAACCACAATTAGTACCGTTAATGTACAGGTTAAGGTTAATGTGGTATGAATAAATATATTTGATCTGATATTGATTTATATTATAATGTTCACTTTTTCTGTGGTTATTATTATGTAATCATAAATGCTGTAATTTTTGAGAGTTAGAGATGTTGAGAAACCACAACAGAAAAAGCAAGTGTTTTATACCACAATTTTCCTTGTAGACAGTACACATAGTACATACATGGAGAAAAATAATTTAAATAACTTTACTCAGAAAATTGGTTAAAATGAAACGTTAAGAAGAAGAAGAATGAAAAAATCTTGTAAACAGCTATGTACACATAAATCTAATGAAAATAATCAAACTTCAAAGTGGTCACAGTTCGTTAAACTTTAAATTTGTTGTATGTTTAATGGCCATAAGAACAAAACAAAAATACACTATTTTATTTGAATAAAGTTATAATAAATTTTCTTTTGCAGCCAATAACAAATTCCACAAGAAAGAAAGTTAATTGAATTATTTTAAATGATAAAATATTAATTTAGGCAAATAAAAACATTTAACGAAGGAGATAAATCGCAAGTTATAGCTTAGATCCTCATTTAATATTTAAAAGTAAATATGAATGAGTAAAAATAAATGAATTATACTCTATTAATTAATTATTGGGTACAAATTGAAATTGTTTACACTTACAAGATATATAAGACAAATAAATTGTTAAATGGGGTAATTACACGCAAAAAACACACTTAATTTTTAACTTGCAATTGGAAAACTAATGAATGCCCTATGAGTAACACTATATAGCTAATTTAACAGTATTTACAATTATAATGTTTTATAACTGATAATGGATGACCAATGTTATCAAGCAATCCCTTTTTTTAAATTTCTACTCATTAAAAAAAGGAAATAGGGGTAATGCTATGACATGACTCATCTAATCTGTATGTATCTGTTCCTCAGAGCCATAGACCGTTAAACCTTTAAACATTACAATTTTCAAAGATAGATTTCCAAAAATGGTATTTACAATTGTCAAAGAAAGTGCTAACATCTTGAAAATGATGAATTTGTCATACAATGTTGTTGTGCAATTGTTTAAATTGCAGTTTAGATTGCATTGAATGATGCAACAATGATTAAAAAAAAAAGAAGAAATACCTTTGATAATGAAACTTTAAGCTTTTTTTTTTTTTTTTTTTTTTTTTTTGAAATGTCAGAATAGAACTTTTTGTCACAAAACCTTGGCTACTGAGAGAGAAAGTTATTTGAACTGAATTGGTATTCCATGTATTAAGGACATTCGCCGTCAATGTCATAATTTTTAAATGATTAAATGATTACAAGCTTTCAACAATTAAAAAGAGCTGGAAATTTTGCAAATTTTTATCGAGTTTAAAACTCTACTCCAGTAATAATATCTCAATAGTTAATTCTTTTTTAAAACCATCCAATATTTTTACTATTTAATTTTCAGTCATTTTCTACTAAAATGAACTTTGCTTAATATTTAAATTACCTATTGAAATTGTAATAAGTCAAATAAAAAGGGAGAGACAATTTTAGACTGGATTTACATTACATAAGAAAAATCTACGATTAAGAATAGTTTTTTTCAATTAATTAAGGTTTTTAGTTGAGATAAATTGAGATAATTTTAGTTGAGATAAATAATTAATTGGTCAAGCGAAAATTAGTGAATTTAATGAAATAAATTCAAATTGTATGAAAGTGGGTTGTAGATTTTTCAGGCTCCCTACCTCAAATAAATACAAATATAAAAATATAAATTTGCATTACATAGAACTTGAAATACAGATTAACTTTTTGTTTTAATAAATTTTGAATTAACAAAAACTTCTGAAACCTTTATGAAAACATTTAATATTTAAAATTGTACAAGGAATAACCCAGAACATTTGTCCTATTTTTAACAAATAAAACAACAAAATAAACAATCTTTTCAAATAATAAATTCCATATTCAAACGCCTGTAATTTTCACAAGTAGTGAACTAGTTCAAAAACCTCAAGTTCTTAATTATTCGACAACTTTTAATAACAGGGTAAGGCAAGGTCTATTAGTCTGTAAGATCATGACAATAGACTGACAAATCAACTTATTGTAGAGAATTTAATGAAAATTGCTCTGTTCTCTTGATTCAGTCTCATGCCAGCCCCCGACTGCGTCTGGACTCTGTGACGACCGCTAAGTGAAGAATGGCCAAATAAATTGTATAAAAACGAGACTATGTCGCAGATAAAATTCTAAATTGTTTAACTAGACTGTCTCATTAACAACAACCAATTACAGAAAAATTGAAATGTAAGTTAATTTTATAATATGTATTTCATAAAGGTTAATTTCATGATGTAACATAAATAAAATTGTAAAATATGAATGCCATTTCAAATCAAATATTTAATTACATATAGTATATATTATAATGATCAAATTTCTTCTACTACTGGCTTATTAAATATTAATACAAAAAATAAGTTTAAATACAAAAAATGTTCATTAACTTAAATTCCTAATAACTATTTTTTTAACAACTTGCATATACACAAATTATATCTGCATTTTTTTCCGAAGAAATTATTATTAGTTTAAATTTTATTTATTGCGATACAGGTAATTTCAGGTTAAAGTATCAATAAGAACAAGAAGATAAATATATAAGAATCACTTTAGATAGCTAAACATTTCCCAATGTCTTAAACAAAAATGACATTGTCATGTTTACATTTTATCATTTATTTTGCATAATTTTAACTTTATGACTTAACTCAGTGATAGTTACGATTAAGTAACATTTTGAATAAAATTAGGGCAATATATTATATTTTAAATAAAAAATGGGCATAAACTAATAAGGACAAATAAAAATTGTATGGTTCTCTTCAAGTTTTCTGGTCTCAAAAAGTATTTGCCCAGATAAATGGTTCTGATGATATAAAGATCCATTTGAAATTTCCATATCCTTTTTAGTAAAGATAACTGAATAAGTGGTCCTTAGTGAATTATTATGGAAATACCAACTACAGGCAGAGAATATTATTGAAGTATACGAGATAATTTGCTAAATTGGTCTGCTGCTCTGGGTTGTCCGGAAAATAATGCAGGATTTTAAGTTTTCATTAAAAAAAATCTATATAAAATATTCTGTTTACGTTTACAGGATTACTCATTTGTATGAATGTCAACACTTATTAATCCTCTTCCAAATGATATTGTTTGTTTACCTCTGTAGCATTCCGCTACTTGGAAATAATTCAGTCATCCTTATAATGTCAAAGCGAGAATTTCGTACGATTTTCTTTTACGAGTTTAAACTCGGCCGAAGCGGAGCCCAAACGGCTAGAAACATTAACCAAGTCTGGGGCGAGGGTTGTGTTAATGAGTGCACTGTGCAAAGGTGGTTTAAAAAATTTCGGGAGGGAGATTTCAGCCTTGAAGATGAAGAAGGTCGTGGAAGGCCTTCCTCTCTTAATGATGATGTTCTGCGATCAGTGGTGGAAGAAAACCCCAAAACAACTGTTCGAGAACTTGCAGAGCAACTCAAAGTCAGTAAAACGACCGTCGCTGACCACCTCAAGGCGATTGGAAACGATTGCCAAAAAAATCAGCGCTTTGATGTTTGTGCATCACTTTTTTGTCGAAACAAAAATGACCCATTTCTGGCCAGAATTGTTACATGTGACGAAAAGTGGATTCTCTACGATAACACTAGTTCTGGACAGTGGCTCGACAAAGGAGAAGCTCCAATACATTTTCCAAAGCCCCCAACTCATCAAAAAAAGGTAATGGTTACGGTATGGTGGGCTTCATTTGGTTTAATACACTACAGCTTCTTAAATCCTGGCGAAACCATCAATGCTGAATCATACTGTAACCAAATTAATACCATGCATCAGAAATTGGCAGTAATGAAGCCCTCTTTGGTCAATCGGAAAGGGCCCATTTTGTTGCATGACAACGCTCGACCACATGTGTCACGTGTAACGTCACAAAAATTATTGGAGCTTGGCTATGAAACTTTGCCTCACCCACCCTACTCTCCGGACCTCTCGCCTACTGACTACCATTTTTTTAGACACCTGGACCACTACTTACAACACATAATATTCAAAAATCAAACGGAACTGGAAAATGCATTTATTGACTTTATCAATTCTAAAAATTCTGAATTCTACTCAGACGGAATTAATAAGTTACCAACACGTTGGGAGAAATGTATTGAGAGTATGGGAAATTATTTTGATTAAAGAACATTGCTTTAAAGTAACTAGTTTCTTTTTTTTTTGTTTAATACCAAAATCCTGCATTATTTTCCGGACAACCCAATAGTACAGTTTCTTTACATTTTTATTGGGGTGGGACTGAGGTTGCAGGGTGGTTAGATATTAGATAGATTCTCATCTCGTAGACCCCACGGTCATGAGTTCAATTCCCACCTTCACTTCCAGTCCTTTTTTTCATGATTGCCTCCACCTCCCAATATGCACAGTCTCCTTTAGGCCAGGAAAAAAAATCATGCTGTGTATTATAATAAAATGATATTAATATTTAACAAAATTGGATTTATGATAAATTATCATCTTACAAAATGTAATCATAAAATAGTAGAGCACAGTCAATCCCGTTTTACATGATCCCACATAGCAAAAATTTGTTATAATATACTTTTATTTATATCTAGTTAGATTAGCTTTATAACTTGGTGTTGCCCAGGGAAAAAATAAAAAGTGTTATTTCTCCTTTTTGCAAATCCTGAGGTCTATTATTTGTTATATGATCATTTTATAGTCTCTAAATCCACGTGGCACTAATAAAAACAACTTGTGAAAGTTTCATCAAAATCTGTTCTATAGTTTTCATTTATATGATTAACACAAATACAAACGTTCACTTTTATATATTATAATTATATCATAATAATATTATTGATTTTTTTTAAAAATTTATGTACTATGTGGTTTTTTTAATTAAAAGAGTAAACACATACTTTATTTAAATTTATTTGGATATTTTTATTATTATAATGAAAATATAATAAGAATTTTATATATTTACTCACAACTAATATGTATTACCATAACATTTTAGGCAGAATACCATAAAGAACTTATGAATATTTTAAAAATCAATTATCCAATTCTTAATTTTTTTTTTATTTTTCAAAAAGTACGTATGCAAACATTTTCAGTTCCAGCCAAGGACAATTGTACAACACATGAAACAGCTCTTTATTTAAAAATAGTTATCTATTTAAAGTGAAATAATATGTTTTAGTTTACAAAATGGCTTACTTCGAGCTGTTAGATTATTTTGTATTTGCATTTATGCTTGTGGTGTCTGCACTTATTGGAATATACTTTGCATTTTTTGCTGAAAAAAAACAAAACACCCCATCCGAATACCTGATGGGCAGTAAAACGATGGGCATCTTTCCGATATCAATGTCACTAATTGCAAGGTGAGCGCTAAATTTATCTTGTAATAGTCTAAATATTATTATTATTTTTTTTTTTTTTTTTCAGTTACATATCGGGTATATCTTTGCTAGGGATTCCTGCGGAAATTTACGCATACGGCACGATGTATTGGTTGGTGATAATTTCAGAAATGTTCGTAAGCTTAACGATGGCGTTCGTTTACATACCAGTATTTTATAAACTTGAAATAACATCTTCATATGAGGTATAATTTACTATAGGCTACAGGAATTTAAAGAAGATAATAAATTAATTTCAACTTTCAGTACTTAAAACTGAGGTTTGGACAAAATGTCAGAATCCTCGGCTCATGTCTGTTCATTGTAAAAATGGTAAAAATTTGTTATAAATCACTCTTTCATTAATAAAGTCATATTTTTCTAAAATAATTTTATTAATAAAAATAATGTATTGCAGATGCTATATATTCCTATTGTCATTTATGTCCCTGCATTGGCCTTTAGTCAAGGTATTTAATTAAATTAAATATATTTTAAACAATAATAAATCTCCAATGTGATATCTTAAAATATTTAATTTTAGTTACTGGTGTTAATTTGCATATTATCACCCCACTAGTTTGTGTTATATGCATCTTCTATACAACATTAGTAAGTGTTAATATTTTATTATATTTTACACTGGCTCATATTTATATTTTTTTTAAGTTAAGTAAATATGCAAATAAATCGAATAAAATTAAAAGAATATTCATTAATGAATTTCACTTAACATTCAAAAACTATGAAACATTGATTTTTTGTTAATATTCATTTCCAATGGAATAAATTATTAACGATAGGAATAACAATTTTTTTCAGGGAGGATTAAAAGCAGTTGTTTGGACAGATACGGTACAAATGGGCGTGATGGTGCTTGGAATGCTAGCTACAATTTGGATAGGAATTTATGAAATCGGTTTTGCGAACATTATAAAACGAAATAGAGACTCACATAGAATAGAATTTGATGTGTAAGTACACACAATCATAATAATACGCTTTTCACTCAAAATTGACTGCACACAATGATGTTTGGCTTGTATAGGCAATACAATTTAACAATAAAACCTTTTCATTTTTCCTTAAAATTACTGATTACTGATTTATATAAGCTCAAATTTGCACATGAAAGTACACACATACGCATGAATACCGGAGTGAGACTTATCATTATTGCAGTCCACTGGCAATTTCAGCTTTTTAAGGTACATTAATTTACCAGCAGGCCTCGAGATTCACCCACCTAGGGTTGGCATTCTCAGTCAAACCAATTCAGTCAGCAAAGTTAGACTACAGAGGCTTTCAATAAACAGCTGGTCATTTCATCATGTAATCAAACTCTAGCTCCAAACCTATTCATATTTTCACTCTTAAATGCATCTTTCCTATTTGGATATCATTCATTTGGTTAGGGTGGTGGGGTATAACTATCCCGAGAATATGCTTAATTATATAATTATAAGAAAAAGAGAATTTAAAGTATCAACTTCAGTGGTTACAACTATTTACAGGATTTTCGAATTACAAGGTTGATTTGCGATAAGCTTTGAAAATAATAATAAAAATAACTCCTCAAAGAACAAAAGGATTCCAACTTACAAAGGGTCCCCCACAGGTAAACAGATTCGCATTTAGAAGCCTACACACTAGAAATTATATATATTAATACAAACAGAGCAAAATAAAATAAATAATAAATAAAAAAGACAACAAAAAGAAACAAAATAAGACCAACAGAATATTGATTCCCTACATTCCAATGTATTCATACCTGTAAAACCAGGCTTTCTGAGCAAAATCAACAAGACCCTGACAATCGGAGCCGTTCAGAAGTGCTATGAGCTCTTCCCTCGTCAGAAAACCCCTACCCACATACAGATACCTCAATTCGTTCAGGACTGAGCATCTAGCAAGAAAGTGAAATGCATCCTCACGATCACCTGAGCTGCATAGAGAGCACACTGCAGTGGCAGAAGTACTCCCAACCCAAGGCCTGAAATTCAGGAACAACAACTCCCCCCATATTTTAAACCACCAGCGGAAAAAAGAGAACGGAACATCATTTGCTGGAGCAGAAAAAACATTGCAGGGAGTTAGCTCTTCCATCACCCTTTTCACATATATAACTTCCTAGAGGGATATTTTGCACCTTTCTATATACAATAAAACAGGTTTTCCCCAAAATCAGCAAACGAAATTACTCTTCACTGTGCTCAAGCACAATTCTCTTATGGGATGATATAACTACACACTCTCTATACGGAGCCAAGAAATGCACCCTTCAATTAGGTGGGACAAATTGAGCAACCTTTCTCTACATGCTGGATTCATTTGTGGACATTGGCACATTGGACATCTGTAATTGGGTGAGCATGGCCCTTGTATGAGTCAGTCCCTCTGAGGGACTTATTGAGTGTTATTTATATGTTAGAGTTTCCTTATAACACAGCTAATAAACACAAATAACTGGTTGATGTTTCATGTTTACCAGCAGTTTGTGTATATTTAAATTAGAAACAAAACCTAAAATTTGGATATATGAATCCCACTTAAAAATGTGTAAAACTATCAATTTTGATTATCATGTAAAGAATATAAACTATTAAATTCAAAAGTTGAAAAGTTAGTGTCTGAGTGGATTGAGGTCACAATAGCTCAAGTGGTACAGCACCGGCGTATCTAGCCGAAGATCGTGGGTTCGAATCCCGCTCATGCCATTGACTTTTTTATCTCAACTAAAAACCTTAATTAGTTATTGGGTCTCCAGAGTTTCTTTCGAAGAGCGCTTTTCAGTTTTCTTTTTTCAGAAGTTTTTGAGGCTGCCGGAGCGGAAAAATAAAATGGAAGACAATAAAAATTGCGGGGTAATGCACTACAATGCCCAATATCGCAATTTAAATAATTAATAATAATTTGTAATATACACTATACTTATTAAAATTTCAACCATCTTAACTTTTTTTCAAATTATGACCTTGAAGGGAATAAGGGGGGAACTGGCAGGGCCAGTAGCAACCAAGGAGCGCGGCGAAGGAGACAAGCCGCCACCACCAGGCAGGGTCAAGAAGAGGGCTCACCTTTTACCAATATATAATAAACCTTTAATTTTGCAGCAATCTTTACGGGGATGTGGATAAAAACCATTTATAAACACTATGGAAAAGTCCAAATCCCCTAGAGAGCTGGGGCTTACTTGCATTACCTTAGTATTTCAGATATTTCAATGTCACAAAAACTGACCAATTAAATTTTCATAAAGGGATGTTTTGATATTTCTGAGGGAAAATGTTACACTTTATTAACTACCACCATTATGATGGATAATATTTATTTTATAGCTCATAATTTATTTTTAGTTTTGATTTGGATCCGACTGTACGCCATAGTTTTTGGACACTTTCAATTGGAAATTATTTTTACTGGTTAGCATCCTGCTCTGTGAATCAAGCGATGGTACAACGTTGTCTTGCTATGCCGAGTCAAAAAAAGGCTAATATGTAAGATCATATTCATTTATCAAACATGTTTTAATTTTAATCACAACATTTTGCAGAGCCATATTTAATTTGGCCGTAGGAATAATACTTTTGGTTTCAATGTGCTGCTTTACTGGGTTAGTCGTGTCTGCATATTTCTATGACTGTGATCCCCTCACAACAAAGGTAAAATTGATAAGAAAATCTATATTTAATGGCCTGAGTTTTAAAATTTCATTTTTTATTCTAGAAAATCAGTAAATCCGACCAGATCCTCCCTTATTTTATTATGGAAGTTGGAAGTAAAATACCTGGGCTACCCGGTGTTTTTCTGTCAGGCGTTTTTAGTGCTGCTCTGAGGTCTAGCAGTAAAGTATAATATTGGATAGAGTGTTCAATATTGTTTTGTTCATGATCAAATAACGAAAATTTTATTTACAGCACGATGTCAACAGGATTGAACTCATTGACAGGTGTAATATTGCAAGATATCATTCGCCCTGCTGTTAAAAAGCCAATTTCTGAAGGAAAAGCTAGCTTTATTATGAAAATAATTGTAGTCAGTCTTGGCGCATTTTGTGTAGCAATGGTGTTTGTGGTGGAACATCTTGGAACTTTGATTCAGGTATCATTTAAGAAAATTTTCCTGCTAAACGCATTTTTTGACATATTCATACAAATAATTCCTCTGTACTCAGTGTATCGTATACATATGTCTAGTTACAAATTAAATACATATGTGACAATTCATATTATGTAATATTGCTGCACTGTAGCGGCAGCACGTGAATGCCACATGTACCATCAATAATTTTTAAATCATTTTTTCTATACACATTTCGATAATCAGAAGGATATAGTGATCGACCAACAGTTGTTAATTATAAAAGTGGATCAGGGACATTCACTACACAAACTGTTCAACTACTTTATGTGTAATCCCATCTAAAACAGGAAATATTTATTATATAATTTTCAGGCAGGCTTTAAGCAGGGATACACAAAAATAGACTATCATTATTTTTATAAATTTAATAAATGTTAAGTTTTTGCATTAGAGAAATAAAATTTATCATTTCTTTGTATTATTTTAGAAGCTGAATAACTTGTGTTTTCATCCGAATTCATTATTTTTATTAGGTTATTTTCTTCTGCACCCCCCCCCCCCACAAATAGTGGTTAGAGGTCTGAGGCAAGGGTGTATCATGAGCCCAATATATGTTTTCCTGCTGTATTGACAATGCAATTACACACCGCCTATTATATGTCAATGATTGATTTGGCCATGTGCCTACATCAACATCTTTGAAAAATTAGATGAGCAGTGTCATGTGTTCTTAAATTTGGACAAATCTAAAATAATTATTAAAGTTAGCAGAAAGGTGTTATTTTATAAAAGTACATAAATAAATTTAGTAAACAATTATAAGTATTTAGGAATATTGCAGACATCTAAATTAACTTACTAGTGTCTTTAAACTCATTTTCGCTAAAAAATTGGGTTGAGTAGAATACCTGTTTTCTTTAAGAGAACACTTCAGGATAAAATCAGGTTTACAACTCTGTTCTATGCAGCCCAGGTATGAGGCTATCAGAGGTACAAAGTGGTTAATAAGTCCCAGAGATAATTTGTTAGAAAATGGTTTGGTTTATTTTTGTGTACACTTGGTTCTAATGTTGGCTATTGACTCTTTTCTGTACCTAGTTGGGTTTCAAACTGTTCTTCATTGGCTCATACATATGAGTGTGAATTTAGTTCTTAAGTTGAGCCTTAAGCTGAACAAAATGAAGGTTTGTCTTCAGAACCCCACCTTTAGAATTTTCCCTCCTTTGTGCCATTTTGTCCGAGTGGATTGAGGTCACGATAGCTCAAGTGGTAGAGCAGCGCTCAAACTGAAGATCATGGGTTCTAATCCCGCTCATGACATTGACTTTTTTATCTCAACTAAAAACCTTAATTAATTGAAATATATTAATTGGTCAAGTGGACTATGAAACTAGTGAATAATATAAAATATCCCACAGATAGACTTTTAAGAAGACTAACCCTATTTTTTTTCAGCAGTATGTAAACTGGATTTAATTCTTTAAACAACTAAAACAAATTAAAAATCGGTTTAATTATTTAAAAAAAATCATATCTTTCTCTTGTATTCTTCTTTCCTCATCCCAGCCCAAAATCAGGCACATGGCTTTTGGGCAAAAATATTTTGTAATCTTTTTTTTTTTTCTTCTGTAAAACTTTAAAGTTATTTTCCCTTGTTATTTGTGATTGAATTTTCTCAGAAATCCAAGTTTTGTCAATCTAGAGTTTTCATGCTCGTGTTTTATTGTAGTTCTGAAACACTGAAAATGCTTGTAATATATTTCCCATCATCTTTAACATAATTTATTGAAGTACATTAAATTTCTATCAGAATTGTTCTTAATTGGCATATAGAGAGCCAGGTGGTATTAATTCTTTTACAACTCTGATCTGTGAGAATCAACGGTATGTTGCGTTTTGATGTGCCAAAGTTTCTCTGTCAATCTGTCCCTATCATTTCCTTTCATTATGTTTTATTGGATTTTCAAAATCAGTGAGCCAGATTTTGGTGGCCAAGTATACCACTATTGTAACCAATATTATAGTGAAATGAGGCTTAACTTAAAAAAAAAATGACTAAAATACTGATTCTTATAGATTAATGAAAAATTTAACATTAATACTGTATATTTTGATTGTTAACAGGCTGGAAAGAGTTTGGCAAGCATTACAGCAGGTCCACTTTTGGGGCTGTTCACATTAGGAATGCTGTTTCCCTGGGCTAACTCAAATGTGATAAAAAATGAACACTAACTAATAATACATATTCATAATTTATTTTTCATAAATATAGGGAGCAATAGCAGGAGGCATATCAGGGCTTACCCTAGTCTCTATTTTAAGTGTCGCATCCCAAACTGAAATAGCTAGAGGACATATAGTGTATGAAAAAAAGCCAATATCTATTGATGGTTGTTCTGCAGGAGATGTCACAGATTCTTTTCTGATAGAATCATCAAAGTATGAACTATCCCTGTCCGATTAAATTAAAAACAAATCTAAATACTGTTTCATTTTAGATATATTAGAGATACACTATGGATATTACAAATTTCCTACCTTTATTACACTCTAATTGGGATGGTCATAGCCCTTGTCGTTGGGATGGTGGTGAGCTACCTGACTGGTTTTAACGATCCTAAGAAGATGGACAAAAATCTATTTGCACCAGCTATACAAAGATTCATAAATTCAAAATCTTGATTTTGTTAATTCCTCAAATGTAATATGGATTTTGTAAGATTTTTCTCAAAAATAATTATTTAGGCAATTTGCCTCACTGTACTTCATCAGAATTTAATATTTCATAGAGCATAGATTTATTCTGATCCATGTAGGAAATACATTTAAATGGCAAATGAAACTACAAAAACTACACTCAGTATTTTTGTGAATTGAAAGTGTTATAAAACGTTATTTTATAGATATGATACTGTACTTTTAAATTAAAACTATAAACTTCTGCAAAGTTTCTAATCAGAATATTTATTTTTTTTTGTAATCCTATTGCTTCACACCATTTTTTTGAACATGCTATAGATATTTTAATCATAGTGTTACATTTTAATTGCTCATTTTCGTGTGAGTGCACACTGGAGCCTCTCCTGGAGTGTGGTAGATTCAGGAGGAGGATTTGGCATAACAAATTTCATTAATTTCAATTCAATGACAGTTGAGCGTTTATCTCAGTAGTGGTCTACGTGGAGAGATTTGTTTTTATAGAGTAGAATCATCAAGCTACAACTTAACTAAGGTTATAGAATAATTCATACAAACTATTGCTTTGACTAAACTATAATGGCTACCCATAGCACTATTTAAAAAAAAAAAATTGGAATTACATTTATCACTATGGCTACTATCAATCACCTCTCCACCAAACTTCTATTTTTCCTGACAACAGACTATGGCCTTTGCTAAAAATTGTATTTTTGGCTTATAAAGGTTAAACTTCAAGCCCAAGATTAACTAATAGACCTTAGAAATGGCTACTAACTACTATAAGTTACTATTATCATTATGGCCCAAAACCTATTTTTCCAGCTTTATTTCAGTAAAAATATCACTTTTCTTAAATGCATCATGAAAAGATTGCAATCATAGAATTCTTTTCTATTTTTCATTCAAATAATTTTTCTCTATATTCATGGTTGGGAAAAAGTTGTACTCATAAAACCTAGATAATCACCAAGATCTACCTAGATTTTTTAAATATATTTTATTTTTCTTCTTCTTGGGCTTCTAGCAATTAAAATCTTACTCCAAATATATCAGATTTACTCTTATTTATTAAATCTATTATGTTTAGTGGTCTATTGATCAAATTACTTCTTTCAATTAATTAATCTTTTTGGTAAGGATTTGGTTGAAATGAACCACTCCCCAGCTGAAGGTCGTGGGTTCAAATCCTGCTGCTTATGACACTAACTTTTACATTTCAATCAAAACCTTAAAATTAAAATTAATTGAATGAAGCTATTATATTTCTATTTTAATATGTATGATGATCCTTAATAACATGCAAAGTAGTAATTAAAATTCAATTAATTATTCTTTGTTCTTCGTTCTTGCAACATGTCGGTTATAAATCATTCAACTAATGTCAGACTTGTTAAATTGTTTCAATTAATTACAGTAAAAAAGAGTGAGAGCAAAAAATCGATAAGCTGTTCCACATTTTTTAAATTGTTTTTTGCACAGTAGAGTAACAGGCGGTTGTTGCAGACATTTGAGTGACATAAGGCCTAGGGTGATGAGGGTAAAGCTCGTTTTTCCCCTCAGGTAACCCCTATGGGACTTACATAGGCAATGTCAAAGAAAGTAATCTGAAGCTGGATTCCCAAGTTAAGAATTTATTTATTTATATACTTGTGAAGGGAAATGCCAAGGACAATATACTGAAACCTGTACATGCCGACGAAGGTAAAAAAAAAAAAAAAAAAAAAAAAAAAAAAAACAGAGGACAAAATTGTATTAAAAATTGTTTACACATTAATTAGCATTATAATATGCATAATTACAATTAATGATAGTTTAAAATAAAAAGTGTCAATTTATGTTTTCTTAAATACACAAAGATAAAATTTGCAAAATTATATAGACAAGATACATTGAAGGACTGTAAAGTATAAAAAAAATATTTTTTAATAAAATGCAGGTAGTAAATTTCATGCAATTTTCTGCGCAGGTACATGTCGTTAAAAACATTTTTATCGTTAATACATAATTGGTTCTATACATTAATATAATATTGTAATGTGATTTTAAAAAAATGTTACTACATACTGAGGAATTTAATTAAAGCGGGTATAGACAAATTGTTACCTGAATATAACTCTTTATACTTATACATTAAAAGTGTTAGGAAAACCATGTAACTACAAGAAATTTAAATGTTGCATATAATAATTTTGAATTAATAAAACATCATGGGGGAATGTCTTTATATTTCTCGTGAGAACTTTTAAGAAATAAACATATTTCCAGACGTTAGTAGTGGGAAAGCGGGAATTTGTATTCCAATTTACTTTATTGATTAATCAATGGCTGTACATTCACGGTTTAATTATGACCTTAATATTGATCGGTGTAAATATTAGTAATTGTGATTTAATTGATGTGATTTTTTTTTTTTCATGGAAACAATTCTTATAGTTTCAATATATTTACTTGAACCAATTTTATACAAATGAAAGAAATCAACTTTGTGTCTGGACTAACTAAGATACGCTCCGAAGAAATTATAGTTTAGCTTTCTTTCCAGAGCACCTGAGCCTGGGTTGGCTAGGCAAAAGTTGGCATTGCCGGCGTCTACGAGAAACCAATAGGCTCAACTCGGCACATGTACATTAATATTTGGTGATTTGTGCCTATATAAATAAAAAAAAAAAAAACTTTAAATATTAAACAATATGTAAAGTCAAAAATAGATGAAAATAATGTTTCATATTACCTAAAAAAGATGAGTGAACATTTAGCCCAAGTGGTTTCATTTTTGCAATCATGGCTCTAGTGACAGAACCAATTACAATGGAAGCTCTGTTTAATATAAATATAGTCAACTCCTCGACAATTGGATTTGGATAGGTTCAATTTGCCGCCAGGAGATTTCTCTTACAATTAATGTCGGGAGAAGTGGTTGTAAATTTCTTCAACCTGATGATGAGCTACAAGCTCGAAATATAGATCGTGAAAATCACAACAGTGAGTAGGAATTATCTTTTTAAAAAGCTTAAAAATGGATGTGGAATTTCGATCCAATCTCCCATCTACTTGCATCTGTGGAAATAAACCAAGAACTAGAATTCATATAACCTTTGGGAAATATGCCACTGACTTTCAGGCGAAGTGCTAGGGAGATCAAAGGGTAGGATTTTACCGCGGAAAGACTCGCCATTTACTCGGACGTTACTCGTAAAGTTCAGAGCCGTTTGGGTTTGTATCAAAGCCTGCCAGACATTGGGAACAACTAAATAGTTTGAGTACCAGTGCATACAGGGCAAAGGAGCAACGAGGAAACCAGTAAATTGATCAAGAAAAGTTTCTGGACGCTATCCTCCCTGAACCCTTTTTCGGCCTACCAAATTGCCATAAAATTAGTTCATTCACGCATTCAAAAATAACAGGATTATATATGTTGCGATGAGGTATGCGAAAAAAAAAGTAACTAACGGCAGATCTCCTAACTCTAGGACGTGCTAAGAACTGCTGTTAACTGAACACTGCAGACTTCAGAGGCCGGAAAGCAGAAACAAGCCTGTGCCAAGGAAAAAAGAATAAACAAATAACGGAAGATGGTGCAAAGGATTATGCAGGCTGAGACTCGTAAAAGAGGAAGAGCCCAGGTCTTAAGGAAACGCACAGTGCTTTTAACAGGTCTTGTATAAAGCCTTAAGATTGATAAATTTGAATAGGCTCAATTCTACCCATGTATGCACTTGTGCACACCGAGAATCGCCCACCGTGGGTGTTGGCAGTCCGGGGTCAGGCGTCTTATACAACCATAGTACCACAGCCGAAATTAGGCTCAACGGGTTATCGATATCAAGATTATTTCAGCCCCCAACGCATGCAGTTTTAAACTAAACCCGCTCACTCTCTCGCCTCGGGTGATAGTGTAGTAGATACTCCTCCATCACATATAAACGAACATACCACTTGATTCCACGCTCTCATTCACTCATTTAATTATTAATTTAATTCACTCATTCTCACGAAGTAGATAAACCCCCAAACTTGGCACATTACGATAATAATCTGAAACAAAACATCTATATATAAAGGACTAAACCAATTTCCTCTAAAAATAAGAAACAGGGGACTCAAAGATTCCCTGCCCAATCGGACCGCATTCCTACTCAACCCTTACATGGAATGACACTCAACCTACATTAACCAATTTTCTCCGCACGCCAAAACATACGCGGGTTAGCATAAAAAACGGTCTTAACAAAGATATCTACATAGTAATGGAGATTGCAAAATTGCACAATAGACAAGGTTGTCGCGGTCCGTAAAGTCTTAAAAAGGTGCTTTAACCTTAACTTTTGCCTGGAAACTAATTCATATAATAATCACTAACCCCGAAGTGGTCATCAGGGGTAGATCGAGGTCACCATAGCTCAAGTGGTAGAGTAGCGGCTTATTAAGCCGAAGGTCGTGGGTTCGAATCCCGCACGTGACACTGACCTTTTCATCTCATCTTAAAACCGTAGTTAATTAAATGATATTAATTGGTCAAGTCGACCATGAAAAATAGCGACTTTAATCCTGGTGAACAATAACATGTTTATTATATTTTAGAACTTTCTTTTTTGTATGTTTGCTACTTTTATACACAAAAGCCCTTTTAAAATTATTATAAGTTATATAAACAAGACAATTTTTAAACTATGTATGAATGTTGTTCCTGCGTAATTATCGCAAAGTAAATTACTTTTATCACTTAGCATAATAAAATAAAGTGTACTGTAATATCAATAAGTGTATGATTTTCTAGAAATGGTCTGGATGATCTTGGCCTTAAAGGTTTTTATTTTGTATTCAAACTCACAATTTAACTATGCGGATATTATATAGCCTTTGTACTGGAAATTTCATTACTCATCTCGCCTCACCCTGCTAATTTTCCTGAGGGTATTTGCTGATCAATGATATGTAAAGGCTGTGAAAAAAAAACGACCTTCTATATTATTGAATTCAATCATTTTCAAATTTGTAATAACGTAGAAGTATAATACTGCAGACATCTGCCCTATATTTAATTTATTTAAAGGTTATGCATTATTTAGACCTTAAAGCAGGATTTTCATGCTTGTTTATTTTTCTAGATATATAAATCTTGATCAAAAATCAAAAAGATTAATCAATGACCGAATAAGCATTTGAGAAGGCAATAAAGTAATGACAGTAAACACGTATTTATAAATTATGTATGATAGCATTGTCAGCAGTTTCATGACACCTTTTTAACTTCATGGTTTACACATTTTTTTAGACATAATATTTCAGTGATAAGAATATTTATCAATATGAGAAGCTTGTTTGGCAAATAACGGGTTTCGAGCAAGACGAACTAGCCCAACACAATCTTTACAGCATTGGCAAATAAATGAGCCTGTTGTCAAGGAGGATTTGTATCTCCATTTCTATTCTCAATGTCACAACAAACGGTAGTCTTACAGAATCCATTTATCATCGTCCTCCTCTTATCTTCGAAGAAATAGATAATTATCTTACAACCATGAATACAAATCACGAACAGAGATACGGTCTCTTTATATTATTTTTGTCGCCGCTGAACAAGCAATGACGCTCAACTATTCTAAAATTGTCAACTACACTTATCTTTGATAAGGGCTTTACATATCTATCGGATGATTTGGCCTGGATTATTTTTGAGACAAATTTAAAAATTCTTCTTTGTAGTACACAACAATTACGGGTACATTGAACAGTAATCCCCTTTGTATTACGTCAGTCAAGATAACCTTTTTTAGAAAATCTAACAATAAATCGCCACACCTACAATAGAGAGTAATTAAATATTCATAATTAATAATAGAGAAAATGTAAATATCAATTTATTAGAAGATTATTTCTACAATACGAAATATTCAAAACTTATTGTACTAGACTCTCAATATTTTTTTTAAGATCACAAGTTTAAAAATTTGAAGCCTGTTTGCTGTGAGGCGTATTGACAGGTTCTAGCAGTTTTCTGTTATAAGAATATCTCCCTTAAAACGCAGGCAGTGTTGCGTTCAATTCGTATTTGCTACATAGCTGTTCGAATCTCGGCATAGCCATGGTTTTTGATGGAGAACAATGTGACAAAGGTATCAGTAAAGTGATTCTCGTCCCTCGTGTAACACAAATTAATTATTTATCAGGCTCAATAAAGATGTCAAGGAATAAAAAAGGTATATGGTTACCCAACCTTCTTCTGTGACCAAAATCATCAAAAGATCCTAAATTTACCTAAAGTCTAAATCAACCATGTATCCTCCTACAGACACATTAACAATCTCCTGATAACAATAATGAGACATAACAGAGGAATTATGGATGTACGACGTTTTTAAAATCAAAATCTCTTTCGTCAATAAAAACTCAACCATGTAACATTTTATTTCGACCAGACCGGACAAAATATTGGAATTGTGGGATATCACCAAATCATCCAATATCCATTGCGTTCCTTACAATCAAAAGTCCAAAACGAATTTTCCAAGCTCCATACTTCCTGTCAACCTCACTGTCCATAAAGACCTCAAGTTTATTCTTCCGAAATATATAATAATTTGCTTTGCTTATTGACTATAACTAAATCGATAGTCCAATTTCCTAATATTGAAAATTCCAAGATTGTGCTGGGTAAACTCGAAAATGAAGAAAGTAAAATAAACTAGTTTAAAATTACCCTTTTGTTGCACAGTGTATTTTTATAATGATCATTTGGATTAAGAGGAAGTTCCGAAGTTGTAAGTGCCATGATATAATTGTTTATAATTTTACATAGATAATGTAAAATTTATTTGATTATATGTGCAGTAACTTGAAGAACTAACTTTCATTCACGTTTAAAGTACACAAAAAATTGCTGTTTGTGTACAAAGTAAATTCCGAAACTAGATTCGACGATAAGGAAATTTCATCGTTCGTGTTCTACGATGATGACACTAGACTTTATTGATTTTTTCTAAAAGTATTTAAGAATAAATTTATTATTCAATAATTTGCTTTTTCTTATTGACTATAACTAAATCGATAGATCAATTTTTGCTAATATCGAAAATTCCAAGACTGTGCTGAACAAACTAGAAAAAGAAGAAAGTAAAACTATTGTAAGAAGGGTATTACAATCGAAAGGGTCTCCTGCACAAGTTTTGTTTATGGGTAGACGGGTTTGATTTTAATGAAATGTGCTTGTGTGCGCGTGTGCGGAGAGGGTGAGCCGGCCGCTGAACAGTCAGTATGTGGCTAGCCGAGTGACTGTCGTGAGCTGGTTTGAGACGAGCGAGGCGGTCATGTGATACCAGGGCATAAAACAATTCCTCGAGCCTCTCCCTCCTCTCTCAGTGTCGTGAGCGAGTGTGAGTGTGTGAAAGTGAGTGAGTGTGTGTGCAAAAATGCCAGTGAGGAGGGGCCATGTCGCCCCGAGGACAACTATCATCGAAACTATCATCAGGAAATTTGATACGCACAGTAAGTAATCTTGGAAAATTTAGTTTTGAGAAAAATACATTAATACGGGATGACACATGAAATGTAAATAGGATGTGGAGTTGTCAAGGTGAACATCGCTGCGTAGGTCCACGTGGTTTAACTTCCCGTGTTTAACCTCCGACCTGACACCCCTGATGTCCTGGATTAAGCTCACACGTCCTCTTACATAGAAAATCCTTTTTGCCCTTACCATCTTTAAATATACAAGACAAAAACAATAAAATCGAAAAAAAATGATGGCTCTTATAAATATTTTTCCCTATTAAACTTTTCATCGTCAAACTATTATCAACACTTAAATAATTGAATATTTATTAATATGTATAAATGCTAAGCTTTACATTAAAATTTTATTCAATAAAACAAAATACTCAAACACCGCTTGGTTTTTTACGTCGATGTTAAACCAACATAAACAAATGAAATAATACAGTCAATACAACAACAAAATCAATAAACAATTAACTTTTCTTATTAAATTATAAATTAACGTGTTAGCATATGTATAAAATTATAAGTTTAACTTTCAACAAACATTAAAAAGGTGACTTTTTGTACATTTTATTAACTCAAAAGAATGAGGTGATTAAAATCACAAACTAATTACAATAAATTTCATCAATAATCAGTCGCTATAAAACCTAAACTTTGAATACAGATAAATAAATTTATGAATTCAAATATCAATTTACTACGAGACAATCATGGTAACTATTATTATACGTTATTATCATTATTAACTTAATCTTCTCGAATATTTTTCTATAGTTCGTTTTATTTGACCAAATTTTAGAAATAATCAAACTCAATTAAAACTTAGAATTCATGGACGGTTTTATGTTAAAACGCACAATAACAATAATATGTTCGAACATAATATTATCAATAATTTTATTTTATTACATTCAAGTAATTTTTTAAATTAACTTATATCTTCTTATTAATTAATTTTTTCAAATGGCTTTATTTATATAATATTAGCCATGCATTCAATTTACTTTCAATTAAACAGTACACAAACATTATCATGACCTTGCGAGTTCAGCTATAAAATTTTATAATAGAGCTATACGTAACTATATATAATTTTTATTTTATTTTCTTGTTTTAAAACATATTAAGCAATTTTAAGAGGAAGTTTATCGTGTTTGTTTTATTTCGTCCAAAATACCTGATGAAAACATGAAAATCTCTTTACTCCTTTAAATTAATTAATACGGGATAATTATTGCTTATGCGTTAGTTTGGTTAACAAACGTAGATTTTTAAACTCCTGTTTTCTAGTTGATATTAAACAAATTTTAGAACTGATGAAGCTAAAAAAGCAATTTTTTTTTCGACCAAAACAGCTCCCCTGATGCCGCACCACTAGTAGTTCAGCCTTTAAAATAATAACTTTATTTTAATTACCCCTTTTACTGTTTTGTTTGGGTTCAAAAAGAATAGACAATTTTTACACTTTGAAAATACTTTTAAAAATAAATCTTCTAAATGTATACTATCTATTGACAACTGTTTACTTGTTTTAACGAGTCAACATTTTTCTATTATCAATTTTCACGAATTAACAATTTATTTCCTCGCCTTACCGATTACATTGTAACTATTTAATCCTGCTTTAATTATTTGCCATAATTTCAACCACTAATTAATCAAAATGTTTCCAAACAGTGCTACAGTTCAAAATCAATTTATAAATGACTAAAACACCAAATAATGACAGTTTAAATATATAATGAACATTTGAATTTTATTGAATCCTTCAAGAAATTATAATTGTGTTAAAGAAATGAATTATGGGTGGTATTTACTACCTAACAAATTTTATAGAATAATTAATTCCTCATCTTTACCCAATAAATGATTATTTTTACACAACATATATTGTTTAAATGCATTTGAAAATTTTCTTTTATTATTTGTCGTATTAGATATTTTTAAATTGAGCATTTCGCCTGCTAGTCTTAGGAGACGGTGTCAAAGTTACATATATTGCGCAGCAAACTCGACCCTTGTAAGGGAAATGCGCGAGCGCCCGAATGTATAAATTTTATAAAATACATAAAACAGTAAAAACAATGAAAACCTGATATATCGTTTTTAGATTTAGGAACACGATAGAAAGTTTATTTGGGCTTATTTCGAAAATTCTGAACCAATTATCGTGAATCATGGATACAATTGATCTTTAATCATTAAAGGACCAGATAGCAATTTAGGTTTAGTACCTTTAGTCTTACTTTAGTACTTCGTCTTTAGTACCTACGAAAAAAATGGATAGGATAAGATTAACCTAACGTACCTATATTAATTATATATTGTTATAATATTAATATAATTGTAATATTACAGTATTATAATTATAAACCTATATAATACAAAGGTACATTCTCTATTGTATACTGTCCTCTCTCTCTCTCTCTCTCTCTCTCTCTCGTTTTCTCACTTTCTTTCAGTCTCTCTCTCTATCATTCCCTGCCTTTTCTTTTTCTCTATCTCTTGTCGTTATAAGCCCCTCTCTCACTCTCTCCGTGCTCTCATTCATTTACTCTTTTTTTTGTGATTCTTCACTTACCTGCTGTATATCCCAATCTATCAACCTTGTTCCACTTCCTTTTTTTTTTTTTGAAGAATGAAAATCCTTTTCTTTCACACACACACACGCGCACGCACGCACGCACACACACAAACGCACGCACACACACACACACACACAGCCTTTCTAATTCATTCGTTCTCTTTTTCTTCTTAAATTTTTCTCACCCTTTCTTTTTCTCATCAATTGCATTTGATCCTTTGTCACTTCTTACTTATTGCATATCCCAATCGATAAACCATGTCCGTTTGTTTCTCTTGCTTTTTCGAAAGATGAAAATGCTTCTCTTTTCACTCTCTCTCTCTCTCTCTCTCTCTCTCTCTCTCTGCCTCACAAATTCTCGCTCATTCTCTCTTTTTAAATCTATCTTCTTTTTTTCACCCGTTGCATTTTTCTCTTCATTACTTCTTACTTATTGCATATCCCAATCTATCAACGTGTGTTCGATCTTTCTCTTCTTTCACTTTTATTCTCTATCTGTCTTTTTTATCTCATTCATTTACTCTCTATCTTTTAATCTATCTCACTCTTTATTTCACTCTTCCATCCACTGCATCCTTCTCTTAGACCCTTCTTTATTTTCTTAAGTATTGTTGTCTATGACTGCTTGTTTCTTCCATTATGGTTTTTCTCTCTCTCTCTCTCTCTCTCTCTCTCTCTCTCTCCGCTCCCTTTCTCATTCTATCTCTTTCTCTATCTTCACGCACACACTCAAAAAAAAAAAATCTTAAATGTTGTCCCAATATTGCTTTTTGCGAGAAATAAACGCTAAATCAGTAAAATCTGTAGGAAATCCCTGATCAATAGATCTAGTTTAAAACAAATATAAAAACACCATAAGTTTACTCATGTTTTCTCTTTTATCTTTCTTTTTCACACTCATTCACATTCTGCTGATACATGTCACCCATTCTTTGAAGCATATATTCTACCTTTATTTTTGTCACTCTTAACTTATTAAATATGCCCGTCTACCTATCGATTATCTATTCATTAATCTCTTTTTTTTAACTGATGTATTTTTCGGTATTTCTGTATTTCTCTTTTCGCGCGCTTTTCAACGAATTGATTCCGAACAGTATGAAGGAAAAAATGCCTCTCAGCAAAATTGATGGGATTTATCAATTGATTGTGTGTAAAACATATTAATAAAATAGCTACAGTTTAATGTTTCTCTTTCTCTTTATTTTTCTGTGTGTATCTTTTACAATTTCCATTTTTAATCTTGAGTCTTATCAAACGTCCACAATTATATGTTGCATATATTTTTCAGTATAGCACGAAAGTAGTGCGTGCCGGATCTTAACAGTCAATATTGAAATTAATTTTACCATCGCGCGAAATAGCGGTCCAATATTTTGTAAACTAAGAGATGTACACATGAGGTACCACACACACAAACACACACACATGAGGGGAGGTTATCGCCGGGACAGTTGATCACCAATCGGAAACTTGGTAGAATTGTCCGAAACAGAAATTTATCACTTTCGGAACTTTACCGTCAAAACGCGTTTCTTATACCAAACTCGAGTTGACCAACTTTCCGTCCAATCACTAACTCAGAGTGTAATATTGAGTTAAACATTTTTTCCTCGTACTTTTCGTCTTATCTATGCGGAAGAAGCACTATCCGGATACACTGGTTTTATAAGCGATTATATTCCCCGTTCAGAATTATTTCGAAGTCAATAAACTGAAGATTAAGAAAAAAACCACCGTGTTGTCTAAGTAGGCCAAACTTAACTAATCAGGTTTGTTTTAACCGGAAAGCGATAAAGAAATGTTTTAGTCGCTACAAGCCAATATTTCATGTTCACCCTCTGTTTCCAATGGCTCGAGGATACCTTCTAAACTTAAAATAGACGTCTCTTTCGCCCGGATGTCCATGAAACTACAAGTGATCTATTTGGAAAATAAGTGAAGGTTGAATAATGCAATCATATACTTGTCAATATCTGTTATTTAAGTTGAAAGCTAGTATTTTATTTTGACATGTTCTTCTTTTTTTGCAGTTCGTATTTCAACCAATTCCGGAAATAAACGAGTCAATCGACGGTTTAACTTGTCCAATTATATAACAATAAATACCGAAATAAAGGAAAGTATGATCGCAATGGTGTTTAGGCTTGAAACATTACTTAAAATATTTAAAAAATGCAAATCATACATAAATAACAAAGCTGTTTGTGTTATTTTTCGAATGTGTACAAAGAAACTTTAATAGATTTACAATACTTTTAAATTGGACCTACCTTATCTACTTGTATTAAAGTGGGGATAGTTGAAAAATAAGGATATTTAATTATATGAGTGCCCGTTTACTAATCATTAAAGTTGTTTGATAAAATGGAAAAAGAAGAAAAAAGAATTTCTAAGGCTTTCATTAGAGTTGAATATTATTCTACGTTCACCACTATTAATAATTCCTCAGCTTATTCATTTCGAAACAGTGCAGAACAAACAAAGACAATTAATTTTCGAGAATTTATCGTTAATATATTGCTGTGCGTATAACTCTCTCTCTCTCTCTCTCTCTCTCTCTCTCTCTCTCTCTCTCTC
>CM077102.1:21673899-21692150 GCA_039619505.1 Cimex hemipterus
TCTCTCTCTCTCTCTCTCTCTCTCTCTCTCTCTCTCTCTCTCTCTCATTTCATTTTCTTGTCGGTAAGAGTATTGATTGATTTGAATTGAATCAGAAAAGGGGTTAAATAATAAAAAATACGTTTTGGTAAGGTCACATAAAGTCATATAGGATTTTGTGTTTAAAAGCGCAAAGAACGTACAGAAAAGAAAATTAAAATTATAAACTGACATTTTTCTCTATGACAACGTACCGTTTTTCAGATTCCTCCTTAATTTCCAGACAAAGGTTAATAGGAGCTTCTTTATGACGTTACAAATCGCGCGATTAGTGTTGGTGGAATTTTTCCATTATTATCTAAAACTCTTGTTCAGCTTAATGCTTGTTATAAGATCCCTTTGTTAAGAACTCCCGTGTGTATCCATCAGGCTTTAGCTTTTTCTCTCCAAAAAATCCTCAGCCTGCATTCACCAACTAAGGACATATTCTCCAGTTTCTTCTTTTCCTCGTGTCAATTCTGCCAGGGGTTTCCCATGTTCGAGCTTTGATGATGGGCCGTAGGCCCGAAATATTAATGTAATAGACTAAATTTAATAACACATTTCAATTTCGGAGAACTTTGAATTTTTCAACCTTTGGATAAGACTTGCAACGAACCGTGGATTTTAAGAAAAAGATTAACATCTGCACTCGCTTGTTTCTACTTCTCAGATATTACTCAGAAGTCTGCAGGCCTGTTATGATGCTAGGTTTAGTAGTTCTGTCGTTAGTTTCTGCGATGGTTTGTTTGTTGAACGATTTTTGGCCGTCAAAACTCAACTAACCTTACAGAAGGGATTGAGACCACATTCGAAATAAGGGATGAAATTGTTTGGTTCCGCCCAACCATCCAACATGCAGTGCATTCAACTCTTATAATCAATCAAAAGTACTAACATAAACTTTCCAAGCCCCTTAATACGTAACTAACCTCACTATCTACAACGAACTTAACATTCCTGTTGACAATGAGCTGAACCACTTTCAAAACTTCATCACCAAGCTTTCGATCCATACTACCCTTACTTCCTAAGCTATCTACTTTTTCATACAGAGAACTCGCCAAATATTATACCACGAACTTCCTACCCCTTAATCCCTACTGAGTGCTAGATCGGCTATTTTTTTTTTGTTCAACATGTGTTCCCTGGATGCAGTGCCATAGTGCCCAAGTTGTGACCGGAAGAAAAAACACATAGTTTCCATTATTTATGTTGATTTGTACTCAAGGTACAATTATTTATTTTTAAAAAATCATAGTATTTACCGATTTAAAACTTAGTTTCTACCATTTTACAAATTTCGAGGTTTACACAGAATTCTGATGTTTATTGTTGCTAAAAAAATTACGGTGAACTGCTATGCTTGAAACTCCTACGTACTTTTAGGGATTGACTTTTGATATAGTACATCTAAACCTTTATTTGGAATGGAATTGTATACCTACCTCTAGATCTTAATATTGAAAGATTAATTAATTAGTAACTATTTAAGCTAGCAAAGATAATTCATTTTCCGGAATATGCGGTCATTATATTTCGAATCGTACCGGACGGAAGCTTGTCTATTTATTTATGAACTACTACCGGTTACATTTTCCCTAGGAAATTGAATTTTTTAAAAATTATTTGTTTACACTAAAAATGATTAAAAATATTGAAAAATTAACTATTTTTACGACTTAAGGGCAATTTACGAGAGCAACATTAGAAAACCCTACAGCGAATATTATTATTTTTATTGAACTACAAATCTTCAAATAATTTTTTAAAAGATGTCTACAGTTCTTCTAGAGGATTCAAATTTGTGATCCCACGAATAAAAATTCCAAAACTCTATTCCAGATTAATTGATATACTTCAAAGTTTTTTAAATGAAATAAACACGCAGAATTTCTTATTCGAGCCGGGTAAGCAAAATTGTAACTCGGCGAAGTGCTTGGTAAAAAATTTGCTTGAAAAGCATGATTTCTTCCCATTACCTAGGCCAATGGTGGTACTTTGGGAGTGTAAAGAGTGATAGCCTTAGATAAGGCTGACCTGATGTTAAGAAAATCGTTAGCCATTTCCTCAAACCTTCACTTTTTAAAATATGGACAATTTTTACTGTTTCACTCCTCGCTTTACAAAAGGTTGAACAGCGTTTTGGTTATACAAGTGTAATTGTAATCATGTGTCTGGATTTATAATCATGCTAGCATAGGGTGAATGTGGTATGTTAAATAAAAACGGTTGCTATTAATATGATTGCGTTTCGGAAGGTATCCTACTGGTACAAAACCGATCTGAAATAACCCCTTCTCTTGGTTCCCTATAAATCATCCATTATTCTTGAAAACAGCCGGCTATTGCGTGATTTAAAAATTAATTTAACGGATGGACTTTCAACTCCATAAATCACGGATAGCTTCGATGTTCGATTTAGATAAAAACTGATCTCTTATTAACCGGCAAGAAGTAGTCACATTCTTTGCTTTTTATTGCAGGTAAAGCTGATTTTCCCCTGCATGAGTTTAATTATAAACAAGCCTCTTTGCCGATTGGTAAATAGATTTCTCCTCGGGGAAAATTTTATAGGTGTATTCAGCTACATCTTTCCTAAAGGAGGATGAATCCCACTGTTTATAGTAACTTTAACGTGATATAAAAAATACTTAAGAGTAAAAATAAAATAAAATTTACGTTGTAGTGACCGACAAGAGTACGGGAGCTTGGTCTTTGGGATGAATCCCAAGATCGAACTGACGGTAAACCGAGGCAAGTATGCTTCATTTTTCCAGATTGAAATCATAGCGATTGAACAATGTACCAGATAAATAAAAAGGCTAGGAAAACATTCCCGGAGGATAGCTATTTTCACTGACAGCCAGGCAGCTCATAGGGTCTTAACCGAATCAGCGACACTAACGACCTGAACCTACCATGGGTCCATGGACATTCGGGGCATAAAAGCAACGAAAAGGTTGACATGTTGGCAAAAAAGGAAGCCAACATGGCTTCTAAGGGTCCAGAAACATTCTGCGCCTAGTAGCCTGCCAGAAAAGAGGATACATGTTAAACTGGATCCTTAATGAGTCCAAAACCTGGTGGATTAATACCATTCATAGAAGGGCCATCCGCAAAACTTACAAAAGGATTACTGGAAGGCAACCACAACCGAACCAGGAGTCCGGTTGGACTTCTGACAGGGCACTGTCACTTAAGCAATCACAGGAATTAGGAGTATAGACAGAAGAAACACTGTGCAGATGCTGCCAGGAAGAGGAGGAGACCGCAGAACCAATTTATTGTTTCTGTGTAGGTCTATGAAGGTGCAGGTTCTTGCAATTATGACAAGAAAAACCACAAGTAAGATTTTATACCAAAAAAACCGCTGGCAAAGCTGTGGATGTTGGTTGATAAACTAAACCAAACCAGTGAGGTATAAATAACAGAGGAGCACAATAGATCTATTCTGGTCGTGGTGCAGTAGGCCTTGTGGCCGCCTCTTTTATCCCTATCCGTACGTTGTGATGAAATCTCTTACAAATTCATAAAACCCATCTAAAAAGTGAATACTACAATTATAATAAAAATGTAGGTTCAAACATTAAAAATATCCCAAGGTAACAGATTATTGTCCATTCATAGGGAAAGAACTTTATTTTTATGTGAAGAATTGAATGAAAGAAGAATTTTTATGTGAGGTATTGGTTGAGCTTTAGTGATGTATACTACTACTTGATATACTTCGTTTTACTTATGAAATTTGAAAAATTTAGTGCCATTTGAAAAATGGCAGAAAGGAGGAAAATTTGAAAGGCAGGTTGAGATGGGAATTTGGTGTCTTTGTGGATCGAATCGCGATAGCTCATGTGGTAGAGCAGCGGCGTATCTAGCAGAAGGACGTAGGTTCGAATCCCTTTTGCGTCACTAACTTTTTACCTCAACACATACCTTAACATACAAATTAATTAATGGAATTAAATTTAATTTTCGTGTATTTCAGATATTTTTTATTTAATTAGTAATTCGAATTAAAGTTTAAAAAATAAATCCGTTTCAAGATTTTTGCAATATTGCCGTTGCGTAAATCATAAAGAAACAAGGAAATAAGATTGGTGGTTTTGCAAAGTATTTACCTTAGCAATATTCGCATCAGAAGTTTCTCTCTCTCTCTCTCTCTCTCTCGCAAATATGAACTTGAAAGGAGGAAAGGATTTAGTATTCCATTTGAGTAGAACGTTTACCGTTTAGCCGTAATACAGATGTCCCATAGTTCGAAAGGCCTTTATAAAAGTCCTTTAATATAAAATTCCTGTTTGCCCCTTCAATTTACCAATATAAACAACATTAAATATTTATTCAGAAAATTAACTGTCACTGTAAATACCCGTTGTTGTAATCGAATCCACGACTAAAGAATATCAAACTTGATTTTACTTTTTTTTTCCACGTGGGCTTGACATTTTCATCCATACCCTTTTGCCCTTCATTTCAGTTTTAACCTTAAAATGTTATTTAATCCGCAAATGTAATTGAATACGGTGACACAACGGGCTGATCCGTTTGAAGTTTAATTAAACGCCAGTATATATAAATTGTTGATAAATTCAACACCGTTGCACTGCAAATCCATCATATAGAACAATACGAAACAGATTTGTAAAAATGGCTAATAACTGATCTGCATTTATTCATGAGGTCAGTTGAAAAAATCGACTTATTAATTGAAAATAATTTTCGAGTTCGTCACGTTCTGTAAGAAACCCTGGTTGTTATGTAATAAGCAACACTTTTGTGCGTAAATGTGAAGTTTATAATACTTATTTGGTATTTGGTATTTGAGATGGGAAGTTGGTGTCCGAGTGGATCGAATTCACATTGCTCAAGCGGTAGAGTAGCGGTTTATTTAGCCGAAGGTCGTGGTTCGAATCCTGCTCGTTGCACTGACTTTTTAACTCGACAAATACCTTACTTAAAGATTAACTAATTGAAAAGAATTTGATTGGTCAAAAGGACCACGAAACCTAATCGTACAAATAATTCTGTTGAAAATGTTTCTGTGACATTAACTATCTCTTATTAAAATAGTTGTAAACAAATCAGCTCACATTATAAAAAATCTTTTTTCTAAATTTATGTCTAGACATTTTTCTGCCATTTTTACGTGGAGTCGGTTTGATCTTGGCGTATATTGTCTTCAGTCTTACAAGAACAAAGTTGCAGTTCGCAAGTGCCATACACTCCAGGCATGCGGGCAATATCCCATTAATGGAATACAGACGAGATCGTTAATTATCCATCGTTCCTCACCTGACCTAAAGGGCAGGATGGTCCGCATTACTGAGAAAGGACGTTTATTAGGGAAACTTGGTGGTTGGAAGATTGCCACGCGCTTAACCCAGGTTCGTTCGCCTTTGGATGTTCATGTAAAACAGAGGAAAAGACAAATCAACACTCTCATGACAAATGTAAGGGCTCGTTTATCGTACCCTTTCTTATCGAATTTTTTATGCCGTTACAAAATTAATGTCAAATGGAAACCTATAAACCCTCAGATTTGCCCTTCAGAACACACCTCTAGAGTACCATTTGTCGCATAAACTATACCAAAAGAAATATTTTATTTATGGTAATATGCCAATAAACCAAATGGCTAGTTGTTACTATTCTATATACGTGTCAGATCTGACAAAAAAAATCTATTGGAGTCAGAAATATTTAAGATTATTCGTACTTTTTGATAAGAATAAATTGCTTTCTATATTTTTTAAACTTGTTATTGCTAAATTTAATTATTTATACTCATTTGTGAAGACATTCGATTAAATTATACTAATAACCGGGGTGGAAAAAAAAACAAGTTCTATTTTTACCGTTGAAACCTGTTTTATTTTAGGAAAGAGAAAGATGATAGTCGAGGCGATGGAAAATTTCCGCGATATTTGATGAAAATGATGTTAGCGAGTGACTGTACGAGAGACGGTACGCCAGCTTTAGAAGAGATTTTTCTCCGGTACTTAGGTAGGCTCAAAGGAGGGCGAAAAACGACAGATATTTACCGGAAAATCTTGTTGTACAACCTTATGTTTTTAAAAAATCCATGTTTTGTTAAATAGAAATAAATTACGATCGTATCAACGTTGGATATTTACGCAATATCCATTTCCTTCCATTGTTTTATTGATGGATTTTAATCTTAAATCCTTACCTACGGCCTTTTGTTCTGGAATGAATCTTCCTGAAAATTCCAACAAAATCCGATTCCAACTTGACAAAAACATGCGGATTTCATGAAAAGCGATTAGTGAACTGAAATGAAATCGTTTTCTTCCATGACAGCACAGTGGCCCATATTTCGTTTTTACCTGCAAAAGTTCCTGCACGTGATATCTCAACCTTATTTCGTCAGTTATAGTTAATTTACCTTTTGATTAACAAATTGCAACTATCAATAATTATATGAATGTTTTTAGTAAAACAACAATCAAGTTGCAGTTACCGGAGGGCATATAAATGAATGAAATCCATTATAGTTTAAGCCTCAATTTTTGGTATTTATATAAGAAGTTTATATTTTTTAGCCATTTAAATCATTAAATATAGTTTCAACGTTCCAAGAGAAGGATATAGTACTCGAAAGCCAGAAGAAGGAAATGAGAAAGAGTAATATTTATGAAATAATACCAATTAATTAAGGTTTTTAGTTGAGATAAAAAAAGTCATCGCCACGAGGGGCCTTCGGCTAGAAGGGCGTTGCTCTACCACTTTAGCTAACGTGAATTCGATCCACTCGGACACCAACGTTCTGTCCTTGGTTGGTAACCGAAAGGATCGAAATCATGATTGCTCATGTGGTAGAGCAGCGGCGTGTCTAGCTGAAGGTCGTGGGTTCGAATCCCGCTCGTGACACTGACTTTTTATCTCAACTAAAACCCTTAATCAAATGAAAAATTGGTCAACCAGACCTCGAAAACTAGTGAATCTAAAAAATAAGTTTTTTATATTATTATATTATCCGATTTGTTATTTTAAATCTAAAGTGAGAACATCATAAGCAGGATTGTATTAAATGAGATTAAATATATAAAAAATTTCTCAAAGCAGAAAGTGTTTTAAGCAATGGAGGCCAAAATATTTTATTTTTGAAAAAAAAAATGAATTGATTTAAGTCACGGATTTTTAATTGCAATAGAAACATAAAAATTCTTGTTTTCGGCTATTTTTGGTCTCCAATGCCTCACCAGGCATACATTTACAAATTAATAACTCTCTTGGATTTTATCCAGCTTCATCGTCATTACAACCGTTCGAAATAATATTTTTCATTTTGGTCCTCAATAATTTTGTGATTTTATGTTATTATAATTGAGAAAATAAGTCTAAAATAAAATAAAAATATTTCACACGTTTTAGATGTTATTTCTGGTTATGATTGATTTATGAAATCCAGCATTGCACCAGGGCGTATAGTTTATAAGCGCGAAGAGCTGTTTAAAGAAAACTGTTTTCAAAATTGTTGCAATTTTTATGATTTTCGTGGGTAGAAATATAAATTCGGATGAAACCTTGGAAGCGTTTAAAAAGCAAAAAATTTGGAAGGATTTTTTTTTTAATTTTATTAAACAATTATATTCAAGGTTTTAAAAAAAGAACACAAACTTTTTTTTTAAATAAAAACGTTATGTCGCAGCGTCGGTTATAACTTATATATTTTATTTCATTGGCAGATCCAGTTTGCACATCCGGATGATTGGCTTGCACATCCGTAGCATTGCAAAGTAAGTTAAAATATTGCTTTAGGAGCAAAAAATATGTTTGTTTTTTAAACAACAAAAAAAACTTTTTTGAAATACATGCCCAACCACGGAAATGTTTCACTTCATCGTTAACTGAATCATGTAAGGAGATCAATCGAGCCCTTGAGCCATTGTCAGCGTGCGCTGCGCCAAAAGAAGTCCGAGTTCTGACAGGGTGGAATACTTAGCGGCGATAGATTTTTAAAGTCCTTATCTGAAACTAAGCCCCTTCACTGAGCAATATAACTCATTATCAAACTTCGCTCATTCAAAAGAAATTCCCTTATAACGGCTCGTAGACCCCGCGGTCGTGGGTTCAATTCCCGCCGTCGCCTCTGGCCTGTTTTTCACGATACCCTTCCCCCCAAAGAAAAAAATCACAAAACGAATCCGCATAACATTATTGTCTGACATTGGCTAATATGCAGAGTACATAAAGCCATTAAAAAAAAGAAAACATATTTCATAATTTGGTCAGTTTCTATCTAAATATTCTACATTTGGAGAAATCGTTTTGATCATAAAAACAGTTGCAAATTTTTTGAGGAATAGGTCAGGGTAAAAAATGCCATATATTTTGAAGATTAATTCGGTTTCTGAATACATCTTACATTTGGAGAAATGGCTTGAGTTATAATACAAACAAAAGCAAATGCCCAAGTTTGGATGACTTCTGTGGATTATTTGTATATATATAGCCTAAGCTGTAACAACGACAACGATAATGTAATTTGGAAGACTACTTCAATTAATAAAATCGGCAACGTTGTGAGGATTTTTTCAGTTTGTATCTAAACGTTCTACATTTGGGGAAATAGTTTTTGATTATAAAGAACAGTAGCTTAGTTTTGAAAGAATAGTTAAGGTTCTCAGGTTCTGAAAACACCTGCCTATTTTTTTAAAGCTTCGGCCATTTTATGTTAATAACGTTTTATATTTTTCAAAAATACCTCCAGTTATAAAAACAAAACAAAAACATAAGTGGGGGTTGGTGTCACCAACGCTTTAGGCGTTTAGCGTGCTTCACTGTAAGGTAAAGGTCCGGGGTTCGAATTCAGCTGCCCTGCATTCGAACCCACATACTTACAAATGTGCTTTTTTTTAAAAACATGAGCACCCTAAAGGTTCACATAGCGTGAAAGTACTCTCGTAAAAAAATCACAATCCTCTACTGTTCGAAAAAATAAACAAATAAAACTAGTTATGTTATAACTAAGTCATATGTTTTGAGGATTAGGCCAGATTCTGTCTAACAGCCCTTTATTTGTAAAAATGGCTTCGGCAATTAGTTTATTTTTTAAGAAACACAATATATAAAAAAAAGAAAAAAAAAGGCAAATGTTTTGAAGATTTTAGATAAAACCACTATATATTTGGTGAAATGACTTGGATTCCAAAAATATCTGCCTATTTTAAACAATAAAGTAATTTTAAGAACTACAGCTTAGGTTATGAGAATAGTATTTTTTTTGTGGCCTATTTAAAATCCTAAAAAAAGATTAAAACACTACTTTGTTAAAATAAGAGCCAACAATTAGCATAGGTTACGAAAATGCGTTATATTATCTGAGGAATGTTAAGACAACTGTGATGTACAATTCACGAAATAAAAATTTCAAAAATTTATTATTGATTTAGAAACATAGTCTTTTTTAGTAATTTCATACCCTACAATACTAAGGTTTATGCAGATTACTTCATATTATTATTTGGAGATGAGGAAATGGGGTCTTGCGTGATGTAGGTTGTACCAAAACATTTTCTCTATAAACGTGCCAACGTTTCGATCTTCATTGAGATCATCTTCAGGGCCTGGGATTTCTATACATTGTTTTAATGTACAAATACGAAGGTACAAAAATGTAGGGTGTGAAAAAACGAAATACTCCAAATAATCATTAATCAACGGTCACTAAACACCTCACATTTCATATTATGTATATTTTTATAATACCATCATAGTTAATAAGGCTGTATGTAATATTAGCTCAGATTCTTTTAAAATAAAGCAGCGAAACAGCTCTGGTTTTACAGCCAAGAGTCATTTTGTTAAGAACTGATTAGATTCAAGAGTGGTTGGATCGATAATCGATTTTCACTTTGGGAGAAGAAAAAGCCTCTCGAGGGTTAAGGGCGTTTAAGTATAAATATACTTAAATCTATTTTTTCAATTTATTAAGATGGTTCGGTTCTAGGGGAATATTATATATATATATATATATATATATATATATACATTAATTAAAATTATATTAATTGTTGTAATAATTAGGCTGAATTCTGCCTTGATCCTTCCCTGAAAATAAGTAAAGCACTCAAGTATTTCAGTTATTTAATTTTTGATATGTATAAAGCAATTGTATGATGTAGTTTCGCAAATTACTTGTTTTATGTCAACGCTCGTTCGGCAAATATTATCTTTTGTGGACAATTTAAAACAAAATTATTTGAAAAATCGTGTATGTGTTACATTTAATAAATAGTTAATGAAGTTAACCCAATTCCATGCGATATAAGAGCCAGCTGCTAATACTTTGATTTAAGGGAAAGGGATTCTCAATGTAAATTTACCCTCGGTAAATAATGAATCTAGAACTCTCTTTTTCGTTCAAAGACCTCTTTCATTTTATTTGATCATGAGCCTTCTGGAGAAAAGAAAAACAATCATAACACTCCATCGTGAAAATTAAAAGAAAAATGTCTCGTCGTAGAATGAACCGACAGTGGATATGAATAATGTGTTCATTCAGAAAAATAATATAAGGAAATATCTAAGGGAATATAAATTGAAATAAGTCTGGGGAAACGTGTGATTTCAACATTAAAATGTGAATGAATCAACACAAAAAAAAAATCAATACATTGGCTTGAAATTGTCTTTTTTCAATTTCCTTTAGGCTGTTAAGATTTATTATTAAATTCAGATTCATTTGAAGTACAATTGTAATTGTACGATGGTCGTACTTGCATTCATTATTAATTGATTAATATCCAACCTTGTAAAATAATAATAATAATTACAATTATTTTAAACTTTTCACTAACACTTATTTCCTTTACTATACCGAGGTTATTTCCGCGTTAAAAGTTAACATGAGCTGCCATTTGTTTTGCCAACGGTTCCCATAGTTTCTAAATTATGGAATAATTCTCTTTCCGCCCTTCTCTTTTCTCCCCTGCGTTCTTGACACGCTCTAAAATGGGACCAGACCTTCTTATAAAATGCGTTTTTCCTGTTCAGGGGATCATGCTGCTTTTGTTTTGTTTAAAGTCGGGTCGGTACGTCGTCAATTCTCCATTGACGAGAATTCGAAGAAATACTGGCACTTCGCTCTATAGTATAGCGTCCTTAAAAGAACAATAAAAACATAGTTTATTTAAATCTTTGACCAGATATGTAAACATCGAACTTTAGTTTAATAATGTAAGGGTCAAGTCAGTCGTGGACTTAGATCAATAAGTAATATTGATTTTTCCCCTTCTTTACCGCTTAAGAATTTTTTTGCTTAATAAAAATTAGCAAAACTTGCCAATGAGGCCTTAAATAAGACAACCAAAAAGTTTCTTAGAATTGTTCTATTTTTAAACATTAAATTGTCACAAAATCACGGGTATCAACCTTGTTGACTTATTTCAATTAATCAATCTTACCGTAAGAAATTGGTTGGGACAAAAGAAGTCAGTGTCACGAGCGGTATTCGAACCCACGATCTTCGGCTAAGTACGCCGCTGCTCTACCACATGAGCTATCGTGACTTCGATCCACTCGGATACTAACTTCCCAGCCCAACCCCACCATTCGAATTTTCTCTCCTTTTTGCCATTTTTCAAATGTCGGGTAATCAATTCTCGGCGACAAATCAAATGGCCACGGAGCGCTTTAGTGAAGGTAAACGTCATTTTACTGATTAAATCCATTAGAGTTCGTGGTCCGATTGACCGAATAACCTTTTTCAATTAATTAGTCTTTACGTAAGGCATTGGGTGAGACAAAAGAGTCAGTGTCACGAACGGGATTCGAATCCACGATCTTCGGCTAAATACGCTAATGCTTTACCAGTTGTGCTACCGTGATTTCTATCCTTTCGGAAGCCAATTTCCCATCCCAACCTACCTTTCCAATTTTCTCTTGACACTTTTCAAATTCGCAGAACCATCATGAACCCTGAAAGATTTGGCCAGGGTACAGCAACAACATCACGAACAAAAATGTCGAAAAATGTACATATTTCAAAATAAAGAAACACGTGTACAAATACAGCAAATTTAACACTAACAAACATATAAGAACCATGACCGACGTTCACAGGAACTGACCAGAAATAAACACTTCCCCAACTAAGACACTGATACACACATACATTCACATAAATTACACAGACACATGCTTATATTTAATGAAGATGTAGAAATGGTATGACATCAACCCAGAAAGGAGAGGCAGATCAATGTGGTCGGTCAGTGCCAAATTATAGATTCTTTTTATTGAGACTCGGCTTGTCGTATGTCATACAGTAAAGTTTATGGATTTCAACCATAAAACAAGACCTAAAGATTTACTTTTTATTTATGAAACTTGAAAACCCTAACTTGAAATCGTGTAGATATATAAGCACAACACACTTCACACTAAAAAATACATAGACACACAGATTAACACAAATACTTTAAACAATTGAAAACGCTTCACTAATTAACTATAGTGCATGCAAGGCGAATTTCCTAATCAGCACCCGCAACACCTGGTCTCCTCCCTTGTGCTTCCCCATTTTGATTATGGCTGTTTGATGTACGGCGGATTCACCAGCAAGCTTGTTACCAGGCTCAAGAGAAAACAACTAAAAGAACTAGTTTCTTCGGTTCATATTTACCTCTCCGAAGAGATCTGGTGTGAAATGGATATACCCCTCTTCTCACAGGCTATATTTCCTTGGATGCTTCCTTTATCAAACATTTTCTTCCCATTTCCCTACATATATTTAATAATCGGTTAGCATTTAAGTCTTGCCACACTCGTTTGAAATCTTTTCATCTCTACACCTCTCATTCATATCCACCACGTTTAGTCGCTCTTTCCGTTCTACAACCTATCGAACTCCACTTGTTCTGTCTCAACTTTTAAGAACTTTTTTTACTACCAGTTCTATCATTTAACACAAAGGATGATTAATTTTCTAGTAATTTTTCTTTTTCTTATTTAATTTAAACGTTTCGTATATTTTTATCCTATTACATTTAAATATTTGTATATATGTTTCAATTAATTATTCTTTGTATGTGCCTTGATTGTAATGAAAAAGACCTTACATTAAAAAAATAATTAATAGAAAGATGTTATTTGATCCATCGGACCAGTAAAAATAATGAATTTAATAAGATAAATGAAGTAGATCTCCACTAAATTTCTCCGTGGTCATTTTATTTGTTGCCGAGAATCGAATTCTATTTGAGCGACATTTGAAAAATGGCGAAAAGGAGGGAAAATTGGTGTCCGAGTGGATCGAAGTCAAAGTAGCTCAAGTGGTTGTAGCAGCGGCGTATCGAGCCGAAGGTAGTGACACTGACTTTTTCATTTCAATCAAGGCCTTACATACAAAGAATAATTAATTGAAATAAGTAATTCGGTCAATTATACCAGTAAATCAATCATTTAGTAGTTTTTTAATCAAGAGAAATTGAAAACACTGGAATAAGACTGATTTTCTTCTTCTTAAGCAGAAAACGGACCAACAGGAACAATAAACCCAAATCAAACTTAATCCATCAAATGAACTGACAAACAAAGAAAACTGTTTTTAAGACATCAGAATGCCACAGGTACACTGATGATGGCGAAATGAAGAAACGCCTCCGATCCAGCGGTAAGAGACCGAAATGATTGGTGACGATCAAATTTCATTCTGTTTCATTTTAGACCGCGCTTTTCGTACAACATTTATCGTAGAGTCTTGTTTATTATTATTGATTTCGCCGGCAAAACGTGATCTAAATATTTTTTTATTGAAAAACCCTATTTCTTTCAGAAGCAATTCCAAATAACACACTAAAAAGTAATTGCATAAAGTGATGAACAGTTCTTTGGCTAATAAAATATTTAGTAGGTTAGGTATACCAAGAATTAATTGCTGTACAAACTCATTGCCTTATCATTACACTAAAACATTAAAATATAATTATATTTAATAAAAAATTATGGTTTAATATATTTTATTTTGTTTACAAACTTATAAATATGTATAAAGGATGGATAGTGGTTTATTCCTAAGAATAGAAATAATGAAGATTAATGTGGAAACTCACAAACTTTCATTAACTGCTTTTAAGTCTGATATTTCTGTACATGTGTTGAGAATTCCTTTACTTTCTAATTTCTATTTCTGATGCTGCGACCAACTGGAAAAATGTGTACCGGAAAAAAGGGACCCACCTACGCTATCGAAAAAATGAAAAAATGAAGTCGTTCCATTCACAAAAAGATGGGGGTTTTATTTTAGATGCGGACAAAATGGCAGTACTTTGCCTGAGACGTGATACCGTTCATTGGGCAGACATGACGCTTTCAGAACACGGAAAGATCAATGCAAGTTTGTGTAAATAAATAAAATTTTTGAACCAATGCAGGAAGCAAAGCGGACACAGTAACATACACGTTATGTTTTTAGTTAAAACAATAATCAACTGTTTTACTTAAAAATGACATTCCCAAAGTTTCCTTATAAAGTTAAAAACATCAATTTGTACATTTTCCGTAATAGATGTAATAGGCGGGGTGTAATATATTGCGCCTTTTAAGATTTGTTAAGATTTTTAAGATTGTATTCCCTGTTCTCTGTCTAAAGCACATCGGTGAGTTCTATTTCATCAAGAAACTTGGTTAATAGGCCCGGTTTCAGTAGTTGTTTCTTTTCTATGGTAATATTGTACATCCTAAAACACCTGCGAGCAAGTGTAGCACCGCAGTTTGTTAATAGATGTGTTGGCGTCTCCTCTCCCTCTTTGCAGAATCTGCATGTGCCGTCTTGGATTATTATTTTTCTCTCATTTAAGTGTCCATTTAGCTTGCAGTGTCATGTTAAGAATCCTATTAGGATTCGCGCTTTATCCCTACTTCCTTTGTTACATTCAGTAATTTCTTTTCTTCAGAAATTTGTTTAGTGATTGAAGGATTGCCTGTGTCCAATGAGTGAATTGCATTGTTCCTTCATCTTCTTTTTGTCCTTCTGTCTGAAATACTGAAATATTCATTAATAGTGTGGGGTCCTATGCCACAGAAGTGTTCGGGTCCTATCAGCGGTGTACCAAATCATTCCCTTGCATGAGTGTCCGCCTTCTCCTTGCCTTCTACTGCCGTATGTCCTGGGACTCAGCAGAGGCCGACTTTGTTCTGCGTACATATGTTTAATTTGATTTTGTAGTTTAGCTCCGTGTTTGAACTAATGATAGTTGAGCTTAGTGCTTTGATGGCTGCTTGGCTATCTGACATAATAGCTATGCCCTTATTCAGGTCGAGTTGAGTACATCTCTCGATTGAGTAAATTTCAGCTTGGAAGATTATTTGGCGAACTCCTGCTCCTGTACCGTATTGCGTTCTCGATCCATTTGTGTACCAAAGCATAGTGCCATTTAGAAAGGAGGTGTTTTTCTCTCGTTCCCATTCTTTTTGGTACTTTGGATATGTTTGGAAGTTTTGATTAAACTCAAACATCCTATTCATGTCGTCTCTTGGTGCCATGTGTATCGGTCTTTCAGTATTTTGTTCCTATCTCTTCATTTTAGTTTTATTCCTGTTGGAAGTTCCACTTTGATATTACTAATGATTTTGTGTGCTGTCCTCGTTACCATGTGATGTAGGGGGATTCATCCTAATACTTTTTCCTTACTAACGGTGGGACAAGTTCTCATTGCTACCGTTACGCAGGTGCATGCAATTTTCTGTATTTTTGTGCGTTCTTTTTTTTAGTTACTTATTCTGTTCTGTAAGTATGGGTCTTACTATCATGGTGCACATCCAAAGCATAGTTTCCCGTCAAAATTTTGTCAACATATAAAAGTCTTAATTTTTATATAACCCATATTTTCTTAGCATCAACCATGAAATTGTAAAAAATTAATGAAAATAGGCATAACCGAAGCTTTACCAATGCCCCACAAAGCAGTCGAAGTTGTTAATTTGAATCGTTTAAAAAGAAGCAACAAGTGTTAACGGAGATTCGCCTTTTTCCGCAATTAAAGAAAGAGCCTTATGTTTGGCTCGAACCGCCCCGGAGACAGACTTGTTGAACAATGTTCATCATAACGTGAAAGACGTACTTTCCTCACTTTGGCAAAAAGTCAGCCGGGACCCCACCTAAGACTTTTGTCATCCCTTTCCCCTTATTGTGGCGGTTATCGATCACTGTCGACGGGGGCTTGTCGTATTTAAAATCGACTTGACCGATTTTCTCCTCGTTTCGGCTTGCTGTAAGTATGCAATTGGGCTGTTAAAGTAAAGAGGTTTCACTTCTACTGCGGGTTATGTAAATTTTTCCCAAGTTTGGATGCTAATTCACCTTTAAAATAAACGCACCGTTTTCTACACAGGGCAAATTGTCTGTTCTTTTGACCTCCTTGTTTGTAAATGGTTTTTCCAGTTATTAAGCCAGTTTAATTTTCTGCGGTTTGTATTTGAAGATTAAAGATACGAAATCTAGTTAAAATTTTAGGATATGCCCTAAATTATACAATCGTGCATGTAAATTTATTCAGCGAGAAACAGAATACACGCACGATGACATGTGTGGTACGGCGTAAAAAAACAACTGCACGGATCAGGTGACAATTATGGTATCATGAAGATGATAACGGCATTTTAGCAAGTTGATTACAATAAACCCAAAAACTAAGCTGAGAGGTCTAAAATTACGTTGTGAACTTATGATGGGCCAGTTATTGAACCGTTGCCAACAGATCGGGACGGTCAACCCAGATCAAACTGGTCCGCATATTCTCGCTGGGTGGATAGTTGTTGAAACTCGCTTCGGCATTTCCTTTTTCTCACTCAGTTTGTCGGTGTGAATATGATCGGAGAAAGAAACTTTTAAGTTAATAACTATCTTAGCCTAATTTTAATTATTACTTATTGATTATTTGAAGGTCGTGAGATGCGGTATGGTATGATGTAGATTATAGATAAATATTGTCTTTTTCGTGCCAACGTTTTGAAATTTATTGAGATTATCTTCAAGGCCTGCGATTTACACAAATACATGTAGGATGTGGAAAAATGCCTTTATGCAATGCTAGATAATTTTAGATAAAAAAAATGAATTTATACAATGCTAGAAAATTGTAGATAAACAAGAAGTTATACATTGATAGAAAATTTGAGATCCAGTCAAATTTGAGTACAATTACTTTTTGAAATTTTATTTATATTGGCTTACTATTTCAGTATTGGCCATACAAATATTTTGAATCTGAAATTTTCTAGCATTGTATAAATTCATTTTTTTAATCAAAAATTATTAACTTGTATTGAATAAATTTATTTAGTTTAAACAATGTTTATAAATCCCAGCCCCTGAAGATGATCTCAATAAAGACCGAAACTTTGGCACGATAAAGAAAATGTATTTCTAAAACCTAAGTCATACCAAATGGTAAACATCACAAATTTAATTGTTACTTTACTAATGAAACTACATAACTAGAAGTTTTGTACAAATATCATAATTTAATTCATAAAAGTTGTAATTTACACGTCCCCAAATTCAGTATATTTCAAATTCTATTGCCATCGTTTTTATGGATACGTGAATTTTGCATAAACTCTTAGCCTTTTGAGCCTATGTTTCACTCTTCAAGAGTCAAATTATAAAAGTTCCAACACATCCAAGTTAATTTAGTGGATATATTACAGTTCCAGTGAGCATTAGGTTGGCCCGTTGGGCTACTGGGTTCGTTTGTGATGGCTTAAGAATATCCTTATTTGTTCCAAGGCTTGGCTCAATCCTGTCATTAAAATTTAAAACGTCATTAAAACCAGGGTTTTTCCACTGGGAAAATATTTATCAGATCAAAATGGGATTAGTCATTCAATTATACACGCTTTAATTAGGTTACCCAAGTAAAAAATAGAAATAGTTAATTGATTTTAGGATTGATTGATTTAATTTACATCCTTTGGAACTAGAACGTAAAACGAAAAAATATATATAAGGGTTATTTTATAGAAAACAAAGCACAAATAACTTAATTATTTGAAATTTCGTCTTTCACTCCGTTTCCCACTACAGATTCTCGCAAATAAATACATTCATTCGCAACATACACAAAATGACAATGTATCAATATTTTCGACAATATTCCTACAAAAATCGAAACAGAAAACAGTGAATATAAAAAATAAAAGAAAAAGGGGGGAGAAAGAGAGAGAGGGAGAGAGAGGGAGAGGGAGAGGGAGAGGGAGAGGGA
>CM077102.1:21692550-21702816 GCA_039619505.1 Cimex hemipterus
GAGAGAGAGAGAGAGAGAGAGAGAGAGAGAGAGAGAGAGAGAGAGAGTGATAGAGAGTGAGAGGGGAGAGATTTAAGATACGTACATGTTTGCTTTTTCAATAAACTATTTTTAAATTTTTTTGCCCCTATTTTAAACTTTTTTGACTAATAAGACTGACTAATTATTAGCTCATATTGGTTTAATTTTGATAGCTTGATTTCATTGGTTTCTTTAAATTTCTTTAATTCGTTAAACAATTCGATGGTTTGCATAATACCCTAATCTTTTATAACTGACTCTGTTATAAATTCACCGCACGCAATTAAATTTTTTACGGCCTGATCATAAAAAGATCATATATGTTCGCTTGTTTACGTTTTTACGAAAAATGAAACACAAGCACCACGTTTTAACAGGGACGAGATGAAAGTTTGAGTAATAAACGTTATGAAAATTATTCAGCTTATCATCGTCCACGTGCATTTAAAAATGAATTTCATACGAGGTACGAATTAGGCGAAAGATTATCTTATCTGTTGTTTGATTAAGTTTTATAAAATAGAAAATTTGAAAAATGCACATAAAGTTGTTAATGTTTATGGGTTTTTTTTTCCTAGTGCCCATCTATGCATTACTATCAATTTTTTGCCGGTTTAGAGGAAGGGAAAATATCCCCTGGACAAAACCCTGAAAGGAATTATCAAATAAGCCTGCGATAATATGATATGTGGCAATTTAAAATGTTCAAATATCACAGTAAACAACCTAATCAAAACATTAACCAAAACCTCATTTAAGGCACTCTCAACACGACACGCAAGAATGGCACAATAACAAAGAAGACAAACAATTTGAGCCCTGAAGATGGTCTCAATAATGATCGAAACGTTGGCACGCTAAAGAAAATGTTTTTCTGAAACCTACATCATTTCTAAATAATTATCGATTAACGGTCACTAATCACCGCACGTTTATAATTAAGTACGATTCCTTATCAATCAAACTTTGAAATGAAACATTTTATTAAAAATGTATTATTTTCTGTGTATAAATTATATAAAACTTTAGTCAGCCTTATTGGCCATTAGAAAGAGAATCTGAACAGTCAATAGAAAAATAAAATAGCTATCCCAAATCACAGATCTTAGAGACCAGTGCTTCATATCAAAACTCGTGTTTTATCAAAATAAATTAAAAACCCAACGAAAATCGTATACAAAATACTAAGCAACATAATAACAGCGTAAGATTTTAACTAATAAATCACCAATAAATTATTTTGGGCGTTAAACAATTTTATAATTGGACAGACCTTGGAAAATGTTTTGCCAATTTTCATTCACACATACATTCTATACATTATTTAACATCTGTATAAAAAGGCAGATTCTTATCATTAATTGCGTGACGAGTATGAGGGGAAACAAACACCAGAGAGAGTGGAGCACAGCAATCAGCGTCGAGCAGTCCTTCAATAATCGTAATAAAATATTATTTGATAGCAATTATCGAACGATTTCTAACGATTGATAGTAGATTATTACTGCAGGTCTAAAATGATCGGAAACAATCAGATTTATTACCCACAGGTGCAGAATAAATCTCTCAGTTTAAGTTGTGATCGCCAAGTTGTTGTAAGCATGGATTTGTGCTAACCTTCAGCCAGAAAAACTGTGGTAATCTGTTTCGAGGCTAATACATTGACAGGCAAAAAATGCCACCGAACTAATTTTTTTCGATAAAAGAAAATTCTGCCCTTAATTTGCCTCATTGTTTTTATGATTAAATATTTGCTTATGCTAAGTTTTAAATTGGAAATATCATTTAGAGTCAAACACCCATAACAAGGATAAAGGATTTTTCGATTTAAAATATTTACTCAGTCCCATTTAAATGTTGAAGTAATAAACTGTTTAGTTTTCATCTTTGTTTTCTTAATTTTTTTCAATTTTTAAACTTAAAAAGCCACTTAGTGTAGAGGATGTTACGCGTGGTGTGACACTTAATGATGATGGACGTTCCATCAGGGAGGCAGCTTATGCCATCGGAGTGTCCTACGAAACACTGCAAAAGACCTTTCGAGAAACTGGGTCCTACCATAGAAGGCCCGGTTCTGGACGGCCTAGCATAATAGAACCACAGGTTGACCGTCTTTTGACTATGAGAATTTTCCGAAACAGGCACCTTACTGTTGTTCAAGCGATTCATCAGCTAGAGGGCGTTCCAGGTTTTTTATGAACGCTCGAAGAAGATCAAATCGGTATGGACTGATGACTCTTCGCCCCATAAGAGGATCACAATTGACCAGAACACACAGAGTTGTACGGCCCTATTTGCCCGAGAACACAGTCTTTAATGTACGATTTTGCAGATAACCACACGAGGGTGAAAGAGGAAGGGGAAGGCGAAATGAAAGATATGAACTTTGTAATTTATCCCAGAGCCAACCTTTTCAACATAACTCAGTGATGGTGTTGGCGGGACTTTTGTGGAGAGTCGCACAGAGTTGGTTGTTTTTCGTGGAGGCTCATTACCGGCCTATGTGGATGACATTTTGGATCAACAAGCGTTGCCTATCCTCCATGAAATCAGCGACGATCCTATTCTAATGCTCGATAATGCCCGTCCACATGTCCACATAGTACAAACGTACGTTCGACCGCATAACATCAGGGTCTTGGCCTGGGCAGCCCGTCCTCCTGACTTTAACCCGATCGAACATTTGTGGGATAATCTGAAGAGAAGAATAAGAGCACGTCCATGACTTGCTGATACACTCCACCTTCTTGAAAGTTCTCTTCGCGAATAATGTGCTAACCGCCAGCAAAATGACGCTCCATCTCCAGACTGGAAGAAAGTATGCCGAGGCGTCTTCGAGATGTAATTAAGGCAAGAAAAGGAAATTCGCGTTATGGAAATGCTAATTAAAAATCTAATTAAGCAAAATTAAAACAAATTTTATCTGCCCGTCTTTTCTAAAATTTTAAATTTTTTGTAGTTATTTTTCATTTTCTAACATAGCAAGCTACATTTTTTTAAATACTTTTTTAGAGAAAGACTCAATTATTAAACGTTAAAAAACGAGAAATTTTGATTCATATATAAAAATATATACAATCAAGTTATATTACACGTGGGCGGAATTTTTTTGCTGTTAGTGTTTTATTGCGATATCTGATCAATTTCAACAATGTATGGATAAATTTAATTAACGTTATGAGTGAAGGTAGGTTTTTACCAAGCCCTAAACCATAAGTCCAAGCCATTTAAAAAATCAAACAATCGTGATCGTCTCAATCAGTGCCGTTGACATAGAACCGTTATCTGAAAAGTGTTCAGATTGTTAAAGGGACTCGTGATTGTTCTTTTTTGGATGTGAAACGAGTGAGCTATTTTGTCGTCATTCCCGTGACAGTGGGTTTCCTTTTCGGCAATACGTCGATAATATTCACCCATTGTTCTACTCTCTGTACTAAACAACTTGTTCGATCCCTAGGAGTCGTGAATGACACGTGCTATTGACTTTGCGTGCATAGCAAAGCCTGTATGGCCGGCGATATTGAGTCGCAGCGTGACGAATATTACGGCCGTTATCTACAGGACCTAATAGGATTCGGCATAATTCTCGAACAGGCCATTCATCTCGAAGGCTGAAGTTTTTCCAGACAATTCAAGGTTGAATTAGTAAAAAAGAACGCTTTTAATTTATGCATTCTTAATGACCTTTCAATTGTGGATTACAAAAAAAGAAAAACACTACATAACTCTTAGAAATATCTGAAAAAACTAAAATCCATTATAGCCAGTGAACAGTTTTTTTGATCAAGGGTTATATAATTAGTAAATTATTAAACTTTAATTACCTTAACAAGATTTTAATAACAATAATTTTTTGAAAATTTATTTTATTTATTACTATATGTACAAAATAAATATAAGTTGAGCAAATTATATAGTTATATACAAATGGCAGCAGAGAGAGACACCATCCAGTTTTGCCTCTTTTATTTAATTGTGAGGGCCACGGCGCCATCGTCGTTTTAAACGCCGTAGGATTATAAGGGTGAGACGCTGGGGAAAGTGATTGGGCTATGGTGGAGGGATAGTTTAGAGTGCAAATTTAAGAAGCGTCGAAGGTCGTGGGTTCGAATCCCACTAAAGAAAACGTTAGGGCCAACAACTCTACATCTCGACCTAACAACGTTTCCAATTTTCCCTCCATTTTGCCTTTTATCGATTGTTCATTGTTGGCGTCCGAGTGGATCGAAGTCACGATAGGTCAAGTGGTAGAGCTGCGGCGCATTTGGTCGAAGGTCGTGTGTTCGAATCCCGCTCGTAGCACTCTTTTCTTTTAAAACAAAACCTTATATAAAAAATTTCTTTAAAGTCAAGGGTGCTAGAATACATATACCTAAATTAGAGATAAGCAACTCCTCCCCTCTCGGTAGTAACACCTCCGTTTTTCATGCGGAAATATGGGCCATTAATGTTTGCAGAACACTTGTGGATAATACAATCAAGGAAAAAGAAATTAGAATATTTTCTGACTGTCAGGCCAGTCTTAGGTCATTACAAAAAGAGTGGCGGAGGAAACTGTTGAACTTATCAATAGGATCACTTCTAAGTAAGAGAATAGGGTAACCCTCATTTGAATTCCAGCACATAAAGAACACTGTAGCAATGAACAGGCGGATATGTTGGCCAAAGAAGGCTCAAATACCGCATTTGTCGGGCCACAACCGGTATTACCCCAATCTATAAGCACAGCGGAAGAGAGTATTAATAGCTGGGACATGAAACTATTTCTTAAAGAATAGAATCCGTCCCCCGGACATAGGCAATCGAAGGAGTTTGTGAAGGAGAGCAAACCAAAAGAATCGAAATGGCTCTTCTCCAACTCATGGAATGGTATTAGGAGGAGATAGGTATCCTGATGGACCATTGTCCTTTGAGGAGACACCTCTGCATAATGGGCATATTACCAGACGCCTTCTGCCGTTTTTATGAAATAAAAGAAGAAACGGCACGGCGCTACCTCGCAGAGCGTGGTAGGTATGCCAGGCATAGATTCGAAATCTTTGAAGAAGAGGACATTACCAAATCACTCTCCGAGATAAAATGGTCCAAAATCTTGGGGCTTGTGAACAAGTCCAAGAGGTTTATGCAGGACACGTGAACCGACCAAGTCCCGGACCCTTAGGGATGGGGTACGAGTCTACTCAGGCATTTAACTCCTCAGTTCTTGGTCACACGCCCTGCGTATATATATATCTACATAAAAAGATTAATTAATTGAAAGAAGTAATTTGGCCAATAGTCCACTAAATATAATGGAGTTAGTAATTAGGTTTTTAGAGTCTAGTATGGAAATTAGTGTTAATAATAATAACAAAAAATTATTAAAACCTTACAATTTTTTAAAGCTTAGCCGTCTACTGCGTTAGTTGTAACTTAAACAAAAAAGTAAAATCTATAAAATCTAGTATATTAACCTAGAGAATATTCCCAGATTGATTGAATTTAAAAAAGAAAATTATTATTCATAAACAGCATAGCAGGGATTATTTATAACAAAGATTTCGCAGAGACACTTACATATAACCACTCAAATCACTCTCCAGACAAGTCAGGCGAACTTAATTCAGGGAGGAACATCTTCTGTCCAATTAGAAATGGGAGAATTTCTTCCCTCAGCAGGTTTTCCTTAAGAAATATGTTGTTCTTGAGTTGTGAACATAGACCCAAAAAATGATAAGAATTCTCTCTTATATTTATATTACAGAGCGAGCACATTCAACACTCCATTCTTTTTCTAGCAATGGCTTGCATATATAATAGATACAATAATACATTGGATAGAATAATTGATCCCCGAGTTGAAAAAACACAATTTAACTCAAAGAGTCAGGTTCTGACTGGTATATGACTGGTTGATGAACGTTATTATCTGTCACGATTTGACAACCGATCAAAAGTTTTGTACCTACAAAACAGTACTTCTATAAAGACATGAGGCGGTGATAACCATTTATGAACCAAAAGATTTTCTTTTCTAATTCTAAAGCGCATTATTTTCGGGGAAACTTATTTTGTATGCTTGTTACCTTAATTATGTTATGTTTGGAAATTGGTACAAGTTCAAAAGTTTACCGTTCATCTGATCAATGTTGGAAACGGAGGCTTGTAGATAGTTTCAAGTTCAAATAAATAGTTTGCCCTTCTTAAAGGGTTTTCCACTCTTTTGCGTTTGTGCACTGAGCGTTAAGCCTTTTGGAATTTCCGTTAACAGTGGTGTCACTCCGTGTACTTTGGAATTCAACTAGCAGTCGGTTGTAACCTCACCTTATTGGAGAGGTAGACACTTCAGCACCGGGTATAAAAGATACACGTGACCCACTTTAGGACTAAACCATGAATTTTTTACTTCCCAATTCCAGAGGCTCGTCCACAAAGGTCCGTTCTACGGTTAAAATGAGCCCTATTGAATTAGATATGCGTTTTGTAAATTGCTCACAAAGTGGCCTGATTTCTTTTCTACGAAATGATATGGGCGTGAACCTAATTCGATCCCTTCTATTTTATTTACTTTGAATACTCAAAATGATAGAACTTTTGTTTTTAAAAAGCCTGGAACAGCAGGATACTTCTTGTGTTTTAATTTGTAATAAAGGAGATTTGATTTTCTGTTTAGTAGTTTCTTAGATTAACATTACATTGTGTAAAATATTAGGTTATATTTTGTAATAGTAGTTTAAATTGTCATATTTCATCTTTGGTCCTGCGAGTTGATAGACCTTCCTTAAGTTATTTATGTTCAGTGAAGTCGATGAGAAGACAATAGTTTTAATATTTATATTTTATAGAAATGATGAATGGAGGAGTGAGTGCTGCGTTCAATCCTTAAAGAAAAGACAGATCAAGACAGATCTTACTCACAGCAAGTTGTTTTCTTATGGTTCATCATCAGGTTGCAGAACTCCTTCAACCTGAGGATGAACAATACGCTCGAAATCCGATCGCTGGAAACAACTTACTGTGAGTAGGAACTATCCTTTTTTAAATATGAATTTTGGCCGTTTCCGATCATTTAGGCGTTTTGACTTCTTTAGTGCCTTTCTAGACAGAAAAGTAGACTCAAAATAACCATCAAATTACAGGTTCATCACCCTACAACTCTTAAGAGAAAATATAACAATCAACACAAAAACAGGTACACCAATGAAACTGGAGAGAAGCCGAAAACATCTGATTAATTGTACAGAAGGATAGACAATAGCAAAATGATCGGAAATTAACAAACTGCATACTTTAAAACGTCTTTTTTCTTCTCGCAATGCTTAAATAATTACTTAAATAACACAAATATTACTTCGAACTTGAAACCTTGAAAATGGTTTGTTCGAAACAAATACTATTTTCAGCTCTCCCTTCAGTTTGAATAGTCGGTATAAATTTTTTCTTATTAAAATTAATTTATTTCTTGATTTGATGTTTTTTAAGATTATACTTATGGTTATGACCATATTTGTAAATTTATCGCGAGCGATACATTGTGAAGTCTAGGGAAATTATAGAAAATCATTTTATTTTTCTTGCATCTTTATAAGAAAGTTATTTGAATATTTTCAATTAATATTAGTAATTATTCTAACTAAGATTCTCGCTCTCTCGCAGTCTGTCTTTCTGTCTCACTTCTAATTTAATTTTTTAGGTCTTTCCTCTATCTTTCTCTCACTCACATTATCTTTTCATTTTTCAAACCATGTTCCTCTTAAAATCTAATTATCTGTTTCTGCTTACTCTTCTTCTTTCCCTTTCATCGTTCTCTTTCACTTTTCATTCTTTTTCTATCTATCTGTTATCTGTGTGATGTTTAGAAACGGTTAGCAAATAATTATTTGGAGATGGTGAGATGCAGTCTGGTGCGACGTAGGCTTTAGAAAAACGTTTTCTTTATCATGCCAACGTTTCGATGTTTATTGAGATCATCTTCAAGGCCTGGGATTTATAAACTCTGTTTAAATTTTACAGATACATCTAGATTGTGGGACTTCGTTTTTCTCTTTTTTCCACATCCTACATGTATGTGCAGATTTTCAAATAATATAGTTTTCCATAAATGTAACGATAAGTACTAATCTGGGAACATCGTGCAATTACAGCAGGGTAAACAAATAATAAATAAGTGTATTGTTTTTTATAATGAACTGGGTCTGCAGGTACACTCCAGGAGAAAATAATAAGATAACGTAACCTGCTTTTATATATATAAGCTTATTATTATAAATTGACTAGAGAAGGTTACGTAAATACTTAAAAGAGTAATGGTATAAAGAAAAAAAATGATTCGGGTCAAAGAATAAAATAAATTCCGCAGCATTTGTTTTTAAAAGTTTTTCACTTTTAATTCAATTTCATAATATTTTGTTTAAACTTTTAGCTTAATCATTATGGGTTGTTTCTGATACCACAAGTTAAATATAATAAATTATTTTATGAGTTAAAGTGAAAAAAAAAACAAGGTTCTTGATTTTTTTTTAAATGGCCGACAGGATCATAAGCTTTATTGCTAATTTTCTTAAAAACCGTACCAAATATATAAAATTCGTTTTAGAATTTAACAAAATGTTGATATTAATGTCCAAACTACTTAGTTGATAAATGTTAAACAAATTATACAGTATGTTTCTCAATAAAGCAAAACTGAAGCGAAGTAATGAGAGCGTAAATACATAAGAATAAATTATTTATAAAAAATGTTGATAAGATATAATTACCGTCGAGTTTGTTAAAAAAAATAAATAACGGCACGGATTTATACCTAGGGAGTATAATATCCAAAGGATAGAATGAGATCTAAACAAAGGCCGGTGGCCATCTAATTTACCAACGGTAATTCTTATTACTAATTTAGCGTTCTTCAAGCACTTCGGGCGTTAAGTAATTGCCATAAATTTCACTGTTACATCCACCGGGTCCCAACAAATTACATACCGCACCCGTTAACTAGGCCTACAATTTGAATAATACAGCTTAGAATTGCCCCAATTTTAAAACTTGTTTTGTACCCGGTATTTTAAGTATTTTAATGTTTTCGTAGTAAAAGTACGATCCTTAAAACGTGATTCGTTTTATACTCCATTGTCTTTATTTTATTATCGGGCTTAGTTTGGCGATTTGAGTTTTGAAATGACGTGATGTGTGTTTGAACTGTTATAAATCTCATTAATGTTACAGTTTCAAAACTTTGTTTGATGTTGAGGGGAGAGTATGTATCGTGTGGACAGAGTGACAGAGGGAGACAGATTTGATGAATGATGAACTGCATGATGAAATCTAATTCTAATGGCTTTCACATCAATGGCCCTATCACTTGTAGCTTAACCATCTCGTATGTCATTTTTATAATTTATACACTACATTTTGATTAATAGAAAGTTTATTCACAATAAGATTAAGGTTAAAGTACAAACTGTTATAAAGAATTATGCAGGAATCGTGGACAATCATACTATTTAAATCAACATTTTTATAGAAAAAAAAAACGTTATTGCCAGATTATAAAGACTGGGCTGACAGATGGAACTATCTCTATACAGCGATTATTGAGAAGAAGATCGATAAGACGGAAATAGAGAATGATGACACATATAACTTTCGAGGATGAAAGATGATCGTTGATTTTTTTTCCCTTCGGATAGGGGTATGATAGTTCAAAAGCTTTTTAAGGTAAGACTGATGACACCTTCCAAAAAAATAAAAGCCTTTATGGCTGACCTTTCGCCCTCACCGGCATTGTAAACAACGGATGAAACATGTCAGGAAGAAAGACAAGGGATGAAAACATTAACTATGCATGTACCATGGTGTGCTTCGTAAAGAAAAGTTTCAAAACAGCTGATAGAATATGTCAGTTAAAATAGACGTACGAAGGTATAAGAAATTAAACTGTTTTAAATATTACAATTAATAAACAATTATTTGACGAGGTAAGTTTTTTGATTAGGGTTTCATGTATTTTAATAAATACATTTTTACTTTCATTGACCGGAGTATTTTGTCAGTGAATATTGGTTTAAAACAAAGCCCTATGAATAGGCTTTTCTATGAAACTTAAATAGTACAATTCTGAAAAGGCTATTTTTTATAGCTGCAATTTCCAACTTAACAATTCAACTGTATATTCAACTGTATGGATTAGTATTTAGTTAAAATGTTTGGCAATTTTTTTTAAACAGGGGAGAGAGAGAGAGAGAGAGAGAGAGAGAGAGAGAGAGAGAGAGA
>CM077102.1:21703216-21724183 GCA_039619505.1 Cimex hemipterus
AGAGAGAGAGAGAGAGAGAGAGAGAGAGAGAGAGAGAGAGAGAGAACAACTGTTAGTAAAGTTAGCTTAAGATTACAACAAAAAATGCTAAGTTGGTCAGATTTTGACTTGATCAGATCAACAATTATGTCTGTGGTTGATCAACAAATGCCGATGTTTTATCTTACCAATAAATTTTAGTAGATTTCCTTTGATCACATTTTATTTCTAACTGTACAACGCCGGTAGAACTTCTAAATACCCTCAGATCTAAGACTAGAATTTAACGATTAAAGTTATCTAGTCGTCATAACAAATCAAAATTACCATAAACATGTTTGAAAAGTTGAAAACTATTTGCATCCTTATTTATGAAAACTTTTGCCTTTGTAAAAATTTGTTAATATTCTAAATATTTAATATCCTTTTTGAACTTTTGTTTTCATTACTAAATTTAAAATAAACATTAATTGATACTTATTTTTAAAAATTAATTATGATAAATCTTATTTCGGAATTGTCATGTAATGCGGGTTACTATGTTACTTAATGTGTTATTAATATTTATGTGCTACAATACGAAATCCGTCCAAATTGACGATGATCATGAAAATATACCAGACTGGGTGTTTTAAAAAAAAACTTTCATTTAAATAAATGACAAAAATAATAAAAATAACTCACTGAAAGGTCCATCTAATGTCGAACATATTTATCGTTTATTTATAATTTGTATGTAATATAATATTTTTTGTTTTTACATAATTTACTCAATAATAGGTTAGTTAATTACGTTTATATGTAAGTTTTGAATGGTCGGTTGCACACTGTTTTATATTTAGTACTGTGCTATATGTCTTTTCACCCAGGTAAATTTAACGTCTAACTTACATAGGCTTACGGGGGAGATGCTTGGGTACTACAGTAGTTTAATGACAGTACTTAAAAGATCTCATTTCTCTTTGTGACTCCCTTCTGAAGGGCCAGGATAACGATCCATTGCTTAGAAAATTAGGGACGGGGTATGAAAGTGGATTCAGTATAACAATACAGTTCGTCAGCTAAATGAACTCCATTAAACGTTAATTATGTTATGGATTGGAGACAGCATTGAGACGGAAACGGGCATTTAGGGTTGAAGTGTCCTTAAAATTCGTGAAATAGTTCGAGAAAAAAAAATCTGCCTCTTTTTACTTGATAACAGCAAGATTTTGTATTTCGTTGTCAAAAGAGTAAATATTGTGTGATACACATCTTATGTGAATCATATTTTTTTATTGGCGTTATAAAGTCACCTATTGGGCAGAGATCAAAGAATGATAATATTTTTGAGTGACAGGAGTCGGAATCGGAAATTTCTGGGTCAATTGGGGGAGTCGAAACTATGGTCTAAGTACCGAGATGTTACACTAATCTATCGTAACAATTTATCAAATTCATAAGTGCAATATTTTTTGAATAAATACTTTCTAAGAATTATTTGTAAATTGGACTTATACTTTATCGAGAGTTGATATTATGAGCTTCATTTTATGTTAATATTACTAGAAAAAATTAAAACATTAATTTTTATTTGAAGTTATCTTTGCCATTAAAAAGTTAAAAAGTCGTTATTCTTTTATATAAATTTGTTTGGACGATTATTTGCTCTATCTGAGTTAAAACACGACTGTTTATAGACTTCACCTTAAATTGTTATTCTCGTTAAACGAAAATAGAACGATTTTACAAATAGAAAGGCTGTTTATAATAAAACTCAACCCTTTCTGGAAAATTAACAAGGAATTCTGAAATAGTACAAAACCAGAGAAATGTGATAAGAAATTTTGAAAGTTGATATTTTCCAGTTGAAATTATAAAAGATTACAGACGTTTTAATTTTGGAAGGTGTGTTACCATTGGGCAACTTCTCCTACAAGAGCCTCAAATGAAAATTCACTATTTACGAACATATTTACTTAATATAACACTTGTTGTAAATAACAAATAAATATAATAAAAAAGGTTTTAATTTATGAAACATTTGCAGCTTACATCAACTTACATGAAAGTGTAAAGTTATATTTATTTAATATACTACTTAATTTGCCATTGGTGCAATTGATGTTTTAATCTAAATTCATTTTTTTGTAAACCCTTACAAAATTGAATTCCAATTTATCGCAGCAAAGGTATTAATCAATTAATTCTGCCCATCAAAAATTCAATCTGTATTTAAATAAATAAATAAGGTACAAAATCCCTACAAAATGCACAGATTAGAAATGAAAGTGTATTAAGTATTTAAAAAGCATCATTTATGCCATTTATGTTTAGTGATGTAATCCAATAAATTACTTATTTCAATTAATTATTCTTTTAATGTAAGGTGTTAGTTGAGATGAAAACGTTAGTGTCAAGAGGGAGATTCGAACCTACGATCTTCGGTTCAATACGCCGCTGCTCTAATCACTTGAGCTATCGTAGCCGAAGGTCGTGAGTTCGAATCCCTCTTATGACAGTAACTTTTTTATCTCAACTAACACCTTACATTAACAGAATAATTAATTCAATTCAAATTAATGTTCATTGCTAATTATGATATTAATTATTTTACCAAATTTTACTCACGCTTCTTTATTAAGAAAGTTCCTAATAACTATTTTATTTCTAATAATGTATTTTTAACTTTATTTATTTAAAGATTTTTTAGTTAGTTGAAGATAATTTCTAACACCTTTACATCGCAAAGTAGTAATTTCAAAGTTTACCAAGAAATTTGTTTTAATTTGAAAATTTAAATAGAAAAAAAGGCGCACCGGAGTTCACTTTAGCAGATGGTTCATTGTTTTTCCTATGGTGGGTTGAAAAATTCACTACCCTTCATATTCATTTGTACCGACAACACGGAGCGGTCATCGCTACTCGGCGCATAAAACGTAAATTTCTGCCCCCCTATCTTTATCATTGACTTAAATTTTTTGGAAATTTACAGATCATTGTATTTACTTCACGTTAACAATTACCAACAGATGTATTTCCACGTGGTAGTTGTGGATATTCCAGTGATGTTCCTTCAAGGCCGGTTTAATGCCATTATTCACGCTAATAAATTACTTTCACCCACTACGACCCCAATTGCTCGATACTCTCGGCGGTGGGGGATCACCTCACTCACGTTAATTATTTATACAAACTCAACCAACACAGGACACATAACACCTACGATATACATTTAAAAACCTTCTCATAGTCTGAATATCGGAATAGTGAGCAGTGCCTGTTGCCGTAATGCCACGCAGTTCGGCAGGCTTTTAGTTTTCTACATTGTGCCTTATGGTCATCATTCTCTCTGAATATTGGGGAAGCGGCTTTCCCGCCAGCAAATGCCCGTGCGTAAAGGTGACCACATACGTACAGTAAATCCTTAAATCGCGATATTCATGAGGATTTCTTCTACCAAACCCTCGCCCACGAAGAGGATTTTCCTTTAGGAAATCAATACGTAGCTCTATGTTGTCTAGTGGTGGTTGGTTGTTCTCGAGGTTTTTGCTGAAGGTGAAAAAATAATTTATTTTCCGTCGGGATTTACGACCGTCGCGGCCTGAAGGGCGCTGCCACACACGTTGAGGAATTCCTCAAGGCTCGGACTTTTCGTGTACGGCACACTAGGTGCGTTTGTAAGTTTTCTTTATAGACCCGGCTTTAGTGGACCGGGGACAAATGCCAATTACTATCTGCCGTAATTCCGCAGAAATCTGTGCCCAGCAATATTTACATTAATTGCTTCATGTTTAGAAGTCATAATTGACCTATTTAATCATTTCAATTATTTACACTAATCTTCTATGTTATTCGTCATTAACTTATCAAGTCTTATTTCTAGCCTCTTCGCTACTCTACTCTCTTCATGCTCTCGGCATACTTGTGTCACACGACTTTACAGCTATTTGTTAGATTTTGTAAAATTTAATAAATCTTAACGTTGTGTTAAACAACCCAGTCATACATATTCAATTTTATTATATAAAATGGGCTCAAGTCTATTATATTTTAAACTTTATACCAATAAGACGCAAAGACAGATAAAATAATCTTGAAACACATTATTTCCATAGCTCATATTTATAAGAGGGATTTTATTTTAAATAAAATTTACAGAATAACTGAAATAAATACCAAGCTATTCCAGCTATTTTGGGATTTTTATTATATCCTAGGGCTGTACTCAGTGGACGTTATAATCCTTAACCGTTTATCATACCTTCACTTCAAGGGTAATTCCGGCCCACGTGTTTGTACCTAATATAATCCTGAAAGAAAACGGGAAAAAATCAAATTAAATACTGAAAACGGTTATGTTTTTCTCTTTTATAATATTTTTTATTATCGAACATTTATCAGTGAAGGTGAAAAACGTAAAGAAGGAAGTTGTTAGGATTCTATTGATTGTGAAAGGCACGCGTCTCAAGGGTAACAACCCCTGGACTGCACCCCATTGCATTCATTTCTAAAAGGAAGAAATCTAAACAAGATTTTTCACGAACTCGAAGTTCCAATTCCATGAAATACGGAAATACGATTTGGCTTGTATAATTTTTCCTATTTCGTATCTTAAATCTTAAATGTAAATCCATTTTTACAATTCAATCAAAGATGATAGCATGTTATTTCAATGCAGTCCGAAAGAGTGTTCCGAAAAATATAAATCAAAAGTCACTTTTGCATAGTTTATTTTTGATTTTCTTTGTGATAAACACACTTTAGAAGTAAAATACAAAGAAAAAAATGACTAGAACGATATTTCAAGCCATTAATACGATTTCCTTGCTACAATCACGTCGGACTTGCTATTTTCGTTTATACCACTCTACGAAATAATCCTCCGAGGGGAATAATTTATTAACCGTCCTTTATTTCATGAATTTAAGCCCCTTCTTCGCGGAGAAGAAGCTATTTCGATGTAGGCAATGAGTGATAAATATATATTGTCCACGCTGAAAATTGAAGTGCTTTATTTCCCATGGGGTACGACCGCATCCCTGCTCGGACCAAACTGCGAAAATAAAATTTTATACCGTTCCAACCCATAACCGAGCCGTACGAGATAATAATAAAGTAGTTTATAATAAGTGAATCTTGCTGTCCGTTGGGATCATATTCCGTTAAATCTTAAACATCTCGTCTCTAATTTATTGCTTTTATGGGTTTATACAAGAACAATTAACGATTGTCAATTATTGCATAATCTATTGTGAATTAATAAAAAAAACTTTATTTACGAAAAGAATAGACATGAGTTCTTATACAGAATGTTTTAACTAACATTTTTCATATATTTTGTTTTTGAATATTCCGTTGAATAGTACGAAATTAAATTCTAACAAAAATTATTGAATGATAAAGCTGGGAACACACCCGGTGCAACGCTATGCGACGCCACTCGATGCTACCCAGCGCAAATCCCAAGTTTAATTTTCCATAAGATTGTTATACCCCCTGCACATCTGAGCTATGCCATGCTAGGTGATCCCCACTGTGCAGAGTTTCGTCGGTTAGGATAGAGTACAGTCGAAGGCAAAAGAACCGGTCAATCATATTTTTATTCAAACTATATGTAATATTGCCGTTATATTAATTACACATAATTAATTCAAACCTAATTAACCGAGTTCAAAAGTTTATTAGTTTTTATTTAAAAATAATAATTTTAATGGTTTAGTAGAAAGTAGACCAAAACACCGGAATACCATTTGATATAATGAATTTAACTAACAATTTATTACACCGTTTTGCTCATAAAATTTAACTTACAATTTTATCATGGTTTTGCTCATAATTACACCATTTTCTCCGAGCAGCATCAGAACAGGACACTCATATTTTTTGTAACTATTTCAAACTAAGTGTATGTAATTTTGTCGTTATATTAATTACAACAGTACTATTTTAATTTAATCTTTAATAAATTAATAAACCAGATCAAAAATTCGTAAGTTTTTATAAAAATTATTTAATTACGATGTTTAAGAAGAACATTTATCAAAACACCGGAAAAACTTTATTTAAAACAATTAAGTTTATTATTTAAAACAGTTTATTACATGGCTGAATTCATAAAATTCAACTAACAATTGATTACATGGTTTTGTTCAAAATAATGCATTTAGAACAAAAGAGGAGTTGCAATTGTGGTACAGGCTGTGTAAACTGTAAGTGGCGTGGGCTTGACGTCGCCTAGCCTACCACACCCTACCGTAAAGTGACAAGGCGTCGGGTAGCATCAGATAGCGTCGCATTGCGTTGCATCGGGCAAGTGTGTTCCCCGTTTAAACATGTTTTGCACACATTGGCAGTATTGTACTTTCGTACTGTGGAAACCTCGGGATAATCATAGACAGGGTTTATCAACGGTAGGGATTTATTTCTTTATCGGAATTAACCTAATTATACCCAGTCTGGCAATGTGGTCAATACATTATAATGGAGAAAAAAATTTAAAATGATACACGCAGTGGGTGTATAAAGTAGTATTAATTCAACGGAGAATGGGGGTCTAAACTCTAGGCTTAAATTTCTTGGTACATGCTATTCTCGGGAAAAAGTCCATTAAACTACCAATTGTAAGTGGTTAATTTAGTTGATGCCCTGAGATTGTGTGGATGTTGTTGAAGCACGTTAGCTTTTGAACTTGAAACTTGAGGAATCTGCATATACATACGAGCATGGGTAGAGTTGAGCCCATCACTTCTCCCAGTCCACCGGCAATTCCACTTTTGTAATTTACAATAGGTATCATGTATCATCTGTCTCGGGTGTTGGCAGTCAGGGATCAGAACTCTTATCAACCCAGCCTCCGAAATTGGAGAGCAGGTGTTGTCAATAGCTAGGTCAATTAAACACCCAATGGAATCAGTTCTTAAATCCATCCGCTCGCTCTTTAAAACATTCTTTCCTATGTACATACCTTTCACTTTGACTCGTGGAGAACTCGATATTAAGCCATCCCCTGTAAAACATATTACATAACTAATCTAATTGAGGTTCATTCGATGGGTACCTAATATTTCGCTATTAGCCCTCTCACATCCACATTCACGCTAATAAATACATTCACTGTAAACACCCGTTTCGGTGCAAACTCTCACTATTAAGTGCAATAAAAAAAACTACTTTACAATGTAACAACTCTCCTCCTCAGTCGGACCAGGGGATCAAAGCACTCTCTGCCCTCTCATAACAATTCTCATATCGGTTGGCATTCGTACACACTCTCAATATGGACCCAAGGAATTATACCCCTGAATTAAATGGGACACATCGATACCGATATAAACGTTCCTCCAAGTTCCAATACATATTGTATTGCTAACCAAATTGCGTGGAGTACTCAATATTTCGCGATCGACCCTCTCACACATTCACATTAATAAATCCATTCAGTATCATATATTGTTGACTTATATATAGTCTCAAATATAAATATTAATAATATTGCATTATACGTTTATTTTTTGGAAATATATAATAAATTAAATCATTGTACCTTGATTCTTTCTTTTATTGGTTTGTATATTTTATAAATTCTCATTACTGATAATCAACAATTCCGTGTTCCCATTTGATAGTTAAAGACCGTCTGTCTATCAGTTTTGTTATCTTTTAAAATGTAGTCTGAATAACTCAGACCGGGGTTATTGAAACTAAACTGAGAGGCGTATTTTTAGAACATTGTTCATTGATCCATATGCTGTTTCCTGAAAGTTGAACACTTCCGCAACCCACTCGGGTAGATAAATAATAATAGATCGACCATCAATGGTGGCAAAATGCCGAAAAGTGACTGTCAGAAAAAAACCCCCAGCAAATGTAAGCGGACGAAGGTATTGGAGAATATCCGTAAATAATAGTTACACTTCGAGGAGAACCCCCTAGGCTTTCGTACTTCCCCGAGTATGGCACCACAATAAGTCTGGACGTGTTAAGCTTGGCAACGGGTAAGACACTTATTGCGTGCTCGATGAGTTTCGATCGTTCTTCCATTTAAAGACTCCGCGAGGGTACCTGATCTGTCAGGGTGGTTAATTGTGGTCAATCTTTCTTGCATAATTTTCCAATGATGAATTATATTTAATTCTGTAGAAATGACAACAAACTTTTACAAAACATTAATAACGTAAGATTTATTACAATATTATTTATCCGATAAGATCCTAGCGGCGAATAACGTTTTAAGTTACAATGAAAAACGATTAATTAAATACACAATAGCTAAAGATGTTTGATTGTGAAATGTAGAAAATACTTGCCAACAAAGCCGCTTTGAATATAATGAGTTATTTTGATACTCAAAAAGCATTGGACTCGATTCATCTCGGGCGAGGTTTGAAACTTTCACAGAGAGCAAAATTTTAAAGGATTAAGCCCTAGCCTCATGTAGACTCACAAAGAGTGTTTGAAACATGGAGGCCCTAATTGAAGTCAGTGACTTTAATGACCTAACACTGGGGGTACTGAACATTGAGGGCATAGAAAAAAGGTGGACATGTTGGCCAAAAAGAGGGCCAACACGGACTCTCTGGGCCCAGAACCCTACTGGCCTTAGCAGCCTGCCACAAAGTAGGATATATCTTAATGAGCCCAAAATCTGGTAGAACAATACAGGTATGAGGCACGGGAAGAGATTCGTAGAAGGACCATACGCAAAACTTATAAAAGGATTACTGGAAGGCAACCACAACCAAACCAAGGTTCTGGTTGGACTTCTGACAGGGCACTGTCACTTAAGAAAACACATTCACCGGATAGGAGTACAGACAGAAGAAACACTGTCCGGATACTACCAGCAAGAAGAGGAGACCGCAAAACACCTTTGGCGTTTCTGTGAAGGTATGTAGGCGCAGGTTCCTGCAACTCGGACAAGACAAACCACAAGCAACTTTCTAGACTAATGAGCGGCAGGAAAAGCTATGGAGGCTGCCTAGTATACCGAAGCAAATCCGTGGGGTTTAAACAACAGGGAGCACAATAGATCTATTCAGGTCGAGGTGCAGGCCTTGAGGCCACCTCTTTCTTCACTATCCTTAGGAATTAAGGTGTTAAATTTCCATTTTACGCCTAGTTTAACTTAAATAACAACAATAGGGAAAAGAGAATATAAAAAAACCTTGGGTATTAACGTACAGGAGAGATAGAATACACATTTGAAAATGTGTAAACTTACTTCCAAAGGGAAATTGTATATAAGAGATTCAATTAACTTGATGTTCCACTGAAAGCAGGCTTTTACAGAAAAAAAATTGTTTGTATACTGTCTGAATTTTTTGCCGGTTTATAGCCTCGTGATGAATGGTTTATTTTTGTAACGTTACTGTTGAAGGTGCAATACTGTTGCAACTTGTCTGATGAAATTTTTCTTCTTCGCCCGAACAAGAAATCGATGGAATAAAAGTTTGTATAATTTGTCCTCTGAAGTTCAAAGGAAAATAAATGCAATTGCTCAACGTTTATAAATGTATTGTAGAAACTGTGGAAAGTAATTAATTTTCTCCTTTCATAGGAAATTTAGGACTAATAATCCGTCCAGTTTTGAGAGTTAAGCCCAATGATTTGGTATTTAGTGTAATCACAAAAAAAAAACCACTTAAACCTAAAACACTAGTTTTAAAATTAAACTCATATTACTTACAATTTGCCATTTTAATTAAATAAAATATAATGTGTTTAATAGGAAAATAACGTTTACATGGTCCGGTTACTTTTGATATCCCTATGTTTATGATTTATTAACGGAACGCTACCGTTAATGACGAAGTTTAGGATATTTTGTAACGTGAGACAAAGTAGCGAGGTCATTAACTTCTGAGTCTGAATTAGATGACATTGACCCGAACCACATTCAAGTAGTCAAAGCGTTTAGTATATGGATCTTCCCGTGGTGGAATGTCATGCCGGTTTTCCTTTCATTCAGTAGAACTTATAACTATGCATGGGAAGAGTTCCGTGACTTCCAGCTTACTATCCGCGTTGTGCCGTGCCGACCGTGTTTTACGCAGTGCAGTATAAGGTAAAAAAATGTCCGCCCTGAGGTATTTACCTTATAAAAGATATCCAAGAAAGTGTACAGTTTAAGTTGAAAAACGATGTTGTCGACGGCTAGAGACATTTTTCGGGTATGTTTCAATGATAAGATTTTCTTGCTATTTCCTAAGGAATGGCATCTTGTTTTTAATTTATTAAAATTCACAGAGGGCACGCAACAACATTCGTGTTTACTTTTCTTTTTAAAGCAATAAAATCGATTTACTGTTATTTATATATTATAAAAACATGAAAATGGTGTTTTTGAACTATTATTTTAGTATGTTAAAATTTGTAATTCATTGCTTCTATGAATTATATTGCTCGAAGTAATGAGATTTTGATTTAGCCGTTGTAAATAACGAGAATCGCTTTTGATAAATCAGTCCTAATTGTTAATTAACGAACACTGTGATAGTCTGTTACATCGATAGCAGGTTATTTAAGGCTTTAGGTTAATTAGACGAAGGAAAAAGTGGCAATGTGACATGTTCATCGATTGCCAACCGTTTCAGCATTTGTGTCACCGTCTGAGGCCATACATCATTCGTGGGATTCGTACCGTATCCTTTTCCTATAAGGAATGGCGCGGGGGTGTCATAAATGAATAATAAAATTGACACGGTTAGCATCCCATTGGGTCCAAATTCGCAGGTACTTTACAAGGAGATACAGCTCCCTTTGATACTAAACCTTTTCGACAGAGGCCGGCAGAATAAATTGTTTCTTTATATTTGATTAACTGCCAAGTTTGCTAGTCAGATAGTAGTTGACGAACCGTAACATTACAAATAAGGAAATTGGCGATAGCTGAACACGTTTAGAGAAAATGCAGGACAGGAAGTACGAACAAAGTGAAATTGATGGATGTGGATGGATGGATACCAGGGACTGGAGGAGTTCCCTCCTGAGCACTGCAGCTGTACAGCTTATTGTACTATACCCTGGCTCCATTTTTGGGGGACGGCTCACAACACAAAGTGAACTTGAGCCCCTGTTGTACCAGTGTTCTTCCATCGAAGAAACTCATTTTTGAAGGGGGTTGGGACCAGATTCAGGGTCGCTGAGATCCAGTCCCGCCCCTTCCATTGATGAGTGCCGTGTCAATTTCTTTTAATTGCGGCCACCGGTCCCCTTAGGCGTCAGAAAAATTCCAGAGGCTACGGTGGGGATCGAACCCACGACCGCGGGGTCTACTAGCCGAGAGTCTGAAGCCTTAACCACTCGGCTACCGCGGCCCCCTAAGTGAAATTGATAGAGTTTGCCAACAATTTTGACCTAAAATAGAAAAATATAATGCACTTATTGTGAGGCGGGCGCCCGTGAGTTGTAACTCTCCGTGGATGAAGAATGAAAAATGAACGGTAGGTGATGGTAGATTCAAAAATTCTAGGGTAGCAGTGGCAGTCATAGTCATTGCTTCAAGCACTTCAATCTAAACTGTGTAAAAATGAATAAGAATATTTGTAATTTATTAATTTATACTTTTCTATTAATTTTAATTAAATTAACCGTTATATTATTGTTACATTGATAAAAAATAGAAAGTACAAACCCAAAACAAAAAAATTGTTAATCCTCATTTTAAATAATATATTTACTTAAGAATAGTAAACATGAAGATTAACCACTTTTCTCTTCTCGTATGTTGTCCAGTTTAATCCAGTTGTATTCTCTTTGACTAAATAAAGACATCATTCTGAACCAGAACGTCGCAATATTACTGTGGAACTGAGTCATCGAGGTCACCTGCAAGTAGATATCGCAGTCGTGATCTTCCGGACTTTAGCCGAAAAGATGTTTGTTTACAAAATAAGTAGTAATCTTCATGTTTACTCCTTCAGTAAATCCGTTATTAAAAATGAGGATTGATAAATTTTTTGTTTTAGTTTGTATTTTTTATTTTGTTTTATGCAGCTAACTCCAACATAACGGTTAATTTAATTAAAATTAATATAATAAGAAAATATTACATATATCCCTATTTATTTTGTCGCAGTTTATTTAACTCGGTTTTTACACTTATTTTGCATGTCTTACCTTCTGCAGACGGTAAATTTACCATCAATTCTACAAAGTGTTTGTTCACTACGCCTACCTATATTTTAAAATGGTGTTATTCATCAAGTGTACATATAAACTCCTATGCCAGTCCAATTATTTCATCCATGTCTAGCTTCTTTGTTAGCTGATACCGTATTATTAATTTATTTAAAAAACAGTTATTCTTGTACCAATTTATTTCGTTTGGGAATCTGTCTAAAAGAAAAGGCCTTTATCGACGATTTCCAGCTCTCCGCACTGTCTTGTTTATACGAGCTCCACCTGTACTACGTCTAAGACCGTCTATCCATCTTTTAAAATTCCTTCCCCCTTTTTATCACAAAGTGATTCGTTTCGCCCATCTATCTTCTGACAATCTAACTATGTGTCCAGCCCACCTACACTCCACTTGACTCTGAGGGCCACCCATCACTTCTCTTAATGGCCCAGTTTCCTTATTTCTTTGCACCATCTTTATGCATGTACTATCTTTTAATTTATCAGGAATAGTTCTTTCAAATATTTTTTCTTATATTTTCATTTGTGAATGACGTTGTTTGCCTACCATCGTCACGCGCTCAATAGGGACTGGATCATGTCTAGACGATGGGGGGGGGTGCCGAAGGGAATGGGATTTTCTCAGACGGAGTGAGAGAGATTCCGGGATATAAGGAGGAAAGTAGAAAGGATTGAATACAATTTTAAATTAAATTCATTTAATTTGTTTTATGTTTGATGTTACTCATGATACTGTTTCATGATCCACGTAATTTTGTCCTAAAATTTTCTACGATAGTTTAAAATTCATTGAATATTATTTAATTGTTTAATTAAAATCATGGAGGACTATGCCATTTATTTTATTTTTTTATTTTGTCCTGACCTAACAATTAATTACTTGTAATAATCTTTACAATTTTAGTAACAATGGTTTCACCGTAAGTGTTATTTTTATTTAAGGCTTATAAATAATAATGTTTCATTGACTATTTTTTTCTGAATTTCTTATGATATGCGATAGGCTAGTAAAATAGTTCGAATGAGTTTGTATATTTATCGGAGTTTTATGGAATTAATTCGAATTATAGTTTCGTTTATCCACTGTTAGACATTTATAGCAAGCCACATGAGGTTTCTTGTATTGATAATATATAATGGCGTTATGTAAAGTGTACTGAAACAAATTTGATTAAAAAAACAAAGAAAAAAAAAGTTATTAAACAATCGCACTTTGGAAATTTTCGGCAATAGGACAGCAAAAGTAAATAATACATAAGTGGTTTAAGACCAAAGCCGGTAAAGCTTATCCAATAATAGTTAGTTGGTTGGAAATAGCGTGAAGCGAGGCTATTGTAATAACTTGTAAAGACCATAACATGAGGTGTCTTCTCAGGAGTATCCTTGACCGTAATTGTAGTTGCAGTTTGACCCCCTTCTAGAAAATTGCATCGTATTATATCAAATCTGGACTTGTTTATTTTTTCACTGTAGCATTTTGCATCGGATGTATTAACACTGTCAAAGGGCGTGTAAAAAGTGAAAAAACAACGAAATACTTTGGGACAGCTTTTGTGATAACTAGGAACAACCCTAAAGCGGGAACACACCCGATGCAACCATCGCAAATCCAGTCCATTTTTCCATAAGAATGTGTTACCCCCTGCCCATCTGCCTGATTTTTGTCGGGTAGTATCGAGTACAGTCGGAGCAAAGAACAGGACACACATATTTTGATTAAAACTGCATGTATTATTGCCGTTATATTAATTAAAACGTACTTATTTTAATATAAACCAAATTTACCAAGATAAAAATTCATTAGTTTTTATTAAAAACAAATAATGGCTTAATAGAAAATTGATTAAAACAGCGGAATAGCATTTTTTGATATAATGAATTTAATTAACAATTTATTACATGGTTTGTCCATTAAATTTAACTAATCATTTATTTCATAGTTTTGCTCATAAAATTACGCCATTTTCGTCGAGGATCATCAGAGCATGACAATTATCTTTTTGTAATTTGTTCAAACTATGTGTATATAATTTTTTTGTCATATTAATTACAACATGTTTATTTCAATATAATCCAAAGTAAACAATATTAAAAATTCTTGAGTTTTTATAAAAATTATTTAATTAAGATGGTTAGGCAGAAAATTTATCAAAACACCGGAATAGCTTCATTTAAAACAATTATGTGTAACTAACAATTTATTACATGGTTTTGCACAAAATAGTGCATTAAGAACAAAAGGGGCGTTGCGATGGCGACAGTGATTATTGTGATACAGGCTGTGTGACTTCGTGGCGTGCACTTGACGTCGCATAGATGTGCATACCATTCCAAACCGTGACTAGGCGGCGGATAGCATCAGACAGCGTCGCATAGCGTTGCATCGCAAGTTTAACTGTTTAACAGCTCGATTTGTCCATGCTATCATTCTTGGATGGGAAATAGTTCCAAATATACAGACTCCAATTTATAAGAGTTCATCGATTTTAATCCAAGTTGGAGTATTGACCTCCACTCGAAATTTATCAATTGTTCTCAATAAATGTATAAAGTAAAGAGGTTCTCGTCATCATCGAGTGAGTAGACGCTTAAGAAAAGTAAATATCTCTATTTTAATTTTTTCTGATCTTTTCATAACAAGGGATTGACTTTTTTTTAGGTTGTGGCTGAATATGTAATCGGTCATTACTTTACTAAACCTCCTGGGTAGAAACGTTGACATAACTGATCGCTGACACGCTACATATGATTTAATGAACTCTATAAACCGCCACGTTATCATTCACGTGCTGGGCCAAATTATTTTGGTATATTTTATTTTATGGCGTATTTTTTTTTTATTTCATACGAGTGTCAGATTTTATGCTTTTGAGTGTATACAACTCTTTAATCTTTAGAAGCATTTTTTATTATTTCCATTGAAAATAGTTAATATAATAACTTCTATGGCGATACCAGTTTTTCAGTATTCTAACAGCCAGCGTTTTTACATTGTAACATAATTAGTTTTAAGAAGGTAAGAATTTTAAAGGGATCATCTAAATTTATTTTTTTACAGATCAAAATAGACGACAAATAAAATAGTTTCCGAATATTGACAAGGCGATAAGAGAGTTGGATAATTGAAACCCATCAATAGCAGATATGTCTGCATATCCGTTAAAAAGACCCAGCAGCGTTTTTACAAATTCCTCCACTATTGGTTAAACAAAATCATCTCGCCTCGACAATTTTATTCATATTTCAAATGAATAAGTGTTTTGCATGTTTTTTCATCTTGTTCGTGTACTTGTTCCACTTCAAGAAACATGATTATGGAGGCAACATTGATTCTTGTTTCCTTGCTCGTCTATTCTTTCCGTGTCCTGGTTCTCTTATTAAGGCAAATATTTCCGTTGTAAAATTGGCTAAAAGTGGCTTCCATGTAGCACGTCAAGGTTGGAAGTATGTATGATAGAAAGAACGCATAGTAAATAACGAATACATTAATAAAGATAATAAACAAGAAAAAAAGTGCCAAGGTTAAATATATTTTATCTACTTAAGATTCCGAACATTCCACATTCATATATATAAATTTTGTAAGGAATCTAAAAATATAATGAGGAAGCTTATAAAATATGATCATTCTTACTTTTACTATCTCCTAGTCTCTTAGAAACTTATCTACCTCCCAATGCTGAGTTAGTCTCTCTTTGGAGATCAGACTGTGAAAAGAATTTTTATTCGTAAAAGTTTAGTTGATAACCACGGTGGTGCTGACGTCCCAGCCGTTCTTTATGGCGAAAGTTATATAAACGTGAGGTGTATATTTTGTTTACTCCCTTTTGTAAACATTTCGTATAAAATAAAAATATTGCATAGCAATGCTTCATCTAACTAGTCGGAGTTTTCGAACATTAAAAGCGAGCAAGCCTTGAAACGAATAGGTCGATGAGAAAAGAATCCATTAATAAAATCGATCAAGTTCGCCCGATGAATTACTTAGAGCAAAACGCAAAGCTCTCCACATTTACTAATTAAGCCAGGCTGGACAAAATCGACAGACATTTTAAATGGAACTTCTTAAGCATGAATGCTATTATTGTCAAAGTGTATGTTGGATTTTTCTGAATTACCGTTTTTAAACCTTAACAAAGTCTGGAAGTGTTAGATAAATTAATACGAACCATGAAAAATTGCAAGAGAGTTTAAAAATAAACTGTACTAAGAATGTAATTGAAATTATATTTTTTGAATGAAGATATAAAAGATCTTTTGAACAGTGAATTTTCTTTTGGATAGATAATCAGGTAAGTGGTTTGTTTATAAATGAAAAATTAATATTAATTATTTTGAAAAATCGGTTCTGGAATTATTTCGTTCAGTGACGTGCAATGTATGAAAAATTGCAAACAAAAAAGTTAAAAACAAAGAATATTATAACTTTTGCATAAAGAGTGTCCTTTTTAGATGACTCGGCTGAATTTCTCTCATACCAGGGACCCAATCGAAGAAACATAAAATAGGTGTTTAATATTTTTCAAATTTTTACCTTTTTTTAAAAAAGATTTTACAGGGTACTTCAGGCAACTTCAAAATTTCAAATAAGCTCGTTTATAATTTTTCTTAAAAACATTTGGAAATACAATAAAAATATAAAACCCTATTTTCATTAGTTCAAGAGAAATTGAGCCGGACCATCTAACAAGGACACCGTGTATAAGATACTTGCAAGAAATGTAATCGGTTCATTCTTGAATGTACACAATGTATATTGTTTGATTATGTGTGATTGCGTGCGAATGCAATTCTGTCTTTACAGTAAAAAGCTACAGGTATATATTAATTTTTTGCTGAAAAACTGCTAATTACAATACATTTGCTGATAAACTCTCTCCTTTAATTACTACTTTTCAATGGGGGTTTGGACATGTCTGCAAAGTGATATTGTACGTGGAAATTTATTCTAATGTGGTCAAAAACGAACGGGAATATTTCAAATTTCTTATTTTTTTTAAAATTTTAATTACATTAACCGATATATTCTAATTAGGTGGATAAATCAAAATAGAAACAAATGTTAATTCTTATTTAGCTAGCCCATTTAATTAAGATTTGTAAACAGGAAGAGTACTCAGTTTGCAAACAAACACCTTTTCTTGTCTTTTCACCATTTGTATTTTCTTTAACCATCGGAAGATATCATCTTGAACCAGAAGTTCGCAATATAATCGTGAGAATGAGGCTTCTGGATATCGCAGAGTAAGTTGGAGTTTCTCAAATCGCTCCAAGGTTTTACCCAGATTCCGAGAAACCGGAAGTGCCAATCTCAGCGCATTACGAGGCTAAGGAAGGAGAGAATTATTGTCATTTCTGCAAGACTAAACTCTTTCCAGATTGTTCAGAATATTTTGGCTACACCTTTATCAACACAGATGATTCGTAATCGTTTGTGGGCAGTTAATCTAACATCGTATCCTCGTTTGACAAGACTTACACCAATAGACGGTCACCAACAACTCAGCAGAATATGGTGTAGCGAGCGCCTAGAAAAGTTGCAAATTGGAATGCTTACTGATGAGCTGCGGTTCTGACTGTACAACGATAGCAGGCGCCCAAGAGTCTCCCGCGATGCTTACAATGACCCAGTTCGTGCTCCCCTTCAGTGCAGTTTGGAAGAGGCGGTGTAGTGGTCGGGGCTGGGAGACGTACTGGACTACATTTGTCGAAGCCAACTTCACCGCAGTCCGTCATGTCCAAAATATATAGAATACAGCCCTCAAATCTTATTGGTAGGGATTTTCGATTCCTGGATGACAATGTCAGACCTCAAACGTGAGAATTTCCCATCTGTTTCTTCCCCCATTGTCTCAGACCTCAATCCCATTTAGTACATGTTGGAAATGTTTCAGAGAAGCTCAATCACTAATACCTGCAACAACTGAATGCAATCTGCAGAGTGAAATTCCTTATGAATTTTTTGATACACTTATAACGCCTAACAAGGCCACATAGGTCTTAGCTTGCAGAGGACATTACACACGGTATTAACTGTTTAAAAAATATTGTGTGCATGGGATAATATCTTTTCTTTTGTTATTTTTCAAAATTACTTAATTAAATTTTTCTTCATTAAAAACATAATAATAATTTAAAAAATGATAGGGAAGTAAATACAACGAAATTGGCAATACCCCTATTCATTTTTGAGCAGTTTTTATCGAATTAGTGTTTTTTAAAACTGAAACTTGGTCCTTGTAAAATCTTTCTCTTTGATCAAGAAAAAATCAACCAAGAAGAATAGAGAAAGAGGAAATGAAGAAAAAATAAAGAAAAAAGGGGAGAAATATTGAGAAAGGTGGAAGGAGAAAGAGAGTGAAGAAAGAATGAGGTGGATCGAAATATTGAGAAAATAAAAAAATGACAAGAAAAAAGATAACAGACATAATGAATGGATTAATTTAGACAGATTATTTTACATTTAACAGATTTATTAATGGATTAATCTAGATTTGGACTTAATTTGGACAAATTTGGACCACTCGTATACCTAACTTCTGTGTGTCTGCGTGCGTGTGCGTGTGTGTGTGTGCGTTTGTGCGTGTGTGAAAGAGATATAGAGTGTGAGCGGTAAGAGATTAAGCGAAGAGAAGGAGAGAGCAAAAAGTGAGTGAGTAAAAGGGAACGGAAAATTATGAATGAGTGATTAAATGTTAATATTATATTGTTCTTCTTGGTTGTTCATTTGTTTTAAAATCGATTTTACGTATGTTTTAGGAGCTTTCACCCATTTCAAAATATCTTTTTATTATATCGACTATAATTGTCTTACGTTAAGCTAAAATCTCGCAAGTATAGAACCCGAAAAACCACTCTTTCAATTAGGTAGTAAGAGATAGAAAATACAAAGAAAAATATAGAAAAAAGAGAGTGAGCAAGTTAAAGGGAAAACATGATAGAGATAGATAAATAGATGTAAATAGGGAGGAAGGCGAAAGAGAAAGGCAGAATGAAGGGAGGCAAAAAAAGAATTATGGACGGCTCGTACGATATTTTATATGGAAATTCTGATGCGACTCGACATCGGTGTGCAGAATAGGAACGACTCGCCGTCATGCGCTACGTCCTCCTTATAACCCATATTCTGACTTCTTTTAAAAATACAGATCGCGACAACCTGTACACAAGGTGGAAAATCCTGGTTCACGCAGTTCGTAGATATTTTATGTAAGTGGTTAATTCTTAAAACAAGAATATTTGCAATGCATTTAAGTTCTTGAGAATTCAATGAGTTAAGCCTTACATGCTCTACATGCTTGAATCTCATGTACTTTCATTTTGTTGAAGAATAACTTCTGTCATAACTAAGTATCTGCACAATCAATGAGAGAAATATGTAATCTATTTGTTGTTAGCTAATACTTTTAAATGAAGGGTTTTCTTATCGTTCATAATCTTTGAGAACGCGGTTGATCGTTTTGGTGTTCTTCTCGTGTTGAACATTCCAAATAAAATACCGCATCTAGCATTTCGGCGTGTATGGCATTTTGTCTATTACCCCCTTTTTCTATTCCTGATTTGAAAAGGTCAATGCGGACAGCTTGCCGGATATTGGCCATGGAGGAAGTGGTGATTAGTTTGCGGAGGAACTGTCGTCACAACGTCACAAGTAAAGGTTTACTTTAGTGCGACACGATATCTGCCAATATCAGCTTTCCTTGCAAGCTTTCACGGCGACGTCGTGACCCTGAATAAAGTAAACGTGAATTTTTGACTTTTAACTTTTTTTTTTATCTCTCTTTTGTTATTTGTTTCAAACCCACATTTCTCTGTCATGAATCACATGCTAAATAAGTTAATCTCATTTATTCATATAACTTCTTTGACGAGCTGGATTGGCTGAGTTTTCACTGCAGCTAAGCAGAAAATCTTGGCATCTTGCCTATTATAACGCTCCCTACTCATACCAAAGTTTAAGTGGAAGTCTTCTCTGCTTTTTCTCTTCTTTTTCTGTCAGATAAAGAAAAGATATACAGAAACTTTACTAAATTGGAAATTTTTTTTTAACTGAATCGTTTCGTTTTTTGTCATCAATAAATAAATTTATAATCAATTTTCAGCAATGAACATTTTCTATTATTAAGTACAATATGTATTAGAAACCGACCAAGTCTCAAATTTATTGTTACCTGAGTATAAATAACACTTTGTTCAATGTATAAACCAAGCATGTATAATTAAATTAAAACCGTGGCGAATCCATCATGTCTATTTTGTATTGGTCTATTTGTGTAAATAAAAAAAACGACTACCACATAGGATTAGTTATTTTAAGTTTTAAGAAAAAAAAAGCAAGTAGAAAGATAGGAGAGTATTTACTCAAAGGATACTCAGACGTTCGGGTAGTAATATAGTTTTCCCGAAATTCTCTCTCTCTCTCTCTCTCTCTCTCTCTCTCTCTCTCTCTCTCTCTTTTTCTCTCTCTCTTCCTTATTTTTTCGTCTTATTTCTTTGTCACAACAACACAAACCAGCTAACGAGACAATCAATTTTCTTCATTTGAAAAGCGATTAAGAAAAATACAACCTCACTATAATTATAATAAATTTCGAAGCAACTATGAAATTACCAATGATATAATAATTTAACAAATGATGCGTGATAAATTGTATGTAATTCCCCGATAAAACGAAAACTACATTAATTTACTTCGGATTAGTAAAATGGCCAGTATAGGAAAACGATTTGTCTACTTGCAATTTGACTGGATTCACAATCAAATAGAGAGAGAAATTAGAAGAAAAATATTACTAAATTAAGAGAGAAAGACAGAGAGAGAGGGAGAGAGAGAGAGAGAGAGAGAGAGAGAGAGAGAGAGAGAGAGAG
>CM077102.1:21724583-21757852 GCA_039619505.1 Cimex hemipterus
GAGAGAGAGAGAGAGAGAGAGAGAGAGAGAGAGGAGAGAGAGAGAAAGAAAGAAAGAAAGAAAGAGAGAGAGAGAGAGAGAGAGAGAGAGAGAGAGAGACAGAGAGAGAGATGAAGTAAGAGAGGTGAGATTTAGAGAGGGAAAGAGTATTGTACATTTCTCTCTCTCTCTCTCTCTCTCTCTCTCTCTCTGTTATATTGATTAGTTAATTCCAAAAGTTTTCTCTCACCTAGGGTGGATTATACAGCACACAATGATTTTTTTTAAGAATGTCGAAAAATATACCTTCTCTTCAATTTTTGGTAAATTCATATTTAACACTACTATTAGCAAATTTTGCTTCAGGTACAGCCGTACGTTTTCATCTTTTCACTTTTCGGATTGCCTTGTGTGCTTCTCAAATCTATGCTTCCCAGCAGTGTATCATGTATAATAAAGATCGTGAAATGAGAAATTCTCGTTTCAGGTTATATTAGAAAAAAATTAATTCATCGAGATAAGTAGCTGAATAAAACAGATCAGGTTGTAAACAATGATAGATTTACGTGAACTGAAAAGAGAAATAAGGTTTAATAATCAATAATCGTGTTTTCATTAAAGCGGACTTGCGAAATGTACTAGGTAATTAAGTGTACAAAGGATTTCTATCAATTAATTTATAAAATTTATATCATGAATGAATTATAATGATTAACATAACTAGCTCAAACAATGTACTGAAAAATATTGTCAATTTGATCTTTTAATTAATCATATCTTGCAGGCCAAAATAGACAAACCATTATAAGACATAAATTACATTAAGGGAGAAATTATTTTTACGTTTAGAACTGAAAATAATATTGCAATAAGACATTAAAACTTTTTTCTGACTTTAAACATTAGCTGGTTGGTTTACTAGTGCGAATGTTTCACGATTCATTGGAAAAATATAATCTAACTAAATGGAAAACGTCTAATCTATCTTGGAAGTTGGCCGGTTTCCTTCATGATACCAATGTGCCAAATATAGGTAAAGGTCAAAATAATTTAACTAAACTACTGGTAATGTTATTCGAAATAAATCTAACTGAATCGTACCAATGTCGAATGAGTACTTTTATCTGTTAGATTTGTTTATGCTGTTTGTCATTATAGTTCATACAGAGAACGACCAATTTATTAATTATGAATTCAACTTAATGTTTATGTATTTTAAACGGTAAATACAACAAAAAACAATTAATTGGCAAATCCTTAAAGGAGAAAACGCGCCTCGAATATTAACTAGTACTTGAACCCTTTCGATTCTTTTCAGTAATTGGCTTTTATGTGCTAAACGTCTCCCATTTGATTTAAATCAAACTAGCTGAATGTGTTTTGTTGTTTAGTTTTTACCTGCCAGGTACGTGTAAGCCGTGGAAGCCACTTTGGCCTTTTTATTCCCGGTCCCACATGGTGCAAATGCACGGGTAATTTTGTAAAGCGAGCCTCGTCAATATCAAACGGCAAATTCAGGCTAACTTTGAATCGTCGTAAGGCTACTTGGGGAAAACATGGCTATCGGGATATCGGATCTCGCCCACTATTTTAGCTCCGACCCTACTTTTACTTCGTATAAAAACTTTTCTCGTGCTGTCCTGTCAATTACATAGGCCAAAGTTTGATGCTCGTCTGCTTTATTTAACTTTGAATAAGGGGAACAGATAAAGGAAGGATGCTGTGGGAAAGATAAAAGAGCCATCGCACACTTTTCCCCTTAATTAAAAAAGTGGTTATATGACAGTTCTTTTGCGCACCCATACTTTCATTCTTTCTTCTTTCTTCTCTTCCCGTCTCTATATCATTCTCTTTCTTATTCCCAGTTTCATAACTTGTGCCTTTTCCCCTCTCCTCTTTTTATCTTTTTTCTTCTCTTTTTCTCTCTACCTTTCTTCTCATTGTCCTTTTCTATACTCCCACTCGTTGTTTTTCTTGATCCCTCTGCTTGAGTCTCTATTGCCAGGTCGTCAGTTCTATAGCGCACTCACCCCCTCATTCACTCTCTCTCATTCTTTACTTTGCCTCTCTATATCATTCTCTCTCTTATTCACTCGCTCATAATTTTGGCTCTCTCCGCTCTTTATCTTTTCCATCTTACTTTTGAGGGATTTCTTTTCGCTCTCGCTCCGTCCCTCTGTCTCTTTCCTACAAACTTTCCATTTTCCCCACTTTTTTTTAACTATCCCATTCCTTTTTCCTCACTTTTCCATTTTTATCGTTCTTGATCTCCCTTTCTCTCCCTTACACACACACTCTCTCTTCCTCTCTTTCCCTTATCCACTACATTTACTATTTGTTCGCAATTTCTCTCCTCAGCCAACGAGAGTGTGCTTATATACTTGGCAAAACATTTTAAATTTACATATTTTTTACATTCTTGTCATTTATTGAAGGTTGATAAAAGTAAATAGTAAAAATAAGAGCTAATATTTATAAACTTTTAATCGTGGCGTCCATTGTAAATAATATAAAATATGAGCCAGAAATTTGTATGGAAATAATAGTTCTGATCTCTCTACTGAAAATAAGGTCCTAATCTGTAAATAATATACGAGGATAATTATATTATTAGTAACTGTAATAGTATTTCACCGAGTAGAAATAATGGATTGTATAACAACATATTAGTAACATTACTTTAAAGTAATACCAATGTTTGTTTCTCAAAGTATAAAATTCTTATTTATTTTCACCCTATCCTTTAATATCATTATGTTGTGTTTTGTTGGTCTTCGTTTCCTTTTGTCCTACATACTCCTAGCTTTCCTCTTACAATTAAATGTTTCGTGAAATTAAAGATATAGTTAATTTTTATGTAAGGTATTGGATGAGATAAAAACCAGTGTCACGAGCGGGATTCGAACCTACGACCTTGGCATTAATACGCCGCCGAACTACCGTGCTTTCGATCCACTCCGATCCCGATTTCCCATCTCAACCCAACCTTTTTTACATTTTTCGAATATCGTATAATCAGGATACGCTTCTCGGCGTCAAATGAAATGGCCGCGGAAAGCTTTAGTGAATGTATATGCCTTTTATTTATTAAGAATGGAAAATTCGAGATGTGTAGTTTGCGATGGAGAGTTGGAGTCTGAACGGTTCGAAGTCACGATAAGTCAAGTGATAGAGCAGCAAAGTATTTAGCCGAAGCTCGCGGGTTCGAATCCCGCTCGTGACACGCTTTTTATTTCAACCAATACCATCCATAAAAATTAATTAATTAATTGAAAGAAGTTATTTGGTCAATCGAACAACGATGTATAATGGATTTTTTAAGAAATAGCGTTATGACAATCCTTATAACAAAACCGTTTCTCATTAGAAAATTCCTAAGAGCTTTAAGAACTTAAATATAAAGCTTTAATTATTAACAGCTAACAATAAAAATAATGAATATATATAGTGTTTTTATTAGTAATAATAATAATATATTTTATAGAAAAACTACGAAGAAGGGTTTATTGGCAAACGTGCCACTGTATGCCATGAATTAATACTGAGTTAACAAATTTTTGGTTCACTACGCAGGCAATAAAATCCTGATCCCTTCTTTAGATGTGGAAGGAGTTGTTCGGAGGGATGAGGCCTTTTTGATGGTAGCCTATAAGGAACGGAATAAGATAAAGGCCACAGGCGGCGGAGAAAATGAGATTCGAACTTACAATCATTTTAAAAATTACTTTCAAAACTTCATCACAAGTTTATTGGTAATTCTTATTAAAATGATAATAAGACATGTTAAAACGTCAACGTTTCGGTTTATATAAAATTCACGTTGCGTTTTTATTGTACGTTATGCGTGTTTTTTCTTGCATGACATACGAATGGTGTATTGCTAATTAGGTTTATTGTGCATACTTTTTATATGAATTATTATGTATAGATAATTTTATAATTCAGTAAAGAATAGTGATTGTAATCTTTCGGAGTCTATTCGCCAGGTATCGAATACATTAAAACCTGTTTTAGGCTGTGTAGAATGCGGCATGTTTTCGTCGGTTTTGGGAGTTGGCCAGCAACTTTAGGCCCGATTCAACAAGTATAAATGCCTCATTTTCTTGAACAGGAATTCCGGTTTTTTTTTGCTTAGAATAGAAGTTCGATGAATCTGACTTATTAGCTTTACTGTTTTATTAGTTTCTAACTCAGTTAATTTTTTATTAACCGTATATCAATATATCAACGTTGTTTTAATTCTTTTTGTTCGATTTTTGCCTTGTTTATATTTCTTGAGTCTTTCCAGTGGCGAAGATTGTACGAAGTTATATTTCGTCGCTTTGTAAAAATTCATTTCGTTACCATTGACGACATTATCGAATCGATAAACACTGTTATCTTTAAGCGAAATAAGCTCGTATCATCACTTTAGATAGGGCCGACTCTTAGCAGCAGCATAAGCGATTGAGAAGTCTTGATTAAATCAAACGTTAATACATGATTAAAACCTATTTTTTATAAAATGTATTACCTAAATTACTGTCGACTATAGCGTCAATAAGTAACTATGTTAAATTATTTTCATTAACACAAAAGTAATGTTTGTTTTGTATTCATATAGGAAAGTTTGATAAAAAACGGTCGCATAATTTTTTTAATAGTTACAAAAGTAATTAAGCTAAGGTAAAAGGTAAGATAAAAGTAATTAAGAAGTAAGTAAGATGCAAAAATCTGTTGGATTGTCTGTTACATTGAAGGTGGTTAAGGTTGTAACACGTTTGGCAAGCTTACAAACTACAAAGTTAAATTGATTAGTTGCGATGACTTTAACGTTGCCGTTACTTTTGTGTCACACTTTTAGAATTAATTCATGTTGGAGAGTAATTTTGGGCGTAAAAGTAAATTGATTTCATTGCAACTTATAATTGAGATTTTAAAAAGGTGTAAAAGTTTAAACTTGTTTAAAGGGATTTTTGATGCTTATCCAACAGTTTTAAATATTCTTATTAACAAAATCGAAATACAGGCTTGTATAAATTAATAGATATGGCCGTTTGGCATTGAGAACTATAAATATTTTATGGCCGGAATCTACATGACCCATCCCAACCCCTCTCCTTTTTGTTCTTTTCTTTTTCTTCTCGTATTTCATTTCTTGTAACTCATTTTTCTGACGACAAGTAATAAACTCATACTGCTAATTAATTCTACGAGTATTAGGGTGCCCGACTGTTTGGTTTTTCTAGTTTGCTGCCATCCTTTCTTTCTTCACCATAGTACTTTGTCAGTTAGAAATATAATATAAGTATACTGTATAAACAATACGGTAATCCATTCCCATTGCATACCGTAGTCGATATTCCTCGTGCTCGTTACTTTTTCTGTGATAAATAACTTTTAATTAATATATTGATACAAATAAGAACTTATCCCTTTTTACCCAAGCCAATAAATAAACATACACCATACGTCTCAGTACCAGATATTTTATCGGCGAGAGGCCTGCCCCTCCCCTCACGCTAATAGATACATTCGTCCTAATAAGTTATTTATAGAAAACATTAAAACATTTAAAAATATTTATGGCCCTGAGGTCTAGCATTGGCAATTTTTCGTTATTTGTGCACTGGGCTACTGCGGAAGTGCGGTCGTGTGGTCTCGTCGAGGCTAAATTTTCTACGTTGACTGCTTCTTTGTTCCCGGTTATATCAAAGTGCGTGGCGATTATAAAATAGTTCTCTTAAGGTTACAATTGGCTTTTTCATATGCTTCAGATCATGTCAGGAAGGATTCGATTAATTTTGTAAATCAGCCAACTCCCTGTTAGGGATATTTCAATATGGCTTGTAATAAAACATTTTTTCACACAATAACGATTTTTTAACGGCTGTAATTATCATTCTGTATTTTCAATATTCTCTCTATTTTGTTTTCACTTTTACCTTTTAAATCTTTCTATATTTTCTCAGTTTCTATCTTTTAGATATTTTCTCTCTCTCTCTCTCTTTTCTCTCCCTTCCTCCCTCCCACTCGCGCGCTCTCTCTCTCTCTCTCTCTCTCTTTCTCTTTCTTTTTTCACACGTTTTTCACCTTTATTTGTCGCTTTGTTTCAGATCGCAGTTTCGTTGTAGCCAACGCGCAGCAGGATTCGTGTCACATCATCTACTGTTCGGACGGTTTCTGCAGATTGTCCGGCTACAGCCGGGCCGAGGTCATGCAGCGACCGGCGGTCTGCGACTTCCTCCATGGTCCCCTCACATCCCAACAGGCCGTTTCCGTCGTTAAGGAAGCCCTCGCTGCGGGGACGGAGAAGCACTTCGAAATACTTTATTACAGGAAGGACGGTAAGTTGAGACGGTATTTGATTATTATTTTTCTATTTCCTCGCAGCGATTCTACAGTAATCAACCTGAAGGGACGTTTTTAATTGTTCTGTTCTACTGGCCTTAAAAATTGATACCCTAAAGGTAGTCTAAGCGGTGCGACATCCATCTGATATTTAGCTCGTTTCTAAAGAAATTTAACTACAATTTACTTTATCATAAACAATACTATTGGGAAAAAAAACAGACGTAAATAATTTGTAAACATGTACAAAATTGAACTTACTAAGCTTATACCGATGTTGGGTACTCAAACATTCCACCATCGGCCATTTCACACTGCACAATCACGATAATAAATACACTCCTTCTTTACAAATCATTTACTCATAATGATTGGATACTTGAAATTTGTACTATAACTATGCATACGTCTTATTATTATTATTATTAAATTTCAAAAGAATTTAATGGCTAAGGTCAGTTCCAACCCTTCTATCATAGTTTAACTATTTCCCTTCTGAGAGCTTTCTCTGACTCCAACATTTACTCCTATTCTAATTTATCCTATTGCCATCCAAGCTTTAATTTTTCTTTTTAAAATACTTAATTTAGAAGGCCAAATGTATGCAAAATTCTCGCTTAAATTACAAAAAATTTAATAAAATTATAAAATTTATTTATTATTATTATTATTAATTATTCTAATGGAGGGTTGTTGTGGTACTAATTTTATTCCACCCTCTACTCTCTTGGACTTATTCATCCTCATAAATACATTCTTGCAAACCAATTATCACCAAACATATCTATCATGTTTTTATTTATACAGTAGTAGCAGTATAATTTACATAAAAAATGGATCTTGTATATAAAAGCGCCCCTGTTTCCTACAAAAATCGAAACAGGAGACCTCTCCCCCCTAAATGATCGGTTGTCATACACCAATTATCACATCAACTGGCACTTCTACTCGCTTTTAGTAGGCACCCATAAAATCATACCCTTCAATTATGTGGGAACGATACATATTCGCCAGCTTTGGCTCAAAAGTAGGTGTCAACTATTTATGACCATTCTTAGCAGAATACGGACGATCATCCTGGGAGTTAGATACTCTAGGGATTATTATATATACATAAAATTGGCGTAAGGCAAATTTCCTGTACAGTAGTATAGAAGACAAAATATTCTCTGATTTTAAAATATTTCAATCGATCTATAATGTATATAAATTTTTATACTTTATAATGCTTAAAGTTTTCATGAATTAAATTATAAATTAAGAAATAATGCCCTATCTGAAAATATTTCATAATGTGAATGTAATTTTTGAGATTGGACTACCTGAACGTTGGAATGTTTAATCTGTTGAATTATTTTAAGAAATGTAGTATTTGTTCTGCAAAAAAATAGCATCTTCTTTTCGAGCATATTTAAATTTGAAAGATATTTGAGTTGGCATATTAATTTAATTAAATCTTTCTGTTATCGGCCTAAAATATGCAATTTTGTGTTTTTATTTTTAAGTTAAAATATAAATTGTTAAATAACCGATTAGAACTAAATTTAAATATAATTTTTTTAAACCAACAGGCTTGAGTATTCTGGAATAGACTATTTTTTCTTACCGGACCATTAATTCCTTTAAGATCTTTGCTGTTTAGCTAAAAAACATAAGGTCAACGACAACCACATTAAAGCGTTAATCAGTAATAATCCATGGTATACCGCAGTACTGCGGTAGTGGTAGAAACTACATTTACAACTACATGGGTATGTTTGGTAACTTTATAGTTAGAAGTTCCAATTTAAACGACAAAATCTATTTCTGTTCTATATTTTACAAAAGTAGTTAGGATGTTTAAATTCTTTAAAAAAATTAAAACGAAATTCATGAAGCATTTAGATAGAATACAAAGTGAACCATTTCTTACATAAAAACGATTGACATCATACCTATTTGTTGCATTGAAAGACAGGATGTTTTATTATGAATTGATTCTTGAAAACGATTCAATCAATTACATCGATCACTGTTCCAAATCGTCTTACTAAACGTAACTATCAGCGAAAAAGGCCTTCATTTAACTGTCCGCTAGGACAGCTGAATAATAAATGATCCGTGAAAGGATATCGGTTTACAAGATTCACATAATTGGTCAATTTCAATTTTTTTTTTTTTTTTTTGGTTAAACACAATAAATAAATAATTTTTCCATTACAACTGAGGATGATGTTTTTATATTTTGACAAAATATAACGTAATATCTCTGCGCGCATTATTTTATAAAACAGTTTTTTTGAATTTTGTAAGCGTTTTTTGATGAATAATTCTTCTCCATATGAAAAAACTAAATTTAATAACTATGATTTTTTTATGCATTTGTAAGACTGTAAACACTATAACGATCAATAAAAGAAGTACGATAATTGATTGAAATTGAAAGTAATTATTTCGTATTGTTTAAATATTATTGAATTGGAGTTTGAAATGGTTTTCCGATATATTGAAACATAGTTTTATTATGTTTTTGGGATAGTTTTATTATTAATTAAAATGCAAAAAACTATTAGATGCCGGTTTTCTTGAAGGAATATCTTCGGAAACTTTAGAAACTAAAAGTGAAACTGATAAGGTAAATCTGAAATAAATAAAAATTTTAACGAAATTATATTTTAGTCAAAGTCAGATAGCATTTATTCAAATTTTATTCTCAAATTTTATTCTGGCTGTTTACGGTAGAACCAAAAAAACAGTTTAATTTTTATATTTCCCTAACTGGCTAATGCAACTTAAAGAAATTTAACGAATTTAGTTCGGCCAGGAATAATATTTATCAACTTACAAAGAGCTTAGGAGGCGGTCGTTTGATTTTGACGGATTTCAATGAAATCTTTTCTGCCGGTGCTGTGCTGAAAAAGACATTTGTGACAAGCGTTCTTGCAAACGGATCTTAGAAAAAAATGAGTTTCTTTTATTTAACTATTTATTATAATTTTTACCTATGACTTTCTTCCTTAAGCCTTGTTTTGCATGTATTTCATTGTTGTAATGTATTACCTTAAATTGTATTGATTATATATAAAATTAAAATAGTAAAGTACGCCGGTTGTAAATGTTGCTCAACAAATTCATACCACTTGTTGTTTTTTTTCCAAAGTTTTGCGTCATTTCATTTAGATTGAAGATTTATAAGTTTTCTGAATATTAATATGGTAATTTCAATTACTATTTTTGTGTTTTTTTGAAAAAAAAAATCAATGGAATCTTTTTTCGAAAGGGAAAAGTTTGAGATATTTTTCCTAAAAAATTTGTATTGCTGTGTACTTTTGGGTTCAAAAACGACTGTAAAATTTGTATCTTGCAAAACCATGTTTTAACCACTTTGCGACGTTGCTCGGTCACCATATAATGATGTATTTCAAGAAATACGAATTTACTCGTCTACTTCCGCTTATAGTTGGTGAATTGTCGAATTTATTTTCTTAATTAATTGATATGTCGTTAGTCCAGGACCGAATTTAATATTGAACAGTGAACCCATGAATTATTGCAAATTGTTTGTCATTTTCGGTTTTGATGATTTATTTTAAATTTCCAAAATATATTTTTTATAATCATTCAAATAAATTGTTTTGTAATATACTGCTTTCGTATTTCAAATCTTTTTACAGACCGTGAACATTGTAATACACGGTGGGTTTAATTTCTGAACTCCTCATATATTTGTTAATTGATTAACGTAATTTTTGTAACTTAGTTAGTTGAACAGATTTTATTTATGTACTGCTATAAAGAATTTAGCCCAACAAACTAAACGCATTTCATTTTAATTTTTTTCTATTAATTTAATAATTTGGGAAAAGTTCAAGCAATTATACTTTTTAGGTAAATTAAGGTCATATATGGATTAGTATTTAGTTAAAATGTTTGGCAATTTTTTTTTAAACAGGGGAGAGAGAGAGAGTGAGAGAGAGTGAGAGAGAGAGTGAGAGAGAGAGAGAGAGAGAGAGAGAGAATACAATGGAAGATAATACAGTGCTATTCAGCTCAAAGAACAACGTTCACGGTTTGGCTCGAAACGCATAACGATTGAAATATATATATATTTATGTATAATAAAAAATTATTGCCGTTTTATTTATGAAAAAACTCCAACAACCACAAAACTTTTCCTATGATATTAAGCCTTACAAAACAGTTTCTTGAATTCTCTTATCTGCAAATTTATTAAAATGAAAATGAAAACAGAGAACAAAATTGATACTGTTTTATATGAAATAAATTTTTACCAAATAATTTTTTATTCAATCAATATTCTACTCCCCAGAGCATAAGCATCATTTTGTGCAAGTTATTTAATACTGAAAAGCCAGTTACTTCATTAAAATTTGTTAATATTTTTGAATAATTAAAGAATAGTTATCCCTAAAAATAATAATATTCAATAAATTGAATATTAAGAATCTTGAGCAGGTCTTATTTTATCATCAATATTTATCAGCGTGGATTTTATAGTCTAAACTAGGTTTTGGTCAGATTAATCCTAAATAGATATCTCTTAAACCCTCAATAATAATTAACGGGTTTGTCTAAATCATTGTATTCAATATTAAGGACGCAATAAACATCCCTGTAATAGACGTCCAATGACGAAGGAATTAATCGAACGATCAAAATATTGATATTTCGCAACTGTAGCATAATAATCCACTGCTGGTGTCATTTTGACCTGGCATCTGCTTAATTAAATTGGTAAATTAACCGTGGCCTTATGCATTGTCCTGAGCATTCGGACGTTAATTAGCGGTCCCATAACGCGACGCTCATCCCATGAGATCCCATTCTACGAAATATTGGACTGACATTATCAGTGGAACTTAGATGACGTGACAAATAGAAGGAAACTACGTTTAAATCGAAACGGCGACGGTTTCTCGCCAAGATTGGTTGGCTTAGAAATCGCCGAACTAGGCCAGTGGTTAAAACACGCCATCCACGCATTGACCCTGATACGATTGTAAAACTTGTATGATTTACCTTGTCGGGACTGAAATGTTATTCGCACAAAATAATTAAATTTCGTCATAACCGCGAAGATCCAATCTTGATAAATCTGAATTGATTATTTTGTATTACTAGGTATAGCTTGCTAAACTAGATTCGTCTTCTCGCTATAGTTCTTCTTGAGAATGGTCTGGAATGACAAAACCTGTGAGTGCCAGCCTAAAATGTTTGGAAATGGCCAAATACAATTTTATCAATCTCCGGAACTTAAGAGGAAAATCTTACATTATCGAGTGATTGATTTCTGGATAGATACTTTTACCATTACATTAATATAACATATCGTAACTATTTATTTGAAAGGTAGGTTGAGATGTGGAGTTGGTGTCCGAGTCGATTGAAGAAAACATAGCTCAAGTGGTTAGAGCAGCGGCGTATTGAGCCGAAGGCCATGGGTTCGAATGCCGCTCATGGCACTAGCTTTTTCATTTCAACAAATACCTTACATAAAGATTAGTTAATTGAAAGAAGTTATTTCGTCAATCGGACCACAAAACATATTAAATAATTATTTATTTCATTCTTACTTAAAATATTGATTTTCCTACACAAACTACACAATTTGAAGGTGCATTTTAGCAATTAAAAACAACACTTTTATCTTTCGATTATATTTATAATTGCCCAATACTAGATATTGTATTAAAATTTTTTCAACATTTTTTAAAAATAATGCAATTTTATATAGAGTGTAAACTTACTAGTGTTAGAACATATTTTTTCCTTTTTGCGTTAAATTCACAAAGCTCAGTTGTTTTTAACATTGCATTGAACATCCCCCTCCCAAAAAAAAAGTTTTCTTCTGATCCAAAAATTTTACATACACCAAAAGCTTCATTATTTATTGATTTATTATTTATTAAACGTTATTAAACAGAACTACGGAAGGGGAAATTCGTTAAACATAAATGCTAATGATTTTTCAAATGACAACATGACAGAAGTTTATAAATCAATTATTCCATTTGACGCTGTGATACTTTATCTTTGATAATGAGCCAAAGACAATTATATCGATTTATTTTCTATTCTTTTACATGTTTGAAGTTCAATGACATGCGAGGTTAAATAATTTAAGATTTGTGAGCAGAATTATACCAAAAAATCAATGTTACAATTTTCAATTTTATTGGTTAACTGGTGTTTACCGACTTAGCAGTTCATTATTGTTCCTTGTTTTAAATAATAGTACAACAATAAAGGCAATTGTTTGTTAGCTGGGGCAAATGGAATGGAAAACACGGTGACCATCGAATTGCACAGGAAACGTTTATTTTTCTAAACTAGCTACCACGTTCTTCCTTTATTTGTCCCTATTCTCTCACAAACTCATAAAATAAAAAATCACACTAATTATTGAACCAATATATTTCCCTCTAAATTGAAAAAAAAAATTATTGTCAGTTTGAAACGTGAACATTTAGTTACCTAGTGATAAAAATCTAATTTACAAATCCATCGATCGACCATCTTGCAATCAACAGCATCCATTTCCTCCCGTGTCTGCCATTTCACAATTTTGTACCCAACGAAAAACCGTTTGATCCCCTCCACAGAGCAAATAAATAATTAACACGAAAGGCGCAAGATAAAATATTTAAAAAAAAATTGTTTAAACTGATTTTAAAATAAAATGTCATTATCGTTAAATAGATTTACATATTATATTGAAGAGTTTTTAAGAATACATTCTATGTCTTCATAGATGATTTATTTGATTTAACATTAATAAATATAACTAGTTCTGAAAAAATAACAATGTAATTTTACAATAGATACTATGGATGTAACCATGAATAACTTTTTATATTTTTACTGAAGTCCATTTAGCCTGCGATATTTGTATTGGGTTGTCCGGAAAATAATGCAGGATTTTGGTATTAAACAAAAAAAAAAGAAACTAGTTACTTTAAAGCAATGTTCTTTAATCAAAATAATTTCCCATACTCTCAATACATTTCTCCCAACGTGTTGGTAACTTATTAATTCCGTCTGAGTAGAATTCAGAATTTTTAGAATTGATAAAGTCAATAAATGCATTTTCCAGTTCCGTTTGATTTTTGAATATTATGTGTTGTAAGTAGTGGTCCAGGTGTCTAAAAAAATGGTAGTCAGTAGGCGAGAGGTCCGGAGAGTAGGGTGGGTGAGGCAAAGTTTCATAGCCAAGCTCCAATAATTTTTGTGACGTTACACGTGACACATGTGGTCGAGCGTTGTCATGCAACAAAATGGGCCCTTTCCGATTTCACTTTTCCAATCGCCTTGAGGTGGTCAGCGACGGTCGTCTTACTGACTTTGAGTTGCTCTGCAAGTTCTCGAACAGTTGTTTTGGGGTTTTCTTCCACCACTGATCGCAGAACATCATCATTAAGAGAGGAAGGCCTTCCACGACCTTCTTCATCTTCAAGGCTGAAATCTCCCTCCCGAAATTTTTTAAACCACCTTTGCACAGTGCACTCATTAACACAACCCTCGCCCCAGACTTGGTTAATGTTTCTAGCCGTTTGGGCTCCGCTTCGGCCGAGTTTAAACTCGTAAAAGAAAATCGTACGAAATTCTCGCTTTGACATTATAAGGATGACTGAATTATTTCCAAGTAGCGGAATGCTACAGAGCTAAACAAACAATATCATTTGGAAGAGGATTAATAAGTGTTGACATTCATACAAATGAGTAATCCTGTAAACGTAAACAGAATATTTTATATAGATTTTTTTTAATGAAAACTTAAAATCCTGCATTATTTTCCGGACAACCCAATATTATTTTATTTGAAACTACTCATAGCTCAACTTGGTAAGGTGCCGAAACGTACAAAGAAAAAACCTCAGAGTAGTTTAAAATAATAAATTATTTATTGTCTAAATTGTTCAAAACACGTTTATAAGTTAAACATTACGTTGAAAAAAATTCAAAATATTTTTTGGTGACCTTTGTTTAACTGTTGTTTTTCTCGCTCAATCATTTTCGTATTTTATATTATTTTTGTTTCAACGCCAAATACAGTTCAAATTGTGAATTCATAAGTAGGAAAAATAAAAGTCAGTAACAATAGGTTTGTGTACCTATGGGAGTATGTAATATTTTGTAAAAGTAGCGGCCAATAACATGGTGGACATCTGTTCGCTAGACGGAATGGATAAATATATTGAACCGATCTTTTATATTGGTAAACACACAAATGTGGGCCTAGAAAACATAATATACCCTTTATTACGGAGCCTATATAAAGCAAAATAACACGAAGTCAGCAAAATAAACTTACTTGAACCGCCAAGAGGTAAACTACTTCAGCCTTGTTGTTGTTTTTTTTTTTCTAGGTCAAACAAAATTAAACCAACCTCCCTCCAACACACAAAAGAAAATTATGGCAAAAATACAAATGAACTCTATGATAAGACATTTTTTCTCTGGGTTTAGTTTAGGCTTCTGAGATTTAGGCAGGTGGCGGACTGGAGATAGAAAGGGTGCATGTATATAAATCTTCAGCGTAAGCTTGTAGGGCCTTTGCCACCTCCATACAACCCTTTTTGCTATTAGACTACCCAACATTACATTATACGCCGTTCTTCAGAAGAATCGTGCTACCTTACGTATTATTTTTTTTAACGTGAGCAAGTCAAAATTTACTTCATGGACCTGTCAGATCACTGTGTTCTGCGAGTCAGTTTCGTTATGAAGAATATTCTTCACTAAAATAAAACTGGTGTAAAATTAAGGATTTATTAACAATTTCGATTTCAGGCTTGTACAAACCTAACAAAATCTTACAACAAAAATATGTTTATTTGAAAATGTAGTTTATATTGAGCAGGTAACGTTTCTTGTTATTGTCTCAATTATTTATTGTAATATTTGCATTATATTTAAATCGAATCAAAGCTAAAGAAGTAAGAAAATATGCAATAAGACCAGCGCTTCAGGGTTGCCAAACCCCCGATTCCTACTATACTTATCATCATCGTCTTGATCAGGTCAATGAACGATTTGTATTTTTACAATATTTGAATTAGACTTGATGAAAAGCAAACATTCCTCAAAGCTCGACGAATTTACTAAGAGGTTTCTTTCCTGATGGCGTTATTACATAATTACTACTAGTTTCGATTAATTAAGTTTTTAGTTTAGATAAAAAAGTTAGTGTCACAAGCGGGATTCGAACCCACGATGTTCGGCTATATAACTACTCTATCACCGGAGCAATCTCGATCTACTCGGTCACTAACTTCGCATCTCAACCCCACCTTTTCAATATTCCTTCCTTTTTACCATTTTTCAACCCTCGTTTTTTTATCTCAACTAAAAAACCCTTAATTATTGAAATATATTAATTGGTTCAGCGGACCACGAAAACTAATGGAGTTCAATTTAAAGTTGATCTATTTTTGCTTTTTAGTTTGTCAGTGTCTCGAACGGGATTCGAACCCATGATGTTTGTCTAGATACGCCGGTCCTCTTTCAGCTGAGCTATCGTGACCTCGATCCACTCGGACACGAACTTCCCATATCACCCCACCTCTCGAATTTTCCCCCCTACTTTTTGCCATTTCTCAAATATTTGTAATCGGATTGGATAAATGAAATGGCCACGGAGAGCTTTCGTGAAGTATACATCATTTTAATTCATTAACTTTACTAATTTCGTGGTCCGTTTGACCAATGAAATGGCCACGGTGAGATGGGAAGTTAGTGTAGAGCAACGACGTACCTAGCCGAAAGTCGTGGGTTCGAATCCCGCTCGTGACACTGACTTTTTTAAGTCAACTAAAAACTTTAATTAATTGAAATATATTAATTGGTCATGCGGACCACTAAAACTAGTGATTTACTACTAATGTTGAATCGATAACTGATTGGGAAGATACGATTATGATTTTTAGATTTTAGTTTTAAAAAGGTACACAGAAAAAGATTTCATGTTAACAAGATGGTATTTTCCGGAAGGAAGCTTTGAAAGTAGAAATAGAATAAAACATCCTCGATAAAGATAGCTGTTTGAGTGCAGCTGATCCTTGAAACTTGCACAATACCCCACGCTAACGAACTGTAACTAAGGTAACGATTCTCGTAATGTTGTAAACCAGCAGTTGCGACTTTGCGAGACGTTGGAGTGGTTCCACCCGACAGGCCGCAGAAGCATCCCTCACTAATTTGCCAACTTCTTCTGAAAGTCCATTGATTATCTTTCAAAAATAGAATTGGTTTAATACAACGGGAACTAGACAAGCAAGAAACAAAAGAAGCAACGAATTAAAAAAAAAAAAAAAAAATGGATGAACCCTTTCCCTTTAATGTCAAATTTGTGCATCTACCTAGCAAATCGCTACATTGGGCAAACCTCGAGAATGTTTCATATTCAAAAGTTTTAATTAAGACAAAATCACATCACAAACTGTGTGCACATTCAAAGAAACATGATGCTAATATATTAATTTCAAGCAACGGAGCAATGAAAATTCTAACCTTAGTAGTAGGTAAATATTGCACCTAGAATACACATATTAAAAAGCAGAATACAGTCCATTGTGGCACTTAAAGAACTACTTAATATTAATAATAGTTTATGAAGCTAAATTTTTTTAAACGAGTTGCTTTCAAATATAACTTTTGGGCTTGCAGTAATTTTTTTAGTAAAAAATTTGATAAATTACATGTAACTATAAATACGAGAATTCGCTATATCTTTAATCTTCACCATTCTTTTAGAATTTATGATAAATGGTAATTTACCCATTTTAATAATTGATGATTTGCTAAAATGCAATCATTTTATTATTTTCCATGACATAATAACAATACAAAAACTATTATTCCTATTTTATATTGTTTGTCGTTTTAAAGATTAAAAAACTGCTTTAACACTTTCTCAAACTGCTTTCAAAGTGCAGCTGTGTCTTATACTGTTGTTATAATTCGTTCTTTCCTGTACCTCTACGTCTTTAAAATATTGTACCAAATGTTATAAAATCTTATAAATTATAAACATATGTAAAAGAAATATCTGAAAGGTTTTCTCTCATTAGATTATGTTCAATCGTACAACATTAATCATATTTCCAAATGTATGTAGACTGGACAAATATAATTATACAAATTACTTTTTGAAATACATTTTGTATTGTGCAAATTTTATTTGTATGAACGAATTCTCGTTAAATGGAATAAAGGACCGTGAGGGCTAATTTTGCGAGGTTTTATAATTAATATGTTCAATTCAATTCAAAAATTACCAACTTGTTCTTATCTACTTTTTGAGGGTTTTTGTATTCCCAAGTTCTGGAATCTGCTGGGTTATTGTATTTTTTCTAGTTTCCTAGTTCGTTTAAATCAACTAAGGAAATAATACCCAATGTTATAAAATCATGTAAATATAAACATATTTATAAGAAATATCCAAACGCTTTTCTCTCATTAGATTATGTTCAATCATAATATGTACAACTTCAATCCTATTTAAAAATACACGTAGACAAGACAAATATAATTATACAAATTATTTTTGCATTATAGATTTTTTGTATTATGCACATTTTCTTTGCATGTGCGAATTCTTTTTAAATGGAAAAAAGGTCGAAGATACCTAATTTTGCGAGGTTTTATAATTGAATTGTTCAATTCAAAAATTAATAACTTATTTTTTTCTACTTTTTGTATTCCCACGTACTGGAACCTGCTGGCTTATTGTACTTGTCTTTGTTGCCTGGTTTGAAAGTAGATCCTTCTCTTAACAGTTATTAGGGCATTGACTGTTATTGCTGCAGTTCTTTTTAACTAGATTTCTCGGAAGAAACGTCTAAATCGTGTTTCATTCATTTTACATTCCAAGTTAATATGAGTGGGAGTTTCTTCTCTCTTACTGCATAAAAACAAAATTGTAATTACTAATATACTTTTTTTGTTTTTTTATCTATTTTAATCATTTTATTTTCAAACAGTTTCACAATTTAAGTTTTTCATTGTTTCACAGTTTAGAGGAAAGTTCTAGAAGTAATAACCCAACATAATCCCGTGTTGGGATAGGATCAAAACAGTTTTAGAGCAATAAAACCATTAATGTGCAGCCATTCCGATAGGGATTTGATGATATTGCCGAATGCGTCAGAATATACGAAGTGGGTTATTCCACGAGAACGGCCTAATCCTATCCATCCTATTATCCCATTCCGAATAAATATTTTCACAATTTTTCGTCGCATTTTTGCCCATGGACCAAAACGATTATACATTACATCCGGGCTGGAGAAGCGAGAAAGCCAATGTTTTCTTTTTCATTTATCCTCCTGGATATAAACATTTACAAAGAGAAATTTAAAAAGCTCATTAAAGCATTTAATGCCGTTTTATTTCGAGCATTTGCTCTGACTTAGTCGTTAGCATTTAAAAAAAATCCAAGCCTGGTCGTAAAGAGTTCTCTCTCTATTCACATGTAAAATAATGTAAACAAGTTGTTTTAACAGCCCTGACTGCTAGAAAAACACATTGAGAACAATTCCAAGAGAGGAATCCTAGTTCTCCCGCAGGTAGATTTATTATTTCGAACTGCGGTGTTTCCAATATTCAGATAAACAAGCATTTTCGTTTTTATGAATAAAAACAATTTGTCTATCAGATAAAAGTTACTAATGAGTATTACTCCGGCATTTGACTATATGTGATGAGACGATGAAAAGTGTTAAAAGAAAACGCGGTGCAAATTGAAAAACAAGTTTGTCGTTTTGATAATCCTTTAATTCTTCCATTGTTATCTTCTCTGGTTAGCTAAACCCCGCGCTGCAAGCTCTATCTCAACACTTATCGTTGTAGGTTGCCCTGAAAATAAGGAGGTAAAGTCGACATAATAGGACAAGGAAAGGATTCCCCCATTTTCACCCTATTCCTGTAGAGGGGTTTTAGCTAGCAGGATCGACAATAAATTGCTGGTAAAGTGGCGACAGAAATGAAAAAGATAAGATGACAAAAATCCAACGAAGCCCATGCCGTTTAGCGTTAAAAACAGCAGCACTATTCCATAAATATTACAAGAAAGCCAGTCATTCGAATAGTAAATGTGCAACTTTGAAAATAAGGTTTCTCGTTGGGCATACGATATTTCAATTCTTTATACGCTTAAATCCATTTTACTAAACGCTTTTATTAAAAAAATAAAAAATTTATGCAATTGAAAATTTTAAATGCAATTTATCTGATATTCAGTCTGCCTTATAAACAAGGTGTCAAAGGAGGCTTTATCAAAAACTACTCGACCTACAAAATCACTTACACGATATATTTTTAATATAAATTGTATTTCCTAACACTACAACCATTTTCCTCAATTTTTTCTGCATTCCCTTTTTTGTAATATCGCGAAAAACGCTTACAATTCTGTTTAAAAAAACCTTATTGCAAAATTGATTAAGGTTTTTTAGATGAGATAAAATAGCCAGTGTCACGAGCGGGCCGCGAACCCGCGATCTTCGGCTAGATACGCCGCTGCTCTACTTCTTGAGTACTCACCAGTGAGTAACCACTCGGTCCACTCGGACACTAACTTCCCATCTCAACCCCACCTTTTGAATTTTCCCTCCTTTTTGCTATTTTTCAAAAGTGGTGTAATCTATTTAATTCTCGCCGACAAATGAAATGACCACGAAGAGATTTAGGGAAGTATACTTCATTTTAACTCATTAAATTCGCTAATTTTCGTAGTCAGCTTGACTAATTAATATCAACAAATTAAGGAGAGACTGTGTAATACCGAGTGGTAAAGGGGTCAGGCTAGGAGATACCGCGGTCTTTAGTTCGATTCCCACCGTCGCCTCTGGAATTATTACTGGCATCATAACGACTCTGCAGTCAGTCCGTTTTGTTGATGAAGAATACTGGTATTCCTGGGGGTTGAACCTGTTTGCGAGCTTCCAAGAATGGGAAGAGATGTACAGTAATAACAATAAGAAAAATTGTCAAAGAAATATACAATAATAACAGCCCGATGTAATTTATCCGTCTCATCTAGACTGTGTCCTTCAGACCTTTGTGAAATGTGTTCGCATCATCATCTAATTTTCACCAGCGGGCCTAAATTGGGTGGTTTTGTGGGTGGGGGTTGAGCTTTTTAATGTATGTAATGTGAATACGACGAGCAGTATAGTTCAATGCAATCGACTCAATCCTAATTCACAGGTCATTGACTGTTGCTGCTACAATTTCATTCCCTGCGGTTTTTCTGTATGCTATGTTAAATCTCCCTTAAACCGCATTCGAAGATGATATGGGTGGCTGTTTCCTTTTCCTCATTGCATAATCTCCAGAAAGGATTATTGTTATATATGCCACGTTGTGTAGGTATTTTCTCAGATGCTAGTGACCAGTTAGTATTCCTATCTCTCCTCTGAGTCTAGCCCTCTCCAACTGCAACAGGGAGTTTTACCAGATTTGGTGATGGTTGTTTATATTGTCTAGCGCCGCTAGAGTTTATCCACTACTCATTTCTTTTTAAATTTGGATCCATTCTGCAATGGAGTTTTCAGCATGTGTTCTTGTTATCCCAAGCGTAGGTTTGGGGCCCATATATGGTCTTGCCTCCTCTGGCCAGTGTGTCTGCTTTTTCGTTACCCGAATTTCTTTTGTGCCCTGGCAGTCAAAATATCAAGGTTCTTGTATTTTCCCATGTTTTGGAGATTTTAAATGCATCACTGACTAATTTTGATGTGAGTTTTTTAATAACTCATTCTTCACTAGCTTCATGGCTCTCAGAACGTACGAGAATTTTTTGCTAGTGTAACTTCTTTTAAAATTTTCTAGGGCATAAGCATTGATTGTATGTATTTCTGCTTGAAAGGCCGAAATGTAGTTCCCTAATGAGTGAACATGAACCTATAAGTATTTTATTACTATTAAATATTATTATCTACAGACCACCCCAGATCCCAGAGCAAGTTGCATCTTTTTATTGCTAACTTTGATTGAAACAAAAACAAGACAGAAATTCAAATCACGATAAAGAGATTTTTTGACACAACTTTTATTTTTCACTAAACGGCACATTTTACGGCTTTCCAAACAAAATTACAGTTTTTTCAAACTCTTTTATGTTTGTTATTTTTGCATGCGTAAAAACTACGTGAAAATACATAACGTTTATATGTTAACAGTATTGAATAAACGAATTAAGGGTAAAATATTTTTTATAATGTACTTCGTCCAAGTTGAAAACTTCTGATGCGTAGAATTGCCCAACAAATTGTTTTTTGTTCGACATCCAACGATCCGCTTCGTTTCAAAACTTCCCGATTTCTCAATCTTCATTTCACAGCCCATTTAGTCTGCGTCTGCAATGTACTATTCGAAGTTTTTCCGTCTTCCTTTAATGCATTCTGTGGTTTTTTCGTTCCAAAACTTGCTACAATGTTATTGGATTGTTTCTGTGAGAGGGAATTCCAATCTTCGCTCATTCTTCTCTCAGCTTATTTTACTTTTTGCTCATTGTTTGTCAATGATATTGCGATTTCATTTACCACAGAAGGGCGCACGACCTATCAGCAGTATGTATAGCAGCAGCTAACTTCAAACTTTAATGTATTTTAATTTCTTTTTTCAATTATTTTAATAAATCGGCTAGTTTTTTCATAGTTTCATGGTTCAGACTAAAGTTGTAAAACCGATGACACACATAACTCAATGCTGTAATAGGATCAAAACAGTTTAAGAGCAATACTACCATTTCTGTCCAGTCATTCAGACATGCAGTTTTTTTTTCAATGATACCGTAATATTTGCAATTAAATTAATTGTATTTTATGAAAAATGGAGACAAACATTTCAAATTCGGTTCAGAAAAACGTTAGATATTGTAGAAATGGCAAGTCAAATCTAAAAACTAGTTATTTGTTAATCATTTTAATAATATTTAGGTTGACATTTATTAATATGTTATGCAACTATCCTTGTTGGCATACTCATACAAATTTTTTTCCTGGGGTATGTTGTCCCATTCCTAGAAGCATTTCTAGGCTAATATGGTGGTTGTACCATGACCGAACCATTCTTTCGGTTTTATTCCAAATTAGTTCGCTTGCGTTAAGGTCCGAACGTTTTGCTTGCCGCTCATTCTTATGGATATCTGAAGTGTTTAAGTACTCAGAAAGACATGTTGCCTTCTGTGACCGAGGATGATCGAAATCTTAAAAAAATCAAAACAAGGCACTATATCATATTTAAGATGATAACATGTTTTATTGCATTTAAAGTTGTACTTGTATTGATATCAATTCGGTACGGGCCTTCCAAGAAATTTCGCCCGAAAATATAACCACGGCGAAAATATCATTCTTTACAATCTACAGCACTGACTGTATCGTTCTCCAGGTTTTCTCCAGACTCTTTAAAAGCTGTCAGGACTATTAAGTCCCATCGATGAATTAGATTTTATCTTTCTTTTTCTATGTTGCAAAGAAAGAGTTCCACTGGTTTTCTTATTTTATGGTTGGATTCTCTTAATTTTCTTCTTACAGTTTATTTCTATGTTATTTCCCGAATAACAGGAAAATTAAGGGTCTGTCATTGGTGAATATTTTTTGGCAACTGACATAATAACAGGGATTAAGTTTTTGAACTTATATGATGGTGAATCAACAAAGGAATAGAGACAAAACCTAACTGAAAGAAACATTGATATGAACTGAATAAAAAAAGAATAAAATTAATATAAATATAAAAAAGTGGGTTGAGGTCAAAACGTAAACCATATAGAAATTTTGATTTGAGACGCAGTATCTCTGTAAACTAAGAGCTAACAACAGTACAGAAAACTGTTTAAAGTTAACTCCTTTATTGTGTAAAGTTTGATCAAATTAATCAGGTATAGATCAAGTATTTACAAACCTTCATTCACGAAATCCTGTTCCATCAGTTTTCGCGTTATGCCTTTATAAAACAGGTCACAAATAAAATAAGCTTATATTAAAAAGAAACCTTTAGAAATGCCTTAGAACTGAGAAAAATCACGATAAAACTTTTACGTTTCGTTTTTACGATATTTACATAGAACTCCATGTACACCCTCCCTAACTAAAAAGAGTGTATTTCATTTTTGAAAAGTCTTAGCTATAAAGAAATTTCTAAATTGGCCCCAGCTTAACAAATATTCGTGCTTTTATCCTCAAGCAGTCATCGATAAATTTCATTTTCGTAGAATATAATCTAACCCATCGTAAGCTACATAAAATTAACAATAGTGATTTGTATGCTTTTAAAATTCGTAATTAATGTATAGTGATTAATGACCGTTAGTTGATGGTTATTAAGAAATCGTGAGATGCGGTCTGGTGTGATTTAGGCTTCAGAAAAACATTTTCTTTATCGTGCCAACGTTTCGAACTATTGACATCATTTTCATGACCTAGAGTTTGCAAACATTGTTTACATTGAACAAATACATGTAGGATGTGGAAAAAAGTGAATTTATACAATGCAAAAAATATTTTTATAATTATTCAATCAAATAGGACAATTACACAGAAAACAAACCCGTTGAGTGAGTAGAAATACTATGAATATATATATTTTTTACATTGTATAAATTCACTTTTTTTTCCACATCTTAAATGTATTTGTTCAATGTAAACAATGTTTGCAAACCCTAGGTCCTGAAAACGATCTCAATTGTTCGAAACGTTGGCACGATAAAGAAAATGTTTTTCTGAAACCTACATCACACCAGACAGAATCTCGCGATTTCTCTATAATAATTCATAATTAATATTATAAGAATTTAATTTGAAAATGTAAGTGGATCACTTTTAAAGGCCTGCGCTAGGCCAATTCTTTTAAACTTTTATTTAAACTCGGATAGCAAACTAACTTTTACATACGTTTTTAATTATAATAAACATTGTTATTAATTATAATAAACGTAAATGTTCCATACTACTTGAATGTTATAACTTGCATAATTATATATAGGAAACTTAAATTATGCTTCTACTGATTGTGATTATTGAAATTGAGCTTGTTGCTTCTAGGTTAATCAATTAACTGGAAAACAGCGTCACTTTGATATCGTCAAACGACTATTAAATTAGTATAAGGGGAAAGAGAACTTGTATATCAAAAGATAATTGATCAGAAAACGTTACTCTTGTAGGAATGTTAAAATATGGAATTTTAACTTCCATTCCACACAGGCTTTCAAAGGACAGCGTGACGATTAGGACTTGTCAAAATAGAACTGTTTAAGAGACGTTAAAAGGGGGAAAAGGGTGTGTTTCTTGCGACAGGATTAGCCCATGAACAGCTGTTTTAATTTCAAATATTTATAGAAAGTAACTGAAAACGTTGAGTGACGATCTTAATGCGTCACAACTATGACGTATGTTTAACCCCCTTCTATTTCTGACAGACTTCCTGCACCTATCCGACCCTGTCTCTAAATACAACGGATCTGGCTGTTGTCCAAGATTCTCTTCTTTTAATTTTAGTTCTGACAGGGCTTTTCTGCTCTCTCCTGACATTTCACCCAGTCATTACTCCTCTCGGTGAATGTTAATGCCTTCACGCCACGCCTGCACAAAGTGTACCTTTCGCCTTTTAAAATTGACTCCTTTTGTTAAAACAAAAAACTTTTCCTAACGGAGATACATAAGCGGAAAATCGGGTATAATGTGTTAACTTGTGTTCTGAGAAACGATAAACTAATTTACTCTGTACTACTTGACATCACTTTTTATAATTTTATTTTGTTTTCAGCAATAACATTTTATTTGGCTTTAGTAGACTAACTTTCGTTCATGTAAAAATACTAAATGAAACTAAGTCTTGTCTAGGGATTTGTGCCAAATGACTTCCTCATGCATACATTGTCCAAATACACTTACAATGTAAACATAATTAATTCAGGCTCTGACAAATTTGACCATATGATAATATTGCATTTAAAATTGTCTTGTTCAAATAATTGAATGCTTCCGTCTTAATGGTAGTTTGAACCAGCCTTTCAATTTTACAGTAAATTGGATTTAAAATTATTTATTTTAAATATTTGATCGAGTGGTGAAAGTCAGACAAATTTGGAAATAATTTTTAAACAAAACCAACATGAAAATGGAGAATGGTTTAATTTATCGTTGCTAGCCTAAACTTCAAATAAACAATCAAATTACCCAATGAACATTTATGGAGATGATTGTTCATATTTTTATATTGTACGTTACTTCGTAAAGACACATTCGACCAACGGAAAACTTTATAAAATGTCTTATATTATAGGCAGAAAAAGCAATAATAATTATAAAAATATTTTTTGATATTTAACAGGCCTTTTTATATTTTGCATTTGTAGATCTTTTCTGTTAGTTTATTTTAGTATTTATAATTGTAAGGTGTGTGATTACCTACATTATACCAACTAAAAAGTGAGGATTTTATTCTTGTAAATTAGCCTATGAGATCATTTATTTCAATAATGACATGGCACTAAGAAAGGAGTATTATAAATAAAACAATTAAAATACAAATGTAGTATTTAAGAGATCATTAATCCATTTTAGGGTATCAATGATATGTTTTTGGACTTATTTTGGACGGTTGGACAAATGAAACATTGCGAGTTCGCTGCGGATTTTTATCAGTTCGAAGGTGTTTCTACGGTTTTTTTAATGTAAGCGGATTCCAGTTGTGATGTTTATTATCAAATGAATTTTATGATCTTTGGAATAACCAAAAGTACTGTTTCTTACTGTAAGGTTATATGTATAGTTAGCTCAAGTAGCAATTGCTTTCTATTTTCTTTACTCTGCAACTTGGGGATGGTGGATATCAATTTTCCAAACATCAAAATTCATTCACCTATGCAAGTGGCCTTTAATAGTTCAGGAGCCGTGAAAGCGTCTCGAGAGGAACTGGGAAATGATACAGACAGTGTTGCATGGAACAGTCAAATTTGGAGAATTATTACGTCATGGAATGGAACTTGTTGGGAGGTTCGTACCAATCCAAGAGGGCGTTGAATACCTTAAGATATGTGATGTCTGCATCATTACTTATGCTTGCCCATTTATGACGACATATATCTTTATATATACGAACACCTCAGCTAACCAAATCATTGTGTTGCCGGAAAGAAGTCCGGGCTTAACCCCGAACACATTTCGGAAAATCTCAGAAAAAAGATTCGTTTACTGCACTAACCTTCCAAAACCTTCGAAATGCAAAAAGTACAAGTGTGACGAGTGTAACAGCGTATCCTAGGATTTTCTATAACAACGATTTATGCGAAAAAGATGAAAATAGTCATTAAAATGTTTCTTTTGTAGTTCTGAGTTCTTTTCATTTTTTATGATAATTTTATCGACACTCCGGATTTGAGAATTTTTGGGGTATATGATACTTTTTTATTATTACTCATATGGCATGTTGGAGGTATGTCATATACCTAAAATTTTGTTAAAGTATAACATTGGAATGGTTGACCACATGTTTTGAATTCTCTAATAGTTTAAGATCAGGTTTCTGTTTAATTAATTATGAGATCAATGAATTTCTTTTCTTCTACATTATTTTTTGTAATAATTATCAGAATAGATGTTTTGTTTATGCAAATAAGTAGTTAGAGATGGTAATGGTAATTGTGAAATAGCTGTTCAAAGCATCAATTTCACTTTTACTCCCCTATGGACTATCGAATAAATTCTCATATACTTTTGATTTATGTGAATTCGCGATTATATTTTCGTAAAGTACACAATTCTCAGGGCCTTACGATTTTTTTGTGTGATGTGAAATGTAGTTTATTGATTCGGTAAAGAAAATTAACATTCGTCTATGTTCTATTTGTAATTTGTTCATTATCGTTCAAGCCGATATCACAATTTAAGTTCTATTTTGTTTTATAGTTGTTGCGATATAAGATAAACAGTAATAGAACGTGATAGGTCACTTTAAAAATACATAGTTTAGTTATTATATTCAAGAAAACGAGAGAAAAACTCAGTATTTTACTGTACAGGAATGTGACGGAAAATTGAATTAATAAGAAATGTGTTATCTGCTGTCTTATGAGGGAGATTCTATAGTTTACAACCCATTTATAATACTCTTGCTAATTTCACATGAATATTGTCATTCTTGGCAAGGTTGCTTTGAAGCAAAATTACCTGTCAGCACAAATGCCTAAGTGCTTTCTCCGAGCTCTTCTAGCCCACTTTTACACATTTATCACCTACACCTATGCGCCGACAAAGGCCTTTTGTTCTTAGACTTCTAGATTTATAACTTTACCTCAATTAGTTGTTATTCGCCCTTGATTACTTTGCACCTATCGATCTTCAAAGAAGGTTAATTAAGTTTAAGTTAGTAGCGAGGTAAACTGGGCATTTTTAACATGGACGGTTTTTTTTTTAACAGCAGAGAAAATTTAAATATTTTTTTCCATAACGTCTTGTAAATTGGTAAAACAGAGCAGGGGAAATATTTTGTCGGTAAAGCGTTACGAGCACTTAAAGCCATCATCAATATGACATGAATTGATTATATTTCATTCATTTTGCGCTCACTCTCTGGAGGCCTGGAATCCAGAGGTTTATGACAAAAAAAAAAGACGAAATTCGGTCAAGCTAGATAAACCAACTATAATAGGTCGCGCTATACTTTTAAAATCTAAATTCAAATTACTTATTAATAGACTACAGTTGACTTACCGATAACATATTTATTTTTAATTCATTTGTACGTACAAAAGCGAAAAAATTTATTCAACGACCTTTTTACTCCTATGTTCTACAAATTGATAATTCATGCTTAATTGCATATCTGTACACACACGCACAAACACATACCGCGATATACAACATCTGCAAATCTCTGACCACATTAACTACGGCAAACCATAGTTAATCGCGAGGCTTCAGTAATTCTTAAATAATTTTATCGATGCCATGGACATTAATAAATACGGCAACAAAGCAGTATAATCCATCAAGAATGAGGTAGTTTAGAATATACAACTTCTTTATTTTTTTTATTTATTTATTTATTTTTTTTTTTTGTCGACGTATTTATTATGAAACCACAGGCCACTAAGAAACAAACAAATATAATTAACGCAAAAACAGTTTAAAAAATTGTTAAATAGTTATTGTTCAATTATTGTAGATCACTGGAAGTATACATTCATAATACATATTAGAACTATTACTTAAGTCATCTACGTTTGATGATACGATCAAGATTTCTTGATATACTGCTGAGACATTACCCTTCAACTACGCTAAAATTTTGTATTTCACTTTGACGCCGTCCCTTAAATTCGTGCCGATAAATACATTCACACAGAAAAAAATCACGCATTCACTATTTCCAGTTAATCTAATTGGTTCGATAGTTCGGTGGGTACTTCATATTTCATACAGGCCGTGTATATATACTCTTAACCACTCAAGCAAATAAATGGACTCACATAACAGGATGTTTGATAATTTGCCAGTGACTTTTCTTCCCTCTGTTATACTGGAACTATGTAAATATTGAACTAAATAACTTAGTAGTTTGGCGTGTCTTTGGGTATTCGATATTTCTTCAAAATTACAAACATAATCCAGTCTTTATGTTAATAAAAATTCGCTGAAATGAAGTATATCGTTTCAACCAACTTATGAAAGGGCTCTACATATGTGAGAACATGAATTTATATGGTTTAGGTGTCGAATCAATTTCTTAATATAACCACTAAGTGTGAAAGTAGATCAAAGTGTGTTGGCAGACTTATTGATAGTTATGACAATACTTAGACTTAAGAAAACCACACCCATACACACTGTACAAAGAATCGTATATAAAAGCAAAACATTTCAAGAATTTGTTGTATTTTGCTTTTTTGTTTCTCGTTCTTTTGCGTCTAAATTAATAATATTAAATATATTCGTTTGCTTAATACTACTTCTTCAAATTTCAATATTATTAATCAAAAAAGTGTTAACTATAGATTAAAAAAAAGAAATATAACTTAAATTTATGTACACGATGTCGTGTTAGTAGGTCGTCGATAGCTTTCTCACTTTTGTTTAGCATAAACCTTACTCTCCAACATTGCAACAATAACTCTTTTTTGTCCTTCCACCACCATTGTCGTTTCTAAAACTTTTCCTAAGCCTTACCAAAACTAAAAAGAAAAAAACCCAGGGAAGAACGTGTAATTTTTATAGCTATTTCAATACGGCTCCTCTTGCTCTTTAATTTTTTTATTAAAATCGGATGTACTACAATTTTCTATAACGGTATAATACAATTTTGGATTAGTACTGATAAACGTTGTCCAGAATTGGGTAAATTAGTTGATCTTAAAACAAGTTCATCATATTCACCACCGCGCTAGAGACAAACACCCAAACCGAGATTTACTCATCAACAGATGAGAAAAATCCAAAAATTAATGTATATTTGTATCATCAAACAAGCCAATCTAATAGAGTGACAAAATATTTATTATACAAACCAACCGCATTTTCAGAAAATAAATTATATCAATATCTATATAAAAAGTATTTTACAATAATCTTAGGTATCGTAAAAAAAATTAGAAATGTGACTAGAAACGTAAAGCCAAAATCATTTTGAATGAAATAAAAAAATATATTACAATATGTTAAATAAGCTAAGTCCCATTATCTCTAAAATACATTATAAAATTGATAAAATATCGTAAAGTAGGAATTGTACATAAAATAGCGTTGGACAAACCATATGTAGGAAAGACAAGTGAAACAAAAACTATATAAAATAAAGGTAACTGCAATAGCACAAGATATGTATATCTGAAACTAAACATAAAATTGAAACATAATGTAGAAAATTTGAAAGTATTTAAAAACAAACGTAAAAATAATAAATCGTGCTAGTTAAAAATTTATAAATGTGTAGAGATTTGTGACCTTTAACAGATAATTATTCAGATATCGTGAGTTGCGGTCTGGTCCTTTCTATATAAACCTGAAAGAATAATCTAGCTGAAACATTACCAACACATTGTTTCCCTTTGTTGGCTCTTTTGACCTCAAAGAAGCCGACGACTTATACAAAATTGTCTCTTCTATACCGACTTCCTTCCCCATCCCTACAAAATCCAACATTATAAACATTAAACAGCAAAATCTCACTGACACACTCAACACGACACGCAAGGATGGCACAATTACACAGAAGACAAACACTTGGAGTGAGTAGAAATACTTTGATGGAATATAAAATATATTTTGCTTTGTATAAATTCACTTTTCCACATCCTATATTTATTTTCTAAAGGTAAACTATGTCTGTAAATCCCAGGCCCTGAAGATGATCTCAATAAAAGATCTAAACGTCTGCAAGATAAAGAAAATGTTTTTCTGATACCTACATCACACCAGACCGCATCTCACGATATCTGAATAAGTATTTATAAATGTGCACCACAACGTAATCAACAATATAATCACTGATCCAGTACCTCAGGGCTACAAATATTTTTAATTATATGCAATATATATCATTTATTAGAATGAATGTATTTATTTGCGTGAACTGAGGGGTTTGTCCCTACTTATCATGAGGAAAATCGAACACTTTGGGGTAGTGGCAAAGCCGACCAGAATATCATGTTCTGTCATGCGTAATTTTGTTATTTTGTACACAATTGTTAAACTCATCACTTACAGAGATGAGAGCCATAGGATAAAGAAAAGAGCTATCGGAATAAATATCATAACATGACTGGAGAAACAGTAAAAGAAATTAGTATGCTGAAAATGCGAGAAAGATAAGAAAAGCTAAGAAAGAATTGGCTGGCGAAGATCAATGCAATTACCGGCACTAAAACGTAAAAACAATGCAAATGTCAAACAAGATATTAACACTTTTAGTGATGGATATAAAAACATAATAAATACAGAAATAATATTTTTTAAATATGAGAACTCAAGACGAGAATGAAAGTATTAGTAGTAAAAATGCCTCAAATTAAATTTAAAAAAAGGTCCATAAATGCAAATTCAATATCTAATATTTTACTAAAATCAACAGAGGTCGAAAAGACGTATATTGTTATTTTAGTCTATTCACCCCTAGGATTAATTAGTTTTAAAATAGTACCAGTTCTTTCCTGGCGTCGAGCACGGCCTTTCTTTTATTAACACCTCAGAATACAATGAAAGAACAAACGCAATTGTAACAGGTGAATCGTTACACTCGGTTTCGCATTTAATGACTCGACAACGGTTCATAGAATGCCAGGACAAGAGATAGTGAATCAACAGGCACCTGCAGGCGGCTCCCTCGTAAATTTCAAAGCGACATGGGCAGTTAAAAATAAATTGAACGCTTGGCGAGAAGCTTGTTTTTGCGATGAAAAACGCCAGAACCCAGCATGACCAATGACATTATGAATATTCGTATACTGTTATACAAAAGAGAAAGATGGATTATTGTTGAATCATTTCAGTTTGTTTACTGCAAAAGAGTATCATAAATAAAAAAACCACAGTGGTCCAACAAAGTGTTTTAATTTGAATCTATTAACATCCATTAGCTGTTTTATCAAAGCACATGACATAATATCTGGCCCGTTTATTTTTCCGTTTCTCTAACAGATTTATACCTTGGACTTAGTCTCTTGATGAACAGAAACGTAGAAAAGGTATCAGAAGGTGTTTAGCAGTTTGTCGGTGTATTTGGCGGATATTGTGGTCAGTGTGATTTATGTTGTACGTTTTTCTTATTTGATGGGGGTGTCCTTTCAGCCCGGGGCTGGAGAGATAATTTCATCATTTTGTACTGTTGACCTTCTGGAACGTCAGGAAACAGGAAATTATTTCCACTTCATATTACTGCTTAGAAATTGTAATTCATTATATAATAGAACGTTATTTTTCTTTATATTCATATTGAACTTATGCTTATTATTAGTTTGCGATCTGTTAATAAACCAATTTTACAACATTTTCAATAGGTAATGTTTTGTTACTATATCTTGGTTCGTGGCTTTAATTATTTTAGTTAAATTTTTTGGTTTTAGTTTCGTGCTGGCAGTGATGCCGAATTGATCCGAATCAAATCTCGTAGATAATTTGGCCATCCGTTTCTTTTAATTACTATTATTTGAATGAGTTAGATTTTTAACATGTCTGCACAGATGTTTTGTATGTGGAATTTTGTTCGATTAGAAAACAAGGTTGTACACTAATAAATTACAAGCGAGGTTTATCTATTAGACACATAACACATAAGCACTCTCTATTTCTCTCACTATATATAAACTATCAAAATATAAATATAAAATTCCATTTCTACAAAGTTGGTAATGTTATTTTGAATTAAACACGCCATTTATTTTTATTTAAAATATTTGGATGCATGGCCGCCTTTTTGGTCGCTCTTCAGAGTTCACTTTTTAGTTAAATAGGAAGAATAAGCCACTTTATAGATTTCAAAAATTTTACCACCGTATTTAATTAAAATTATTAACAAAAATTTGAATAAATATACATTTATTTTACTTTATCTATCTACCGTTCTCTCTCTCTCTCTCTCTCTCTCTCTCTCTCTCTCTATCTATCTATCTATCTATCTATCTATCTATCTAACTATCTATCTATTTATCTATCTATCTCTCTCTCTCCCCCTTTGGGTTTTTTGTTGCGAGAGAGAAACAGGGTGAATGTAAAATGTAATATAACAACCTTAACAATCTGTACGTTTTACGTTAGAAGAAGGAGAGACTGGGGGCAAGTTCCCTTAAAAACAACAAAAACAATCAAAGAAATATATACAGTTTAGACGGAAAGAAAGAGAGATAGATAGATAGAGAACAAAAAGAAAGATGTAATTAATTACTGAACAGGAGACAAACGAGAGAGAGAGAGAGAGAGAGAGAGAGAGAGAGAGAGAGAGAGAGGGAGAGAGAGAGAGAG
>CM077102.1:21758252-21768668 GCA_039619505.1 Cimex hemipterus
GAGAGAGAGAGAGAGAGAGAGAGAGAGAGAGAGAGAGAGAGAGACGGCCACGATGAAGAGGGAACGACGAACGAACACATGTATGAGACTTGGAGAGGATTAGAAGCAACCACCACATCTTCATTTAAGAACTCATTCGATCACGTCTTGAAACATGGCCTTGAACAAGGTTGCAATTTCAGTTCGACAAACCGGTTTTAAGGTCATCATCAGGGCTTAGAATTCAGATTTGTTATAATAAATAACATCATCTCAGCTAGTCACCAAGGAAATTTGAGATCGCGTGTAAAAACTTAACTTATGCCTATATTTAAGGTTGTTTATCCTAACGAATCGAAAACTAGGCAGTAATCACTAAATTTTCTTTCTTCTTCAAACGTTGATCCAGAGTGTTCCTAAGGAAGGAGAGGGAAAGCAAAAAAAGAAGATTCTATATATAATATATCGATAGTCAGAATTGATGAGGGAAAATAAAACGTAAACATATTTACATTTTTTATATTCTATTGATTTGGTGTTGTTTGAGAATTTTACCGATAGGTATTGTTTTTCTCGCACCAGGCCGTGTTGGCCCAACTTCATATTCGGTGAAGATCGCTTTTTCAAAACCCCCGCTGGTGAAATTCGTTTTCTTAATTGTACACCCGCGATTCGTTTCGATTCGAACTCACGCGATATTCAAAAGTAATCAATGAATAGCAATGACATTTATTGATTATCATGGGCAAATTGCATTGCTCCGTGTAACCCTCTGGTAATTTGCTAATTTCGTCACGTAGAGTGGTTGCAATCTCACAAGTCCCAAGGCTACGTCGTAGCCGCCGCCTCTATGTCGCCACCAAGAGCCCACTAAACTCGGGGGATGATAAAACATTCAAATGGCTCTGACTGGTTCGACGGCATTACGAATCAAAAACACAAAATGGACTTAAACAATGTTTGATTTTATTTTGTTCTTAGTTCCTCACTGTAAACTTAGTAGTACTTACAAGACCTTAAAAATTGTCTGTACATAAACTACATTATTTCGTGCATAAAAAGTATTATAAAAATCCTCATTCCTAGTATAAAATATAGCTAACGATTCATTGGTCTAAGATAAATTTCGAAAAACACTATTTATAAATCAATGTATAAGATCAAACCTTAAACACGCAATTTCGTCATTAAAGTTTTATGGTACTTTTAAAAGAAAAAGCTTCTATTTTTTCGCAGGAAAACCTTACGAGTTAAGATATAGACCACCCTTCTTCAATAACGCAGATTAAAAGATACTACAGGAAAGATTAGCAATTCAATTTTCAAAAGATTATAATGTTTATATAAGTATATGATCTTTGGATGTGTATTTTTCAATTTCCTAAACAAAACAACAACATTTATTTGTACACCATCAATATTTGTAAATCTAGGACTGTATGGACGACTGATAAAGGATAGACTGAAGGCTACTTATTTATACTGTTGCATGGTATAACATCAATAATAATATAATTACTATATGTTGTGCTAGCAATTTGTATAATAATAATTCTTTTTATATAAGGTCTTGGTTGAGTCGAAAAGTTAGTGTCACGAAAGAAATTCGAACGCACGACCTTTGGCTCGACAAGCATACGATCTAACCACTTGAGCTATCATGACTTCTCAGAGGTTAGAGCAATGGCGTATTGAGATCGGTCGTGGGTTAAAATCCTGCTCGTAGCACTAAATTTTTAATTTCAAGCAATACCTTACATAACAAAATCAATTGAAATAATTAATACGGCCAATTAGACAATTAAACATGAATGAATTTGTATAATTTTGATGGAAGTTAAAAAGTAAATAACATTGTCAGCACCTATTAAGAACGATTTGCTGTAACCGGCGTTAATGAAAATGTGTGGAAAACTGACCGTTAGTTAATGATTATTTGGAGATCGTGAGATGCGGTCTGGTGTGACGTAGGTTTTAGAAAAGCATTTTTTTTAATCGTGCCAACGTTTCGATCTTTACTTAGATCATCTTCACTGCTAAAAGAGTTTGCATTCTAGATAGATGTGACATTCCTGTGTGTCGGCAGTTTCCACTAGACACATCTACACAGAAACAAACACTTTGTGCCCTGAAGATGATCTCAATAAAGATCGAAACGTTGGCACGAGAAAGAAAAATGTTTTTTTTTCTCTAAAACCTACGTTACACCAGACCGCATCCCACGATCTCCAAATAATCTTTGATGAAAATCTTTAACTCAAATTCACTGATAATATGGAGAATAGGAAATGAGTTACAGATAAGATAGTTTTAAGAACTCCGCTAACAATACAACCTAGTAAAATTTGAAAGACAGACCATTTTTTCATCTGTAACGATATCCGATTGTCAGTACGTGAGCTGAATTTGTACTTCCTGGTATCTTTACTATTGGGTTGTCCGGAAAATAATGCAGGATTTTGGTATTAAACAAAAAAAAAGAAACTAGTTACTTTAAAGCAATGTTCTTTAATCAAAATAATTTCCCATACTCTCAATACATTTCTCCCAACGTGTTGGTAACTTATTAATTCCGTCTGAGTAGAATTCAGAATTTTTAGAATTGATAAAGTCAATAAATGCATTTTCCAGTTCCGTTTGATTTTTGAATATTATGTGTTGTAAGTAGTGGTCCAGGTGTCTAAAAAAATGGTAGTCAGTAGGCGAGAGGTCCGGAGAGTAGGGTGGGTGAGGCAAAGTTTCATAGCCAAGCTCCAATAATTTTTGTGACGTTACACGTGACACATGTGGTCGAGCGTTGTCATGCAACAAAATGGGCCCTTTCCGATTGACCAAAGAGGTGGTCAGCGACGGTCGTTTTACTGACTTTGAGTTGCTCTGCAAGTTCTCGAACAGTTGTTTTGGGGTTTTCTTCCACCACTGATCGCAGAACATCATCATTAAGAGAGGAAGGCCTTCCACGACCTTCTTCATCTTCAAGGCTGAAATCTCCCTCCCGAAATTTTTTAAACCACCTTTGCACAGTGCACTCATTAACACAACCCTCGCCCCAGACTTGGTTAATGTTTCTAGCCGTTTGGGCTCCGCTTCGGCCGAGTTTAAACTCGTAAAAGAAAATCGTACGAAATTCTCGCTTTGACATTATAAGGATGACTGAATTATTTCCAAGTAGCGGAATGCTACAGAGCTAAACAAACAATATCATTTGGAAGAGGATTAATAAGTGTTGACATTCATACAAATGAGTAATCCTGTAAACGTAAACAGAATATTTTATATAGATTTTTTTTAATGAAAACTTAAAATCCTGCATTATTTTCCGGACAACCCAATATGTTTCTCTGTGAAAGTAATGCTAATATATGCAGTTCATCATGACTTTTAACACAATCCAAGACGCTTTTACTGTGGATTTCGATTATAAAAAAAAGTTTAATTTTTAAGAAGTAAGAATGTAGAATACCATCTAATCGTTCTTTCTTTTGGCTTACCATAATTCAAATGGTGAAGAATTTAAATAAAAATGAATTATATTAACCGTTTATCCAAAATTGACTTTTTTCCGTGCATTTAGTGATATCAGTTTGACCTTTGTTTCGTTTGCTAACAAAAAAGTCATTAAAAAAGACAGGAAAAATGAATAAATTAGTCAGTTTTGTCTGGGGTAATTTAGCTAGCTTATGCTTATTTTTTTGTAATTGTAATGTACATTTTTACTACCAAAGATGCTGAAAAGCATTTGAAACATAAAACCTTAGAGAATAGGCGACACTAAATGGATGGCGACGATCGAACGGCGATATCTTTTACTAGACAAAGTGCTAAAGCCGATTAAACTAATTACTCGGTAATAAATGTTTAATTACTGGACGACTTATAGACTTGATAACATTTTGTAGCTCATATGACTAGACAATTGAATAAATAAATGGTCTATTTGAAGAGGCGCCAGGTAATAATTCACAAGAGCAGAAAACATTATTTTAACGAAAAAGTTTTTCGTGATACTACATACTACACTGTGTATATATTTTCTAGAATTATACTAGTCGAGTTAGTGTTATGTAGGAAATGCAAATTTGTGAGAGGATTAAAGGAAATTAGATAAATAAAAAGTAAAAAAAAAAAAACACTTCCAGTAAAGTGGATAAAAAAAAAATTAGTTAAAAAAATGTGGATTTGTTTTAAACACCCTGTTTATTCAAATTCCTTTAATGCCAATTTTTATAGCACATGAAAACTATCCATCACACAATCGAATTTTATGATGGATCAGCCAACAAGTTCTTTCTCATCGATGCCCAGTGATCCATTCAAAAGGTCACTATATACTTATACATACACTATATACATTATATACTTCCTTTGCATTTTATCCAAATTTCAAGTTATTACAAAATCTTTTCCATTTAGCTGTATCAAAAACCTAAGGTATTTATGTTGTTATAAGTGAGAAAGATAAGTATAGGAATGAACGCTTAAACCAGATTTTTTTCCGGCTCTGATTGTGAGATAGTTCGAATCGTTTTAAAATGATTATGATTTCCATCAATTTCAATGAAAGTCGAAGCCAATTTAAAATGCAACAACCTTTGAAGAGAAAAAAATATTTTTTACATATTTTCCGACGAATATCAAATTTCCTCTTTCCAAAGTTAGGGATACATTATACAGCAGGTGCTGTTAGAAAAACATCGGAATGGTCAGGAAGGCAAATGGTTTAAGAAAAAATAAATATTTGTTTATTTTCCGAAAAATTTGTATTCAGTTTTTTCACACCCTTGAAAACGAACAAAAGAAGAAAAAGTGTATTTATTTTAAAATTATTTTTACAAATAGAACATGTTATTTTAAACAGAATCATTTTATACAATTTTGAAAAAAATTGAAAATAAAGTTCGTTATGCAGAAGTAACATTATATAAGCACTATGTAATTGTATTATCAGTTGTATAAAACCCACAGATTAAATGCTTTCTACAAATAAAAAAAAATCAGAATTTTTTCTGCTTCAGATTTTGTTTCAAACAAGAAAATGGTGATAATTTTAAAACAGTGCACCGATCCTTAGAATGCTTACCGGAAGCATTTTGGATTTTTATAATTTGATTACACGTAATTTCGTTTAAAACAATCTACTTGTTTTTTATCCCGAGTAAAAACAAATCTGTTTTACACCTTTGAAATACATGCAGGGAAAAAATAGAAATCCGTCCTCAAACATATTTTAATTACCTAAAATATTTTTTATCGTCTTCCTGTGTTTTAAGGTATTCGTAGAATTAGTATAAACAAAAAAGTTTCATAGACAATAATTGTATATCCTTGTCAGTCGTAAATTAAATTAAGCCTAACAAAAGGGAAATTGTGTACATAATGTAATGGGATTTAAGTTCAAAGTAAGTGCGCAGTGTAATTGTGACAATTACATACCAATACTTTAGGTTCAAGAAAATATGGTACATTTGAGCGACCCGTTTTGGACGGGTTTCAACACGCTGTTTACGGCATGAAAGCAATTGTTGCCTCACCGAGCCAGCTGAGTATTCAATCGTATCGTCATTGCATCCGGTACGATTCCTTAGTATGATAAATATGGGCTTCCTCAGAATTTAAGCAAAGCCAGTTGGCCAATATAATTTGACGCGCAATTTGTTCAGTGCCAGTAGAAACTAATTTCCCCCAGGTATTTGTTTAAACAGAAATGACAAATAAGTTATTTATAAAAGTTGTTTATACGCAGACAAATATTAGAATTCTATAGGAACAGGGATTGTAATATAAAATAAAAGATTACAGGGATGAACCTTCTTTTTAAGTATAATTTGAATATTAAATCCCTTCGTATTCTTTTTGTAGCCTATTCATAGCAATATAATAATAATATAAAATAAAACAAACACATATACAACATTGTACATTTTTTTCTTCATTACATACTCTAGACATACTCATGGCCATTGAGGCCGCCTGAGGGGCTTATACATAGTAGTATACATGTGTAGAGATTAGTGACCATTAGTCGATAATTACTGAGATGTCGAGAGATGCGGTCTGAGACCTACATCACATCAGACCGCAACTCACGATATATCAATAATAGTAGTATGCATTAAAAATGTGTTCACAGTATTTTTGAATAAATTAAAGCCATAACATTACTGCCAGCGCTGCACCCAGAGGAATCAACCCATGTGAATCCAGCTGATGCCATAATTTACATTATGACGGATTAAGGAGCAAGGAGGTCTCGAGGCAAACGTCGGTTAAGGCGACATAAGGGTTTCTCGGGATGGGATCGTGTCCAGAGGTCTCGAGCTGGTAGGGTTAAGCGGGATCGCGAGGTTAGTGTGAAACTTTTGGAATCGGGAACGGAAATTTGAGATCGTTGTGGATAAAGAGGTTACTGACGTAGAAAGAAGATTTGCTAATTTGCCTGAAGTCCTTTTATTGGAACGATGTTGGATGGAAACCACACAGTTCCACTTTGTATGTCCAAAAAGGTCGAGTAAAGTCACAATGCATTTTAAAGTTTAAAATTAATGGATATATACTACACTCATAATACAGGTTTTGTCTGTTAAGTTCATTGCTTAAGTCTTTTAAGGAGATTACAGGTCAGTTTGCTGTCTAGGTACTGACTACTACCTAATTTTAATTGATGTCGTTATCTACTTATAGGTAATGAACATTGAGCGTTTTTAATTGCTGTTTTTTTTTTTTTTTTTATAAACAAGTGCAACTTTTTCCTAGTTTAGTTTCGATTTCAGGTTTCTTCACCATATGATAAGCCCAAGGTATTTTATGCAATGAAAACGGTTCATATTGCCTTTTTGACCATCGTTGTAACGATCGTGTTAATATGTGTGCAATAAACATTGCGAAAATTGTACAGCATTGAACTATGAATTGCGGGCCGACGATATTCTTCTAAGATCGGAGTCTCCGCGGCCGAACCTTACTCTGAAGAAATTCAGTTTTTACCGAACGTTTCGCGATGTTTTTGAAAAGAAATAAGGAGCTGTGGGAATTTGTTTAAGGACTTTTTATTTGAAGATTGAACAAGCTTGATATCCAATGGCTTGGTGAAACCCAATAGTTTCGCCTCTTACAATCAGATTCAGACTGGTCTGAGGGAAAGTTTTGGCAAAGTTTTCACGATCTAACTGGATTTTGACCATATAAATCTTTGGTTGGTTCACCCTTTCTACGTTGCTCAAGAGCTGACTGCTGTCCTACATCTGTCCGCTGTCTAGGAATTATCCTAAGAAAATGTAACTAATTTAATTATCATGTTTTTATAAATAAGTAAGGATCTGTGGCAGTTTTTCTAATGGATTTTGTTTGTTGCACTAGTTTTGCTTCATTTGTTATTGAATGATCCGGGTAAATTTTTAGTACCAGAGGTCTTCGGGTTTGTCCAATTCTTCTGTGATGCTTAACACTTTTGCCTGTTTTCAAAGTATAATCTAAACATCTAAATGATGTCGGTATTTCCTTGTTGTTGGTGCACAAATGCACAATTTGTTTTCCTCGTTCAGTTTTATTTGCGAAAGGAATCGACCGAGTGGGGCAAAATTGCTGCGTCGTCCCGTAGATTGTAACTATAATTAATTGTGGTTAAATTAAACCAATTGTTATGTTGTCATTGTTGTCACTAAGAAAGGAAGAATCAAAAGGCTGTGGCAATTTACCTTAAAATTTTTGTTTGGAAAGATTTGACAAGCTGGATTACCGATGGTCAAGCTAAACCCATAGTTTCGCCATAGCCAACCAGATTGTATAGCCATTATGGATTATTGGCGAAGAGGTTTTTTTTTCCTATTCGGTCATCTATAACTTGCCCGTTGAACCTTGTGTAGCCGAAAGGTTTCCAGCGAGCTGGGAAAAAATTGCTACGTCGTTCGCCGAAATTATTACTAAGACAGTGGGATGTCATACTGTCAGTAGTGAAAATGGAGTATGGGTATACTAAGGAGAATCCTCCCTTCTAATCTTCTTAGACGCACCTAACGAAGCAGCTGGATTGCTAATTAAATTAGTTGATATGTTATTATTTTAAGCCTTGTATCCTCCATGTCAGTCTGCTTGTCATGCATGATTGTAAATAGCAAACTTAATCTTTATACACAATGTAGAACCAGTCTGTTTCTTTTAATCGAAATGTACAATGTATGCACATTTTTTCGTTCAGTTTTATTCTCCACCAAAATTAATTGTTTTTTTATAATTTTTTATAACAAGAAAGGCAGGCAGAATAATGGATTGCAAACTCGAACCAATCCTTTTATAGTGTCTCTATTTTGTTGTAGGGAGTAACGTTTACAGGGGAATTTATGATTTATGTTTGCAAAACACTTTGGCGTCTGTAGCCCATGATATAAACGATGACGGGTGTAAACTCCAGAGGAGAACCTCATGTGTGGCAAATCAAACAACCAAATCAAATCAATACTCAGTTGCACCGCATGAAATTACCTGTGACCGATATTGGTCTGTCAGTGCGCCCCAGCATGGAAATAATTGCTTTCCATATCGCGGCTTTCGATGAAAACAGGGCTTGGGAAAATAGGCATAGACTTGTGGGAAATTCTTCTAACCTTTTAACGTTGTTTATCGATTGATTAATTGACCGTCCTTCAGTTTTGTTTATTCGTCGACCAATGCCAATTTTATTTTTGAATACTACTTAAAAAATCCCAGCTTTTGGATTTGTAGCTAAAACATTTTTAATCCGTTTTGAGCTTTTCATTTTGCATAATCGTTCAGCTTAAAATGTCAGTACATCGCTAATCAAAGACATATTAACGAAAACAAAGAATTAAGCTGTAAAATTATAATTACTATTATAATTGAAGGGGTGTATTACGTTCATTTTTGGAACATTATAACGTTATATTTATAAAATCAAATATTTTATTTCACAGAATGTGAACACTGAGTATACTTGTTTCTGCTATATTCCACGATCGTGGAATCGTTCCGTAAACAAGATTATTCTCCAAACACACGAATTAATTTACAAAGACCAAACGTAAATAAAAATAGTTAATCCAATACACATCGTTTCATAAAAATGGCATAGCTTGAGGGTTGTTTAAGAAGGGGCAAGTAAATGCAGAATGTCTGTCAGCCGATGAGGGGGGGGGTCAGACGCTCTCCATTCTCGGAATAGCTCTTTCTCATTCAATGGCCACGTCACAACGGTGACGTCATGGGTGTGGCGTGGCAACCCTTCTAGGTCGATATAAGCATACGACGAGGGCACCGACCTTTCGCCGTGGTTTACTGCCCTATAAACCTAGGGGCATGCTCTCTTCCCAGTTACATTTCTCTTGAATTAAGTAAACTTTCTGTTGAAATATTACGGGTTGGCCTCACCTTTTAAAATTAAACTGTTATTAATGTACCTTACACTTAATAAATATATGTGGTATTGTCAGACAGGCAAAATTAATTTTTAATGTTTCCCTTGAGTTGGAAAACGTCACCAGCATCATACATTTAACCCGTTGACATAGACAATTTTTACATATTTCTATTTTACATAAATTAATTTCTTATAATATAAAACTGTATTTTTTTACATTAAAACGTTTTCTCTTACAAAAATGTCAAAAAAACATTAAGAAATTCCTGAAATCAAAATCGCCTCTTTAACGCGATTTTCTCTTTCCAATTTGAAAATAAGTACCACCAAACAACTTAGATCCGAAGAGCTTAGCGCACGCCATGGGGTCGAGCTGATAACTGATAAGGCGTCTTGGATCAATATTGACCCTTTCCGATTAACTAGATTTTTGTTTTATCTTTATATATCATAGTGTATAAACTGCTTGTAATAATATGTACCGAGGATATCCTTTTTATAAATCTCCCTGGTCACATTTCGAACGTGTTGACATTACAGTTTTAATGGTTACATATTAAAGATGCGTTTTTGAGGATAAGGGATGAGGTCCAAATACAGGGTATTATTATTTCCCTGCCAAGAGACTTTTTAGACCCTTTATTCAATCTTCATTGAATTCACTGTCAGAAATATTTATATAATAATAAATAATAATAAATCTTCATTTGCAAGAATGTTCATTAAATATAAATTTACAACATAAAATCATATTTTGGTACATCCCTGCCTGCTGTCGAAACCCAAAGCTTGTACAGAACATTAAGGATCTCAAAGAAATAAGCAGAATATATCTTTACTTAATATATCTAAATCGTAGTGGCAAACAAAAACATAAACAGTCATAGTACAGAATATACGAATAAACCAAATTAAATCCTAGCTTTAAAATATTCTTGCTACAATTTAAAGTTTTTGAATCTATAAATTTTCTCCCTGCTTTCTTGTTTTTGACATTCTCTCTCTCTCTCTCTCTCTCTCTCTCTCTCTCTCTCTCTCTCTCTCTCTCTCTGTCTCTTATACACATC
>CM077102.1:21769068-21796075 GCA_039619505.1 Cimex hemipterus
TATATATATAATCTTTGAAAAATTATACCTGAAGTATTCCAACCGCATTTGTGTACCCTGATCTTTTTAAAAAAACACGTTAGTCTACGGAAAGGATGTGTTGATGTGTTGGAGAGGATGACTCACAATCCCTATTTTGAAATTATATTACTCTGTATGCATAGATTCTTAGCTATTTATTCATGTGCTTTCATATCATGGGAGCCATATCCAACCTGCCTCCAGACTGCCTTTTCTGCCTCCATGGCTAGTTTTAGGGAACAAACCACCTGTAGATATTATTATTAGTGCAATCACCACTCTATCCAGCGTGTACAATTTTTTCAGTTCAAACTTGGTCGTATCGTATTTTTTCCTTCCCATGCTTTCGTCATTACGTATCGCAGTACTTATATTGTAAGACATTCTGCTTTTTATCCATTACCAATGCATCAGGTTTGCTGTGAATTACATTCCGATCATTTATTGCTTGGGAATCCCAATATTTTGGTGTCACCTTTCTCTATCAGTGATGGTAGTTTATATCAGTAATACCCTATTATTTAGAGTCCAGATCCGATGTTATCTTGAATGCCTTTTTCGCTTATTTACCTATCACCTATAAGTTTTAGTAGCCATTTCCTAATCCTCTCATTTCAGCGTATAAATAACCTTTAATACACAGTTGATATGACGAGAATAAATGCATTAATATGTGCGAAAAATGTGCTGCTTGTAAGCCAATTCGTTCTTTTCTCTGTCTCTGGCGATATCTCGTTTGTTTCTTCTGCATAATTTTAAGGCTACATGATTGTTGTTCAAAAATTTAATTTTATTAACCTAAAGAGTATCTAACTGTGAAGGTACAGATTAAACAAATTTTCTACTTATTTACACAACTGTTTGATATTACATAGTCTTCTCCCACCTTATTTTTGGGATAGGTAAAATTTTAGAAGCTTTAATGGCGGTAGAATCGAGCAAGTGTTTTCGTAGCAGTAATAGAGGGATGGGAAGGATTTTTAACCATTATGCAATCATTTAAAGAGATTTTTTCTTTGAATATTGTTTTAGGTTGGAACGAGAAAGCTTGTGTAGCGGGATTCGAACCTATTACCTTCGGTTTAATACGCCGCTGCTCTAACCACTTGAGCTATCGTGACTTCGATCCGTTCGGACCCAACTCATCTCACCCTGCAACCTTAAAAATTTTCCTTATTGCCATATATTCAAATTAACTTTAATCTCATTTTGAATTCTTCCCATTGTTTTTGTGGTTGAATTATAAGATTAATGATACTTGCTCCTGTTTGTTCGGCAGCCTGTTAGTACATCTATCTTCTGCAGAATCGTTGTATTCCTGTCTAGGCGAAAGGTTTTACAGACGCATATAGAATCAGAAGGTGTCTGTAATTTTGTTAAAATTCTCATCTTTTCGTGCTAATAGAAGACACTTTTCTATTAGAAATATGTATATACATAACGACACGCTATTAAGTTTTCGGACGGATGTTAAACTTCCTTAGATGCTAATAAAACAATGAAAATTCAAGTGTTATGAGGTTGAAAAGTTCTCAACTTGTTAAAGTTTAATTAAACAATTTGTTCAAAAATCTTGGCAAGAAAGGCTAAACCGAGTTAGGAATATTTCCACAAGCCGATTCCATAAAAAAATTATTTACGGGTTTTGATCTAATTAAAAAAGTTTCCCTTCTCTTTAACACAAACCATAAAGTTGACCATTATATTTGTCATTAAAATGAAATCCTCGATCCTCTGTCGTACAACGAGAGGTTTTTCATCATTGTTTAGAACTTACGAAATCGTTGAGATATTCACAGTGTTATATAAGAACTTTTAATTAAATAATCTTTATGTAAAGTATTAGTTGAAATAAAAAAGTCAGTGTTACGAGCGGGATTCGAACTCACGACCTTCGGTTACATACACCGCCGCTCTACCACTTGAGTTCTACTGATTTCTCACCTCAACCTGCAATCAACCTTTCAATTCTCTCCTTTTGGCCATTTTTCAAATTCGGGTAATCAGGATTCGGGTCTCGGCGACAAATAAAATGGACACACAGAGCTTTCGTGAAGATATATTTCATTTAACTTATTAAATTCATTAGATTTCCTGGTCCCATTGGCCAAATACATCTTTCAATTAATTAATCTTTATGTGAGGTATTTGTTGAGATAAAAAACATTCATTTGTACAATGGCAAAAAGGAGTAAAAATTCGAAAAGTTATGTTGAGACGATCGAATTCACGATAGCTCGAGTGCTAGAGTAGCCGTGTGTTTAGGCAAAGGTCGTGGGTTCGAATCCCGCTCTTGACATTGACTTTTTATCTCAACTAATACCCTACATAAAATTAATAAATTGAAAGATGTTATTTAGTCAATCGGTCCACGAAAAGTAATGGAGTTAAATAAGAAATTAATTTGTTTCATTTTCTTAATCCATCGGATATTTACTATAACGGCAATATTTTATATCTGAAAAACGCCACGCATTAAAAAGACTGTCATTAAAACCTATGGAACATGTCATCTTTGCCATTGATCATGTTAAACGGCCCTATTCATAGAACTACGCATTGTATCCTGTATAAAAGGCTCACTGAATTAGGAATTCAACTGGATTCTTACAAGATTATTCATCAGTGAATTCGATTTCTTTTAGAGTAATATTCAGTTCTGAAAATCGCCTCTAATGTTGAATATTAATTTGGATTTAAAGCTTACGTGTTGTCGCCATTTGCCTTCATTTTATGATTAGTGGTAACAAAGTAACTTCGGTAGGAGGGTTTCCGTGTCACCCTGAACTCCGAATATTACAGGAACTTGCTTGAACTAAAATCTTCTTCACACATTATAATAATTACTTTATACCACGCCATTTATACGTTTAAAAGAAAATCAATTATAAGAAGAACAAATTAAGTATTCCGTGTGTCGTAGAAACGAGATAAATCCTAAACGAATGAGAGAAATAATTCAGTTTTTGATCAACTTATTGTTATAAAAATATACTATTTAGCAAATACACATGGGCTTTTATCAAAAACAACGGCATCGCAGGGATTGAGCCCCTGCTGTTGCAAACTCCCGTTAAAAAAATCAAAAATATTGTTTGTGTTTAATTTTATAAAATTTGCTTTCAATTTACGGTTAAAGTAAAATCAATAAATATATTTATAATTTTTCAGCCACATAACCAGCGGTTACTGGAAATATCACGACTCGTTCTGTATAAATTTAACGAATTTTCCGCTTAATGACCGGCTCGTCAGTGTGACAGAATCACGAAGAGGTAAGTTATAAACCCAGTTACCCCTGGCCTCATCGTAGATATTAGCATTTCGTCATACTGAACTTTAAAATATTTGGCTTCACTCCAAATTATTATTTGACCGCAGTGAACTCAAATGGGGGAAGCGGTTAAGGGACAGGGGTAAAAGAGGCGGCCACAGGGCCTTCTGCACCTCGACTTAAATAGATTTATTGTCCTTTATTTTTTTTTAACTCACTGGCCGGGTTCAGGTTGTTAATCAACCCCTACAGGCTTGCCAGTGACTATTTAGCGTATAGTATCTTTCTTGTGGCAATTACAGGCAAATACGCTGGATACATAGCAAATCTCTATCAATTGCTGTTAATGATCCCCTTTTGCAAAGACACATACACACAATGGCAAATAATCCCGTTGTGATAAACCGGTCATTTTTTGACTATTTCTGACTATCACCGCTCCGATTATTTTCACTGTACAGTATAGTTAACGGCATACCTGGAGGAAGGATCTAACACCCTCTTCGGAGGGCCGCGGTAGCCGAGTGGTTAAGGCGTCAGACTCTCGGCAAGTAGACCCCGCGGTTATGGGTTCGATCCCCATCGTAGCCTCTGGAATTTTTCTGACGCCTAAGGGGACCGGTGGCCGCAATTGAAAGAAATTGACACGGCACTCATCATTGGAAGGGGCGGGACTGGATCTCAGCGACCCTGAATTTGGTCCCAACCCCCTTCAAAAATGAGTTTCTTCGATGGAAGAACACTGGTACAACGGGGGTTCAAGTTCACTTTGTGTTGTAAGCCGTCCTCCAAAAATGAAGCCAGGGTATAGTACAATAAGCTGAACAGCTGCAGTGCTCAGGAGGGAGCTGCTCCAGTCCCTGGGGACCATTGTAACCATCCATCCACCCTCTTCCAATCTCACCAAAACAACAACAAATTTTCTTGTCATATTATCCGTACTTTGAACGGTATGTCCCTACAATTTTTCCTTTAGCTATTGTTATAAATGGGCAACTTTTCATCGCTAGTTACCAGCCTTTTTAAAAATGAGTCGTTTAAATTGAGATGCTATTCAATAGATTTTTCTAATTTAACTTATAAGAACCCATGCTCGGACAAACATATCCAGCTAGTTTCAAATGCGTTGAATCGCTTGTGCCATATATGGGAAAGGTTTGTGCGATATCTCGTGCCATTGCGAATGTGCTAATTGCGAGAAAAACTATATTTTGGTCATCATAACGGTTGAAATACGATTGGAGAGTTTTGCGTCTTCGAATTGAAATTTTCGTTTCTGAACGGTCAACTAATTATGTACAGTGGCTTCTTCTAAACCGCATCACTAATAATATGTACAAATAAATGTTTAAGCCCCTTTAGCGGTAATAAAAACAATTACATAACGAAAATGCACAATTTTTTCAATTAACAAGGAACTTTTTAAGAAGAAGAGCTCTCGAAAGAAACTGACAACTATAAATACTTAACAATTACAAAACCTTTGCCAGAGTTTGCAAACAAAATCAAAAATGATGATCCCACATTTATAAATTATACTTTTTAGTAAAATAGGTATACCATGTTTACGTCATGAGTAAATACAATGTGTGGTAATTAGTGACCGTTAGTCGGAGAACGTGAGGTGAGGACTGGCGTGACGTAGATTTAAAAAATATATTTCTTTATCGTGCCAAAGTTTCGATCTTTATTGAGATCATCTTCAGGGCATGGGGTTATTAAATATTATTTAATTAATACACGTAGCATGTAAATAATTAATTAATAAAATGATAGAAATTTTAGACTCAATCAAAGTATTTTTACTCACTCAACGCGTTTGTTTTTTGTGTACTTGGATTGAGTCTAAATTTCTATAAATTCATTTTTTCACATCCTACATCCATTTGTATAATTTAAACAATGTTTATAAATTCCAGGCCCAGAAGATGATCTCAATGAAAATCGAAACGTTGTCACGAAATAGAAAATGTTTGTCTAAAACTACCTCACGCCAGACCTCATCTTACGATCTTCAATTAATCATTAATTAACGGGTACTAAACACCAAAAAAGACTAAATCAACGTTGTTTTGTAACATAAGGCGGATGCCATATAATTATCGTAAAACGCTATTAATCTATTTTACAGCCCAATATAATCTAAATGTCATATATGATCTATGGAAAATTGATGAATTAGTAAAAAAGTATTCCCAACTTTATTAAACTTATTAAGTAAACTGTCGGTAAAACATATCATGACATTGCATTGGATGGTGAAATACATAAAACACCCCTAACTAAACAGAATTATAGATCGACCTCGGAAAGCGATCATTTGGGTTATGAAAGATTATGTGGTAAGAACCTATTTCCCTTAAAACCCCCCAAAAAAGTTAATAATGTAACATGTAAAAGCAAAATTACTCCCAGAAACAAGTGTTTTTTAAATTCTTTTAGTCTATAAAATAGGGCAGCATTCATTTATAAAAAAATAAGAATTTTATATACAAAGCTAATAATTTCCATACGTATAAAAATATTAAAAACTAATTTAATCTTTAATTTTTCAAGTAATTAATCTTTGTGGGATACTGGTTGAGATAACAATTAAATTAATAAATTAAACGTAAAGATTAATTCATTGAAAGATATTATTTTGACACTCGGACCACGAATTTAAAGTTTAATTTTTATCATTTATTGTATCCCAATACGAAAACTCGAACAATACATATTTATTTAATATTTATTTATATCTAAAGTTTATGTTATAAAATTGTATCAACGGTATAAAAATTGATACCTGGACGTTTGCCGCAAGTGTCTCGCCTGTAAAAAAGAAGGTGCGCTCCGTGCGTCACACTAAAAAGTTTAAATCAGTTATTAAAAACTTAATTATTTCACTTTGCATACTTGTTTAAAATTATTTTGCTCTGATGATGAGTTTAAAACGTCGAAAACAAAGCAAATTACAATTGAATTTGCTTTTTTTTACTAGTGCTGGGTCCTCTGTTTTGATTGCTAATGGAAACGTAGATGTTCAGCAATTTTTAATCTTTCAGGATGAAATAGTTTGTTGGCATTTATTTCCTAGTAATTGTTTCATGATTTTAACTGCCATACAGTTTTACTTTTTATCTTAAATTGGATAAAACATTATTTGTTTATATTTGTAAAGGACATTGTAACAAAACTCGACTCCCACACACTTCTCTCTTTCTCTCTCCCTCTCCCTGAATATCAATACTATTAATAATTCAAAATTTTTAAATGTATCATATGTAAGTAAAATGAGTTTGGAACTGGTAGACTGACACACACTTTCTCCAAAACCCTTCTTCCTTATTTCAATCAGTTCAACTAAGCAACAAATGAAAGTACAAAGCTTCTTATTAAGCTGTAGCTTGGTAGTATTAAACCACAATTTTATTTTTGTATTAAAATAGATGTCTTCTTTAAAAAAAAAAAACAAAAAAAACTATAATATACTGACAATGAGACTAAAAATATACTAAGAAATAAGGAATGTATAAAATTTTCACGTTGGGAATCATTGTTATTTTCCTATTCTTTTATTTTTCATTGAATTGCAGTGATGAAGTCAGGAAGTAAAACGTTTTGATCGTTATGATCAGTACTATTGAAATAAAATTTTTCCAAAACTTCACAGAAAACCTTGAAAAAAATTTATTTCTGACTGTTAATGATGTACTAACCAAAAACGTTTTATAAACCACCTGTGACCTTAATAACTTTATATTAGTTATAACTTTTATATTTTCAGGTATACAGACATACTCAGGCTTCCGGGTAATGGAAAATAATAATTAGTTTGTACAGTTAAATTAATTAAATTATCAGATTTTGCCGGCTCAATAATATTTGGCCTTCTTGGTAACAAGAAGGTGTAACACGAGAGAATCAGATAGGCCGGCTGCCGTTACTTTAAGGCGTATCGGTTATGCTAAACCCTCAGGATTTTAGCGCTGTGCGGTAAAGATGGCTATTATGTCTTTCTCCGCGTTTTCCATCACGCCGTTTTTTTACCCTCTCGTATACAGGAGGCGACTTAAGCTAATGGCATCTCGTAGAATTGAAAATTTACTATCACTCTGATTTACAACAATTGAAATTATTTTTTAATAAAAATTGGATCTATTAATATTGCTGGGGACGGTTTGATAATATTATTAGTTAATAATATTAATAATAATAATAATATTGTCCTCGATGTACGCGAAGTGGAGAACGCATCATTTGGACAGAAAAACATATTTTGGTCGACTGCCCCACTTGACAACCCTTTAGGCAAAGGCTCAACCTTTCGAGAGATTCACAGGTGTTACTGGGTCCCCAGTGTTTATTTCTAAGAGCACTTTTCAGTTTTCTCAAATTTATTGGGATTTACAATGGGATTTAGGCCTTATCCCAAATTATTTTACCATTAAATGCCTGCTAATGTCTGCATAAGAGTTGTGCGCGCATGATTTCTTTTTTCAGTAGTTTTTGAGGATGCCGGAGCGGAAAAATAAAATGGAAGACAATAAAAATTGCGGGGTAATGCACTGCAATGCCCAATATCGCAATTTAAATAAGAAAAATAGCTCCTTCAAAAAAAAAGCTCGAAAGGTTGAGCCTTTGCCTAAAGGGTTGTAAAGTGAGGCAGTCGACCAAAATATGTTTTACTGTCAAAATTATGCGTTCTCCACTTCGCGTACATCGAGGACAAGTTGGAAGGTTGTTGCCTATTAATATTATTATTTATTATTAGCCATACCAGCCTATGGGGAATTTTAACTCATGGAAAAAATTCACAATTTTAATTTAAATAAAAAAGAAAGACAATTTATAATTTTATAATTTTATTAAATTTAATGTAATTTGGCCTTCCGAATTAAGAATTTGAAAAAGAAAATCAAATCTTGGATGGCAATAGGATAAATTAGATTACGAGTGAATGTTTGGAGTCAGAGCTTTATAACACTCAGAAGAGATATAGCTAACCTAAAATAGAATGTTTGGATGTTAGGGCGTGGAATGACCTTAGCCGTTAAAACGCCCTTAAAAATTAACAGTAATAATAATAATAATAATAAGCCAAGAAAGACAAATAATGAAACACGACTTTATTTAAAAAAAGACCATTTTGCAAGAGTTAACATGTATTATAAAAAATGTATATTAATATAATTTTAAAAAATCGCATGATGTTTTCAACTTTTCAATTTTAACTAGCAGAAAAACAACCTAACACGAAGAGCCTTCCTTATTTTTGTATGCTTGAATCGGGTGTCGAAGCAAGAGTCATAGTTTCAAATTTGAAACCTTAGGCTCCAGACCAACAACTTTTCAAGCTGAAATACAGACACCAAAAAAGTTAGAGAGGAGGATACTTATCCAGTGCGGATCTGGGAATACCTAACAAATCTCCAATTCCTGTGGCAACAAAAGCATCTTCGATGTGAATGCCAAAACTCGAGCGGCTGATAAACAACAAAAACAAAACAATCCTCACACGCTTTGGACTACAAAACCAATTGGCACATCCCAAATCTTGCTAAAAGTGGAATTGAATTGAAACGATTGGAGAAAGAAATGACCACAGATTATAAGAATTGACCAAATCCAAAACTATCCAGGAAGTTTCTCAATATCTCAAGGAGGAAAACATCTTTTCCTCTCTCAGGAGGCACATCTTAACGAAATTAATAGGTTTTTACACTGGCTGTCGCAAATTCAATTACCGTCTTCAAAAAAATGGCCAACCCGAGGCAGAAACTTGCCCACTCTGCCTCGAAACAGCAAAGACAACGGTCCTTATACGACTCAAAACCATTAAAACATAAATCTTTGGGAAATTAGCGGAGTTAAACATTATCCGTTGTTTTGAATTAAAAACAGGCCAATAATTGAATAGATATTTTGTTGGAGTGAAAGAAAGGGGACTGAACTCACCAATGACCCTGATACAAAAAAAGACTGTCCCAACGCCGAAATCCGTTTGATATAGTAATAAGGCAATAATCAACCAGTATAAGAATAATCTAGATTTTCTAAAAAAATTCATAAGTACTCAATATCAGAAATGTGTAAACAAGATTAACTTCATGATATATTGTCTACGAACGATTGAACCGTCTTAAATCGCCTTATTTATTTTACATAGGTGAAGTTTTAGAAAACGTATCGTTTTATACATTCGTTAACGTGATAAATAATATAATTCCCCCTTGAACCAATGACTAACTAACTAGACAAATAAATTTATCAGTATATTTAAGTTTCATCGAAGTAGTAATTATTAATAAAATTTGTTTAGTCAAGTTTCATTGATTGAGTTGAACTTTTTCCATTATCTACGCTGTTGGAAGAAACCTTACTTTAATCCATCAAATCTTCATAAAGTAATATTAGCACAGTATTAGGAGATATTGAAAATGGTCACTATATGGAAGCAACTTTTGAGAAATTTTTCACAATACTATCATAATTTTTAATCGAGCTACCATCGGTGAAGTATTTCAGAATGAAATGAACTATTTGATAATCAGTTATCCAACCTCTCATTAATTAGTATAAATTCCATATTATATAATAAATATATATTCATATAAATGAATACATATATTCATCTATATATTCACACAGCATATACAGTTTCCATATGTGAGGAAATATCTTTGTTTCCTTTAAGAAACGCCTGCTTTCCACCGCCGTCAGGACTAATGCCTACTGGACTGTCAAGGCACAGCGATTTTCGATCAGATGTAACACTGCAACCTTTCTTTACAATCAAGAAACGGTTTATCTTCGTGTCAGAAGGGTATGACTTATCCTCAAACGTCTTCCGCGATCGTTTCGTTTCCCACTTTCGTAGGGCAATGTTCAGTCTTGTGCTTAACTTGCAGGAGCTTCTCCGACGATCCGGGACAATATGCATTTTCAGCAAGACGTTTACCTTTATTACATTCCATAATTGAAATTTATTAATTTACATTACATTCTCCCGTTAAAACAGCCTAATTTTATTAACGAGGAATTTTCGCTTAATTAAATAACTGCTACTAATATTTGCATTAAAAAAATTGTAAAGAACAACGCAAATCTTCACAATAATTATTTCACAAGAATCATATACTATTTGTAAAAAATTTAAATATATTGTAATCTGCCGGCGTTTCTTTAAATTTTCCGAATTAATGAAGAAAAGAGAATTTAACGGTTGAATTGGCGGCTTGATCTACGTCAGTCATTGAAATTAATACTTTTTTTACATACATATATATATATATATATATATTTTAAAGCAAACAATAGAAAATTGGAATAATTACAATTTAGATTGAAGTTAGCCTGCTAAATAGCAACTAAGGGAGACTGAGAGAAATGCAGAAACTTGTCTGAATGCCTAATTTTCATGACGGTATTCCCTTGAGTCTAGGTCATGCGACAAAACCTAATCCGTACCTATTATAACTTGATTAACTCGCCCTAGCCCTCCACGGTTTCATGCAATGTGTATTCTTCCGCCGGGATATATTAACTCGGGTTAGGCAGCTGGTCGCATCCTCGTGTAAAACGTAATTTACTGCCTGTTTTGCCAGTAAATATTAATACTTGAACGACCTTTTTGTATTAGTTATTTGATTAAAAGAGGTGATTACGTGTTGGAGTTGAATTTGAGTAAAAACAATCTGATAATGCAAAGTATACCTAATTGATTACTCTTAATAACATTTCAATTATCAATGTTTGATTTATATGTATGGCGTTTAGTGACCGTTGGCCAATGATGATTTGAAGATCGTGAGATGCTGTTTATTGTTACCGATTTTGAAAAACATTTTAATACGTACACCAATTACGTAGATGGTATTCACAGCAGTTCCCAAAGATCAAATCCAAACATACATTACATACATTTAAAGGCTTTCACCCACGCCTAAAATTTACACATAAAATCGAAAACAACAAAACAATACACTTTTTGATGCACTCGTAATAAAACTAATTAATTACAGATTGGTATGGAAAAGTAAGAAACACTTCTTCATAAAATAATAAACACGGCCACAGGGTGATTTTACCGAATTATTTCTCTAAGCCATGAATGATATCACCACAAGTACATAAAGATGTACAAACATATCCTCCATAACAGTCACGACCCGAAACACAATATCAACAGGATAATCAACAACTACAATTCAACACTAACACCATCCAATATTACTAATAATTTTACATAAAACCTATCAAATATAAACAAACCAGCATACATTTCTATGCCATTAATTCACGGTATATCACATAAATTAAAAACATTTCTCTCTTCTTACAACTTTCAAATGGATTTGAAAAACTATACAACAATTCGCATACTCAAAATTAAAAATCCCACACCAGTAACAAATAAATCTGACTTAATTTAAAAAATCAATTGTTTAAATTGTCCGGCAACTTACATCGGTATTACACCCCAGTATCTGGATAAGAGTGTAAAGCAACATATCGATGATTATTTGCAGGTCGTGAGATGCGGTCTGGTGTGACATTTTGTTTTTCGTGCCAACGTTTCAATCTTTATTGAGATCATCTTCAGCGGTCAATAAAGATCGGAACGTTGGAACGATAAAGAAAATGTTTTTCTAAAACCTACGTGAAATTAAGTAAAAATTGCAAAAATCCAAAACAAAATTCTACAGTCCTGGTTACCTATAATTTTAAACACCGACGCAATTTCGACTTCAACAATCCAAAAATATTGGAACAGAACAAGAAAAACATAAACGAATCATTACATAAACACAGCATCAATTACTGAACAGACCATGTAAACTCGGTCGCAGCTACGTCAACATCATTTATCAAATTCAATGTCGATAACGTACATATATCATCATCACATCTCACAAAACATATAATACAACATATAAAACAATCATCACATTCCACATATCAAATATTTCTACATAGTCTAATTCTTCAACAATTTGGCTTTCCTTCCCCTAATTATCTATATTATCCTGAAAGGACAGTCAGGCCGAACCAATACCAATTTTTTCCCATTGTCGGCTCCTTTCACCTCAAACAAGCCGACCCCTCGTATAAAAATGTCTTTCTAGCCCGAATCCCCCCCCATTCGATATCTAGCTTATAAAAACATAAAACATCAATAGCTCACTGGCACTCTCAACACGACAGATAAGAACGACATCTACACAAAAAACAAACAATTTTAGTGTATGCAAATTTTTTGATTGAATTTAAAATTTCTAACGTTGTATAATTTCATTTTTTCGACATCCTGCATGTGTTTTTAAATTTAAACAACGATTATAAATCCCAGGCCCTGAAGATGATCTCGATAAAGCTCGAAATCATTGTACGATAAAAAAAAATTTCTAAAACCTACGTCACATCAGACCGCATCTAAAGATCTCCAAATAATTCTTGGTTTATATCTGAACTCTCGAATATAAATCACGATTAACATCACACATACTGTCATACCCGTCAAATTAAGTTTTCATTTTTTCTAATTTTTATTCTAAATTAATAGTTTAATTACACTTACGTCTAATAAATTGTTGCTCAGGATAATCGTGAGCAAGTGCAAAGTGGAATTACATTTGCATTTAAATTGATTGGCGTTTATAGAATGTTCGTTGAAGGAATAAACGTTTTGCGGTCGCATGCAATGTACGGTGTATGTCGAGGCTCATGCCCTCTGGCTCCATCGCATTAACTTTACCATTCGGTGTCAGTGCGTGATCACGGTTCTGTTGGATATCATGATCTCAACTCCCCCGGTATGATTTCTTGATATTTTACTCAGCATTTTATTCCTCAAAATTGTGAATGGTTGCGTGTAGCCCTCGGATCTTTTCATTACCGTTGATTAAATTACACATGAGGATTAAATTAATTCCGTCTTGTTGTACAAAATTTATATCATGAGAATTGTATAGATTAGATGAAATTTGCATATAAATCGTTTTCGCAGTGTAGTCATTTATCAGAGGAAAATGTTTCTTATAATACTTACACAATTTTTAAGAGTTCGTAAATGATACCTCCCACATTCATCTGAAAGGGTTAATCGATGATTATTCGGAAATCGTGAGATGAGGTCTGGTGTGATGTAGGTATCAGAAAAACATTTTCTTTATCGTGCCAAAGTTTCGATCTTTATTGAGATCATCTTCTGGGCATGGGATGATTAAACATTGTTTAAATTTAAACAAATGAATTTATGTAATGATAGAAATTTTAGATTCAAGTGGTTGTTTTCTGTGTAATTGGATTGATTCGAAAAATTATAATTTCATTTCGTTTTGATCATTATTGAGATCATCTTCAGGGCCTGGGATGTACAAACATAGTTTAAAATTAACAAAGACATGTAGGATGTGGAAAAAAGTGAATTTATAGAATGCAAAAAATATTTTTTCTATTCAACCAAAGAAGATGATTTCAATAAAGATCGAAACGTTGGCACCATAAAGAAAATGTTTTTATGATACTTATATCCCACCTGACCGCATCTCACGATTTCAGAATAATCAGTAAATACATTCCAATGAGTGATTTCATACAATCTTTTTTTTTATATTCTTCTGAACTTTGTACATTCGATTTATCTTTGTGTTTGTTACTGCTGAAATTATAGAATAAACGGACCCGGTGAAATAAAGAGGAAATGTTTTAAGAAAAAAAACCTATTGCGGATTTTAAGAAGACGGTTCGTGTCTACAAGCAAGAAAGTTAACTTTTTTAAAATCAAATATTTATATCATATTAGACAAAAAATGTTCTGACACTTGTACCCTTTGTTCAAAACCATCCATCTTCAACATAATTTGTTGCCTCTTTCCATGTTAGATCAAAACCGTCCTGTATAATTTCATTTAGATTATTGTCACGCTACTTTCTTGGTATGGTAAGAAATGTCTACGATTGTATTTCGCAGGATGATAATGAAATCTTACAAAAAGGAAGTAATTCGTTGAATATTATGTTAAAAAGCTGTATCACGACTTCAAAAAAATATCAACAAAACCTGAACATTCATTGCTGACTCATGATAGGTTGGCAAAAAGACGGGATGTTTAATTCTTACCTTTGATATTATCAAAATGGAATTTTACGTTTTTTGCAAAGACGTGTACCAAATCATTATTCCAATGAAGAGACGCCCATTTTTGAAGAGAATTATTTTTTTTATTTATACCTAGTAACCGCGCTATTGCTACAAGCTACTTTATCTTCTTTTTAAATTTTGGATTGAAACAATATAAGAGTGGAGAAGTAATCCATTATTTTTCCTCCCATCACAGCCCTGTTCATTTTTCTTTCTAGAGAGAAAACCATAGAAAGAAGGCGATTGGTGTTTTAGACGTCTGAACAATTACTCGAGGAGAAATTTGTTGCGAAGTGTCGAGAAAATCTCGAATTTGAAGGCATACGTGAGTAATGAGGTTCAAAACAAAGTAAGGAGTCTCAATGGGTCGAAGGATTGCTTTGGACTGGAATGACTGAATTCTTTGGAAGTTGGGACACTTGGTTGTAGTGAAGGTTTCAATCTGTTGCCATATAGTCCTTTGAATAATTGAAATCGTTTGTTCAATTCTTGTACATTTGAGTCGAGTGTGGGGTTCCAGGAAGTCCTTTATCGACGTAAAGCCGTAAAGTAACAGTGGACGACATTGGTTGCAAGTGGAGAAGCAGAAATGTAATAGATTGGGAGAAGAGGTGATAGGATAGAGGGCTAGGTTAGGTCCTGGATGCCTCTGAAAACCACTAGGCTGCATTTTTCTTAAACGAAGTCGGTACAGTCTGCATATGCGGATAGTTATTCAGAAATCGTGAGATGCGTTCTGACGTGATGTAGGTTTCAAAAAAACATTTTCATTATCGTGCTAACGTTTCGATCTTTATTGAGATCATCGTCAGGGCTTTAAGTGTTTGTCTTCTGTGCTATCTTGCCCTTCTTGCGTGTAGTGTTGAGAGTGCCGAACACAGGAATGGCACATCTACCTAGAAAACAAAACTCTGAGCATTCAAGATGATTTACGTAAAGATCAAAACGTTGGCACGACAAAGAAAACATTTCAATAAACCTATATCACACAAGACCGCACCTCACGATTTTGGGTGTGATATAGATTAATAATAGAAGACTCAAAGATATCTGAAGGAACTGTATGTACATATAATAAAGAATACTCTGTATCTCAGCATGATCTGGAGAAAAAACCCTTGCAGAACGCACACATAATGGATGGGGAAATTTAAACTGGAAAGTTTGGATAAGATTTAATGATGAGCAGTAAGACAACGGAAGAACAAGACAGAACATGCACCCGGTAACATTTTTTACTTTCAAGTGTATATGTTTATGCAAGGTTAAAACGCACTAAAGAAAAAATCATTAAATACGAGCTTTTACTTCGTGGATATTTTTATTATTTAAGAAAATATCATGGTACTTTCAATGGAAATTATTTGAAGGTTTTATTATTATCTTTAACTACGCTGATGTTACTTTATTGGTTAAGGTAACCATTTATTGTTTTATTTTTATTATAGCTTAAACAAATCTTAATCTTTTGCAATAGGATTTTGACCAGAATTACATAATTATCTCGGCATTGGTTGTCGAAAATAGTTAATAATTTTAAATTAATTAATCTTTAAGTAATGTATTGGTTGAGATAAAAAAAGTCAGTGTCAAGACTGGGATTCGAGCACACGGCATTCGGCTAAATAGCCCACTGCTCTACCAATTGAGCAGCGGTGTATTTAGCCGATGGTCGTGGGTTCGAATCCCGCTCGTGGCACCGACTTTTTTATGTCAACCATTATCTTACCTAAAAATTTATTTGGTTAATTGGACCACGAAACCTAATTAATAATTACCCATGATTAATTTAGATCGTTGAGAAAAATATTGTTCTTGCAATTCCATTGTTTATATAGGGAAGATTTTTTATCAATAAAATATTTAAATATTGCTACATTAAAATGTAATTAATCTTACAGACATTCTTGTCATGGATGAGATGTGTGTTGATATTAAAGCATTTGTTGCATATGTCGTATTGATTCATGATTCACTGCCGTAACAAAGCAGACTGAAGCGGAAAGGAATGGCGTGATAGCGTGCAGGAGACCGCACTGCGAATAATTATTAAACAAACCTTCAACGTTTTCGTAGAAGTTACCACCGGTCGAAAAAGTAGAATATAATGCGAGAATTCTGGCAAATGATTTACAAAGTATGTATGTTAAAGAAAGAACTTCGAGCGTACACAACTGTCGTAAAAAAAGGGTGGATGAATAAATTATAATGGTTTTTAAACCTCTTGTAACTCAAAACCGCAATCCAAAATGTATGAGTTTTTATTTTATAATTATAATTTTATTGCACTTTTAGTTATTTTACTTGTTGTCAATGTACAATAAGTTTCCTAGTACATTATTATATTGTCATTAAAACACATTTTGGGTCATTTCGACAATTCAATTTAAATAAATTGATGGCGAAATTCTGTCACTTTTAGAAAATGAAAGTATCATCCTTGAATCCTAAATGGAACGAGCTTATGCATTATTATTACGAGATGTGACATGTCCTACTTATAATCATTTTAATTTCCACAGGAAGTTAAATAATTGTGTGTAAAACTATAAACTTTCTTAATTTTTTATTTTTCACCGAAAATATAAAAGGTCGTAGTTCGTAGTTGAGATATATAAAATTTTCCAGACAATTTTGAAACGGCTGCTCTGAAGTTATTGAACATTATTCAGCACGTTTTAATATAATATTTCAACCAAGGGAATATCATTTTATGTTCCACGAGGGTTAACCGTAGTAAATTACAGTTATACTCCCTTTAATCGTATTCTTACACCGCTTCTCAAAAATTAGGACACAGGTTTTATTTAATAAAGTTTAACATTTTATTTATGACGAATAATCCCATCCGTGAAAAATTGTCTAGCTTTTTTATTGTGTGGAAAACAATAGGAATAAAAAAGACATCTAGGTAAACATTACCGAACAACGATGATTAATGTGCTTTATTTCGTTGAACTTAAAAAAAAGAAAGGTTTTTAAGAGTTACCTGCTACTAACCGACAGAGGTTCCATTCCACCCCAATCTGTTCGTCGGCTTAATAAAGCTGTTTAACCTCGCTTATATTTTAAATGAAAATCTATTTTCCCAAAGGCCGTCGACTTTAACCATTCCAAGTGCGGTTAAAGTTTAAATGAAAATTTACGATTTAGCCCGGTCGGACGCCTTTACTTGTTTTTCTTTTTTTCATTTCACCCATCTCGGAAACCTTTTAATGTAAAATGTAATAGATTCTTTAAATGTTAGACAGTTGAATCATTTTCGTCTTTAATAATAATTTAATAAAATGTTGGTATACATCATATATAGAAGCGTCACTATTATTGCGATTGGTAGTTCATGTGAGAAATAATAAATTATTGAAGAAACGAACTGGTTACTACACAAAAAAAATTCGTTTGTTTTTACCAATTAAGTATAAATCTATTATAAGTATTAGCCGAAACTCCCTACAATTAATATTTCATTAATATCTGTTAATGTTTAGTTTTAATTTTATTTGAAAATTTCTCCTTTAGTCTTTTTATTTTCTTTTTTGTTCTTAATTTCTTCTTTATGTATTTATTTTTTAATTACGGTCTCCACTTTAAATGCCAGGGCCGTGCATATATTTCAGTCGAGTTTGATAAATGTTGTTATTTTCCGCAGCCAACTATGATTTGTAATTGTATGGTTTATCTACTTTTCTCATTTTGTATAGATCAGTGAAAATTATTGTTTTGTGAGGATAATATTTGTTGCAGTGTATTATCGTATATTCCAAGCCTTCGAGGACGTGACATGTCGAGCATAACGGGGATTCCCTGACTCCATTACGCTGGAGAAAAGTCGGCAAATTCCGTGAAACTTAGCCTGTTGACTATAGTGCACTTTTTGCTATGTCTGTGTGGCGGAAGTGAGGAATTTTGTATATTTGGGGGTTTCACATTCTGAAAAATAAGCTTCTGATCGGATCTCTTCTCGATCTTTCTGCCAATTCCTCCATACCCTGGCGAGAAAAAATGTCCGAGCACTTCCAAATGGATTGGTAAGTCTAACAGAGTTCCCTCTTTTGTGTCTTTCTTTGCAAGATTTTCAACTATCTCATTATTTTTTCATCTCTGTCTCCAACAAAAATAAGTCGTCACACTTTTCACTATTGACAGAACCGCTATATTGCTAATTACCTTTCCTCTCATATAGTTGGTTCCTGACCATATCCGAAGTTCATAATAAAAAACAATTTTTCTAATTGCAATTATGCAATAATATTTTTCTTACATTGAAATAATTAAGCGTAAAATAAACATTGGGAAAGCATCAATTGAGTGCAATATTTATGATTTTACAATGAAATGATTACTTACTTAATATGCAGTTTTCAGTTCCTATCAGATGTTGCAATTCATATTAAATTATTTAATTCTATCTAATTTATTAATTTGTTAATATTTTTGTGTTGTCATCTCTTAAGTTATACTGTTTTCAATTTTAGGCTAGGATTACTAAAGCAACTAAAAATAAAATACTTTTTACGCTAAAATTATGTCCTTGTTTTTTACTAATAACCATTTTTTATCCTATATTTTAAATTTGGAATTAATACAGATAAATGTGCTTAATCCTTAATCTAAAACAACAATATAGAATTTTTCAATTTTTAATTTTTAGAAATTTAAAATGTTTATTCAGTCTCATTTGTACTGTGACGCAATAAACTGTTTAATTCCATTAATTAAGGTTTTTAGATGAGATAATAAAGCCAATGTCGCGAGCGGAATTCGAACCCACGATCTTCGGGTAGATACGCCGCTGCTCTCCCACTTGAGCTATAGTGACTACGACCACTAACTTCAACCCCACCTTTTATATTTTCCCTACTTTTTTCATTTTTCAAATAAAGTGTAATCGTTTTGCTTCTCAGCGACAAATGAAACTGCCACAGAGAGCTTTAGTGAAAGTATACTTCATTTTAACTTAAACTCACTTGTTTTCCTGATCCGCTTGACCAATTAGTATCTTTCAATTAATTAAAGTTTATAGTTGAGATAAAAAGTCAGTGTCACGGGCGGGATTCGATCCAACGATCTTCGGCCAGAAACGCCGCTGCTTTAACTAACCTGAGTTAGAGTGACCTCCATCCAGTCGGATCGTCCTTACCATCTTAACATCACCTTTCGATTTTTACCTCCCTTTTTGCCATTTTTCAAAGTGGAAGAGCAGCGGCGTATCCGCATAGGATTAGGTGGAGTCTTTATAAGGACGCGCTTTTTGCATAGAATGACAAATCAAAAGGACATATAAGATCGTTTAGGGACGCTGATAGAAAGCTAAAATAGGTTACTCACTTCGCAGAAAAATATCACGAAACCCTCATTAGTAGAGAAACGTATAATACTACTACACATCATGCAAAATGGTCGACAAATGAACATAAGAACTTGAAAATATAAAAATATCACACATTTAAACTAAAACAACAACGCATAAATACAGAAATAATAAAAACTCTAGTGTTTAAACACCACAGAACCAACAATCAGAAAAATAATGAACAATGAAATAATAATAGTTTTCGGTAAGTATAACTACATCGACAGCATAACCTACCACTAATATGAAGTCTAATGTCTATTTAACTTATAAAAATAATGTAAAAATAGGATCAGGCAATGAAACCAACACGCCATACAAGATGGTCACAAAATAAAAATACTCTAATACCTAGAAATGTCAAACGTAACTGAATATTTCACATACATCTTTTACACTATTCAAAACATTGTACAAATTAAAAAGGCATGGGCCGACCGAAACATAAAAATCCCACATTTAATCCACTAAAGTCAGTGATAAAGATAAAACGCGCACCCTACTGAAAGAAACTTGTCTTCACAAAAATCACAGACCCAATTAAGAGTTAGACTAAAATGAACGGCATCGACCAATTTACAGATTCATCAACACGCAGAGTACATGTTGAAAGCTGTCTAAATAAACTGTCGCTTCACAAATAAATGAAAACTTCGTACATATTTCTTTTCTAACAATAACTAATAGAATATGTTTTTTAGAATTTTAATGCGTAAGTTTCGCTTATATGCACATAACCATACGTTCAAACTTGCTTATGGCTTTCTTATGGATTTAATTGTTCACATTTTCTTTTATCTGAATTGTTAATCTTCACACATTTATTTATCAATCCTAATATTATACTAAGAAATGATCCAAAACGTTGTGAAAGTAGGTCAAATTTATTTCTTACAAGGCACCTATTTTATGGTGTTACGTATTATAATTGGTCTGTCTCACGCCACGTCCTCGCCTTGGACATGAGTTTTTTAGGCACTCGTGTCGCCATATCAAATTTGATATTTTATTATCAGCATTTTTTGAGGCTCATGCAACGTCATGGTGAGTGTAAAATAATATGTTTCAAATTAAAATTAAAAATCTTTTAAATTCAAATCGGTTGAAATGATGATGACAGTTTGATAATCCGCTAATGTTTTTGAACTGCAGATACAAACCATTCAATTTATATTCAATCTACAATTTAATTTACCTTCTGTTCAAAAATTCTTAAAATATCGACAAAAATTCGATGGAAGGGACATCTACCCGACATTCAAATCACTCTTGAACCAGTTAAATTCACTGAAGATGACAAAAAGTTTGAAAAGAGCGGGGTTTGAGGTACTAGAGTCAAATAAACCGTGGATTAATATTCAACATCTATCAGAATAGGAATAATAATGTTTTTCATTGAATCGTTCGTTTAAATTGTATGTCTACCCTTTAAAGTTTAATTTATGGCGACAGCCGACACTCGCAATTCAACTACGACTACCAAGTGCCAATAAAAGGTTTACACATGGCAGAAAAATGATCGTTTTAGACTTGTTTTTATATAAACAATGAATTATATTATTTTATTACCTATGTTGCAAGTTCTAAAAATATGAGTCATTATGTTGTACTTGAAAACAGCACAACGCTATGTTTTAGCTTATTATTGTTTTACATAAAGACAATCTACTTCCTGCAACATGTGAAGCGGTAGTAAAACCAACGAACCAAACTGAAACATTAATTACTTCGACAGGGGGTTAAACGCGATCTAAAATTCTGGTGAATCTCCCTTAACTCATTGAAGAAGTTGAAATGGTTAACCACGCAGCAATAATTGACGGATCAGGGTGATCATAGATGATTAATCTTTGCCAAACTGGCGAATCAAACTACGAACCTGTGCAAATTCTTCTTATTCTCATCTAAAATAAATATATGCATGTTTATTTTCAGTACTCTATTAGACAAATTTAGACATTAAACTACCATTAACTCAGCCGACCCTGATGATTAGTGTTGACGATCAAAGTTCGGATAAATGTCCAACATGTGGCAAGGTAGATAAAACACACACACAGCACAACACACAAACACAAACTATATATAATAATAAAAACCAAGTAAATTTATTGAACTTTTTACGTTTTCGTTTGTACAAATTGCGTATTATATATTGGCAATTAACCCTTTCACACCCTGTATATAATAGTAGGTAGAGCTAGACCAATGAACCGCTGACCACGGCTATGAAGGTTTATTAAAAATCTGAAGCTGCTTAGAGACTTAAAAAAATATAACACAATAAATCTACTTAGATCGAAGTCAGAAAATCCCGTGCCGACCTCTTTTACATCCTTTCTCTGTTTACGTCTGCAGATTTTTTATATCGCAAATATTTTCTGTCTACGCTGAATTTGTCATTTGAGTCTCTTGTAGGAGATAACACTCCTTCTCCTTCAACCGTCTTGGAACATTTTTTTCACGTCTATGTGTATTGAACTCACATTGATTAATATTCGTCCATCGACCTACATAAAATAGTAATAAGCTAATCTAAATTATAGTCGATGGAGTACTTTCATAAATATTTCCCATATTCTATAAATATCGACCTTATACACGCACACTCGTAGGGGAGGGGCCATAGTGACCCTATATTTCACGTTAGCCCATACAACTAACATGAACTGAAACAAAATACATAAAACAGATCGATATACAATAAAAAAATTTCCACGTCTTCTAAAAAGTGGAACAGGCTAGAAAGTTGCTATTATTCCTCAGAAGCATTCTTAAATTCGACGCCATACCTTCAGGTTCTCTGTAAGTACCCAAGCCACGACAAGCTTTTATTAACAGGTATATTGAGCAACCAACTTATTATGCTATTCTGCCTCGTACAGTAAATGAACGTTAAACCATCATTAATTGATTTATGAAACGCAATCAAAATAAATGAATTGAAAAAAAAACGACCACTTGGTTTCTGCAGGAAATTTGGAAATGCATATTTTCTCAGCCATTTAAGTCATAGAATTTGCGCTAGGTCTTATTTTTTTAGAATATTTGACACTTAAAAAGATGGACTTTTTAAATGTTTTCCTAGTTTTAGTCATTCATTTGTAAATTCAAAAATTCGAGAGTTGTTAATTTTTGGACTTTTTACAAAAATTTAACAAATTCATGTAGGTGAATTTATACAATGCTAAATATGTTTTTTTTTATATTCAATCAAAGTATTTCTACTCACTCTAAGTGTTTGTTTTCTGTGTTATTGTGCCTTTCCTGCGTGTCGTGTTGAAATTCCCAGTGAGATTTTGCTATTTTATGTTTATATATTTGGATTTTGAAGGGATGGGGAAGGAAGTCGGTATAGACTGAACTACAGTGATCGAATATAAAAAATATATTTTGCATTGTATAAATTCGCTTTTTTCCACATCCTACACACATTTGCTTAATTTAAACAACAACAGAAACGCTTTGAGCCCTGAAGATGATTTCAATAAAGATCGAAACGTTGGCAAGATAAAGGAAGTGTTTTTCTGAAACCTGCATCACACCAGACCACATCTCAAGATTTCTGAATAATCATCGATTAACTGTCACTAATCACCACAGATTTTTACAAAAACTTGAAATTGAGCTGTGGAGAAAGGAGATCGCCATGGAGCTGCGCCATGAAGCAATCGATAGAAAATTTTAATGAGCTTTCAGTAGGCCACCTCCACTTTGTCCGATTTCTCGTCCGTTTCGAGTTATTCGCGATTTTTAAAAATTAAAAGCGTGGTTTTTACGTGATCATTTTCAAAACACTGACACCTGGCAGGTGTGTGACTTGAAAAGCTGAGAAAATATGCATTTCCAAAGTAGGAAATTTTTCTTGTGAAAACCAGGTGGTTAGTTTTTAAATTGATCGATCTTTATTTATTTTGATGGGCAGTGAATAAATAAATTAATGATGGTTTAAAGTTCATTTACTGCAAGAGGTAAAATATAATAATAAGTTGGTTGCTTGGTTTGTCCAATAATAAAAGCTTGTCATGCCTTGGCTTGTTGCAGAGAGTTTGATACTTTCGATAAGCAAAATATTATTTGGGATAAACGTTGTCAAACTGAAGCCAAATTTAGTATTTATGTTCTGCATGTAAATATTTTAAGGGAATTAATCAATTTGTAGACTTTAAATAATAGCAAATCTTTTAACTTCAACTGCTAATATAAATTGCAACAGCAGTAAGCATATCAAGACTATTAGAGAAATATCAATATCCAATATTATTAAAAGGGTTTCTATAGGATTAGATAATCTCTTAAATTAAACGATATCCATCCAGTAGGGAAGATATCGTAAAAGTTTTGACTATATCAATCTTGCGTGAGCGACCGAACTAATCTCCATGTTTCTCAAGAACATTCTCTTATCAGGAGGGAAAAAAAACGACTTTACCCACCATTACTCTTCCTCATCAACACGGCTCTGAGTATCCGTCTGAAATGGTTTTTCTATATCAGAATGTGACCTTGTGTGTGAAAACGATCCAGAATATTTGAACAGCCGATTGAAGAAAAGTGGGCGTGCGAGAAAAAACAAAGCCCGGGAGTCATTCGTGTTGATTAAATCCGTGGCTGGGAATAAGAGGTTTAGCGGTTCTCTCTTTGAATAGAATGTTTGTTAATAACTGTGGTTTACCAGAAGTCCGACCGGTCTGTCAAGATTACAACTATCCTTTAATCAATCTTCCATGCTTGTGATGAATCTATTTTCACTTTGAAGAAAAGAGCAATGTTTTTCAAGAGCGTGCACCTATCTCAGAATATCTGAGCGCGACGTTTGGAAAAAGTGAAATTATCAAAAAAAATTAATTTTTATATTTATCTTAATATATACAGTCCTACACATACAGATAGGGGTGTTCTTCACTACATACATACAAAACTAATAATGATAACAACAATAATAATAATACACATTAGTCAAGGAAATAAAACAAATTTACCCTGGCATTGTCTCAGTAACATTTATAATAATTAACTTTTAAATATTATATTAAAAAACGTATTTATATTACATCTGATGGGGCTCACCAGTAATGATATCAATATTGTAATATTGTAATGAAATGTGTAGAGATTAGTCATTACCGTTAATCGATAATTATTGAGATATCGTGAGATGCGGTCTGGTGTGATTTAGGTGCACGGGCACTCCCTACACGACACGCAAGAATGGCACAAGTACACAGAACACAAACACTTTAAGCAGAGAAGATGATCTCAATAAAGATCGAAACGTTGGCACGATAAAAAAAAAACGTTTTTCTGAAACCTACGTCACACCAGACCGCATCTCACTACATGTGAATAATTGTAATGAAAATAACACAAATTCATCGTCACATTACAATGATTATTTTGAGATGAGATGCGGTCTGGTGTGACGTAGGTTTTAGAATAACATTTTCTTTATCGCGCCAACGTTTCGATCTGTATTGAGATCATCTTCAGGGCTCATGTGTTTTCTTCTCATTCGTCACTTCTGAGAGTCGACTCCCAACACGGCATACAAGAATGAAATACCTACGCACGAAACATACACTTTGAGCCCTGAAGATGATCTCAATAAAGATCGAAACTTTGGCACGATAAAGAAAATGCTTTTCTAAAACGTACGTCATACCAGACCGCATCCCACGATTCCAAATAATCATTAACCAACGGTCACTAAACATCAATAGTAATAACGTACGTTTGTAAATATTGTACAGAAAATAAAACAAACTTATCATGGCAACATGTAATACGATGGAAATAATATTAGTAAACATTTATAAATATGATAAAAAAAATGAAACGATTTAATCCTAACCACCTAACAAAAATGGCTGCTATATTTTAAAAAGTATATAACAAAAATACTTAGATCATTTAGTATGTTTTATTCACTTGTGTCAGATATAGTAAGTTTACAAATTTATCCTCATTGTTACAGTTAATTCGAGAAATGTAATTTTTAATAAATTTTGTTTAGATAGAAACAAAGAATGGACAAGTGAACAATACATTTCCTTGGTGATTAAGTTATTTTAAACTGCAAAATTTACAAAGCTATTACGAATTAAATAAATGTAATCTCCTGTTTAAATAGATTTTAAAAGTCGTCCTTAACAAGTTTCTCAATTGAGCAATTTAGTGATCATCGGAGTTCATTCCATGTTACAGTGCTAATTTTTCTATAGGGCATACTGAAGCGGCTGTTTAAGTCAAATTCAATATCTTTACCCAATAAATGCTTCATTCTATGTAATTGTTGCAATTTTCTTTAGTTTTTGAATAATGCAGTGTTTTACACTGAGCACAAGTCGTGTTTTATTTCATCAACTCAATTTATGGGCGTATGTACATATTAAAAATTGTATGTATTGCTCGTAAATGAATTATTAAAATTACAATAAACCAGAATTATTATTATGATACAATTAAAACTTATTGCGGGGGTTGATATATCGGTGCGATTTTTGAGAAAAATTTCCTTTTTTATTTTTAACTTGCCGATTTTTTTGTAAATCTAAGTGAGAACCTAAAGGTAATTATCTGCTGGAGCTTTTTAAATTTTAGTAAATTAACATGATCAACAAAACTTTTGAAAACTTTTAGCCTTTTTTTGTGGTTTTCCGTCAAGAAGCCCGTTTGACTTTCGTTTTTCAATGATTTCATCTATATTTGCTGTCGATTCGTTGAATACCAATCTTTTGAAGTTATTAATATCTTTATATTGGAAAAATTAATTCTTAAATTTTAATTTTTTATGTATCACTATACATTGATTTTGATTTTTCGCTGTTATCGTATTTAAAATATCACTTAATAAAGTGAACAATCATCCTTTTCGTTTTGAAAATGTACACTTATTTTACAATTTTTGCTTACTATTAGTTGTCCTGTTAATAATGTTTAAAAACGTAATTTCAATGCATCAACGTATGTCAAGTTCTAATTTCACCATACGTCGATAGGTAGACGGGACCGAGAAGTGTTTAACGGAGGGCTATTTGGTATTCCCTCATGACCACCTACCAAACTGTATTATTATACAGAATCCTCTTTTCATCCTTGCCGTCCATCCCTGATGGTTGTTTCTCCTTCTCTTTTAAAGCAAATCGTCAACAGAAATGTAGTTTTTGAAATTGCCTCCTGTCGATGATTTAAGTATTATATTTATATATATTATTATATTTATATATCTGTC
>CM077102.1:21796475-21821739 GCA_039619505.1 Cimex hemipterus
TATTTATATATATTTATATATATTCGCTGTTAAACAAACCTCAGTATTTTTTTAACTACGCTTCAGCGCTATCCATCATTGTCGACTCGTCGGAAAGATTTTGTTTGTTTTTTAAATTTCAGAAATGAATAAGTTGAATAGCAAAGAAAGTAAGTACATAGTTTCTACATAATGAGTCTTGACCAAGGGTTGACGCTGACAGATGCTTAAGATTAAGTATGCCAACACCTGATGGATGTGCAGCACTGTTCAACCTTAATTAGGAATCGTCGAGGAATCCCTCAGATTATTAATGGTATAAACTTGCCTGAGCCATAGCCCACTCTTTTCCTAATTACTCTTTTCTTGTTCTTTCTGTCTCTTTCTCGAATCAATTCTTGACTAATTGATTCTATTTGTTTAATTCTGCCTTTACATATTGAATAAATTTAAGCCTTGAGGATTAAACATTTAAATTAAATTTTTTTAAAGTGAAGTTTTATCATTTACATCGCTATTTTAATTAAGAATAATTTGCTATTGTGAACATAGGGTTGTAAATCGTTTTTAACTTGTGTTTATTTTCTTTGGGAAAAGTCTTTTGATGAAAAAAAAGACCTGGTCGATGGAAGACGAAATCGATAACGCTAGAAATCGTTGTCCAACGGACAGAGGTTACATAACAATCCGTCCACCTTTATTTAAGAAACGTTGTCTTTAACGTTTCTCTGACCTTGAAATCTAATCAATTCTAGTAATGATAATTATAAAAGTTTATAAATCTAGGTTTTTTGAAATATGTAATGAATTGATTAACATCACACTTAGGAGAACAGTTAATTATATTACTGTCATATTATTTAAACTAAAATCAAAGTTATTTTTGATGCATACAATTATAAAACAGTTAAATATGCGCAGGCTTGTTAAGAATGTAGAGGTTGTCACAAATTATTAAGACCTGTTTGTGTATTCAGAATATTTACACTTAAGTATAACAATGTAAATACATAGCCAAAAATAGGTTAATTTATGTCTGTTTTATTTTATTACACTGGTATCTGGTGCGGAGCTTTACTGCTGTACATTTCTGCACGGCACCATTTTATTCGGCTCTGTAAAAAAAAAAAAAAAATCCATAAGGGTCTCGGCGTGAGTAATCTCTCGCGTGCTTAGCCCGGCTTTAACTTCATCCTGCCACAATATTGCTGAGATACCGTTTCATTTCCCAGAACCTAAACGATAATCTGTGCCAATCTAGAAGATATAAGTGAGATTCGTTCTACACTTTCAAGGTGTTGGTTGTTATTATTTGTTAAGCATTATGTTATCCCTTTTATATTGTTGCTATCGTCGAGACGAGTTTCCCAACCCAGAGAGGAAAATGTGTCCTCAAATTTTAACTAACGTCCAATTCACTTGAAAGATTCAATTACTGACCTAAATCCTCCCGGACTTCAAGTGGCCACAAGTCTCTTTCTTAAGGGCCGAAAGGAATTGGCTTCTCGATTTATACGCGCCCCCTTGTGAACGAATTACACATAGGTGGCCTGTGGGAAAATTCTTTTTGAATTAAACAATATCAAATTGATTACCTCTTAGAAAACAGCTTTTCCGAATTATTCCGTTCCGAAGAAAAAATACTGGACCAACTATTTTTGTCTTATTGTTTTAGAAGGAGCAAATTTTGCTATATGATAGCAGGTTTTTATTCCGTTTTATTGAAAACCCCCCATTTGCCATTTTCAAAGAATAATCAATATGAAGCTCTGCAATCTAACAATTACCTCCTTTATTCCGGAATAACCCCTTTTATTCAAATGGACCGCAATATCAGATTGCGATAATCTGAAAGACAACCGACTAATATATTTTCATTCTCTTTGACTCATTGTGAAATAAACATCGTTTTCAAAAACCACAGGGAAAGCTAAAATTTGCTTTGGAAATCGTTGTGTTTGGAAAAAAAAAAAACAGGGATAATATTTATTTAGAGACGAGGATTTATCACTTATTCGGATTTCCAATCCATAAACCGGTAGCGTGACTCTCCGGGTCTTAGGGGCCTAAAAGTCCCGACCGCAATGAGTTTGACCTTTTTGTAAACACTATTTTGCGCCTCCGTTCTCTCAATCAATAATCAATAATCATTTCACAGTATTTTCCTTTATTTATCATTCTAGTTGAAGGGATCGATTATTATCGATTGCCTCAGTTGACTTAGTTTGGTTGATTATAAATTAAAAAGGAAATACAACATGGCATTTCTCATTTTACAACACTTGTATTTTTTGGTCCTTTTTTATTAAGTTGCAATAAATATCTTTACATATATATTTGTATTATCTATCTTATTCTAGTAAACCCTTCCTTTTATTCATGTATGTTCTAACTTTTAAAGAAATTTATTTATGTTACGACCCCGCTAGAGGGGTCGGAAGGCGAGGCCGTGGAATACGTATTGAAGTTAAATCCAAATTTAAAGATTTAATATTTGATAGCTTTTCTCTTAATCATTTCTAAATAAATTAAATGGGTTTGTAATAAGGTGAGCTAATAGACGACTAAGTCTAATAAAGTATTTTTATTACATAAACACTTAAAATTTATTGATCATGAATAATGATCCCCAAACGTACACTTCTTCGCAAAGGAACCAACAAATCAGTAAGCAAGTAGACCTTAAGAGGGACATCACCAGTTGAGTTTGATAGGGAGTACTGTTCCGAGAAAAAAATATTTTTTGGCAGAAAAAGAAATGTAATGACATTTATAAAGGTTAATAGAAAGCCTGTTGAGTTGAACACCAGTCTTAAAAAGCAGAAATATCTTTTTGTCAGAGCAAACACTCGTTAGAGCAAAAGATAAATTTGTAGATTTGAAGTTTATAAAATTGTACACGCAAAAAGCTGATGAAACAATATATTATTTATTTATTTTGTTTTATGTTGTAGGAACCAAGTTTTTATGCAGCGAAGTCATAGCTCCTGTCAAAAGCGAAGTGGACGACATATGCCTTTACATTATCAACTTCGAGGACCTGACCTCACCCTCGAGCCCTCTAGATGAAACTACGCATAACCACAGACTCAGTAAATGTTAGAAATTCTGCACACTACTTTTTCCTATTTCAATCTTCACGATAATAATTTTTTTAAATCTGAATTGATTATGAAATAAGCTTTAGACATAAGGATGGTCATGCGATCCAATAAATACACTAACAATCTAAAAACTTTATAGTAAATTATTATTTACTAAATTTGATAGTTAATTTGCTAATTATAAATACAATTCAATTTAAACTGAAATTTGTAGATATTAGTGACCGTTAATCGATAATTATTGCGATATCGTGAGATGCGGTCTGGTGTGATGTAAGTGCACGGGCACTCCCAACACGTCACGCACGAATAGCACAAGCACACAGAAGACAAACACTTTGAGCCCTGAAGATGATCTCAATAAAGATCGAAACGTTGGCTCGATAAAGAAAATATTTTTCTGAAACCTATATCACACGAGACCGCATCCCACGATATGTGAATAAGTAAACCGAAATGAAAAAAATATTGGAAAGGACGTAGGAGGCTTTTTGTACAGTAGAACGATTGACTGTTGGAGACAAGACAGTCTCCTTGTCCTCATTCAGAGTGTCTCTAAAATAGAGATTTTAAAGACCAATTTAAAAAAATTAAAGACTAAAATTAAAAGTTAATCTTTCATGCGACTACATTCTTCACTCTTCTGTAAACAGAGCTTTCCGTAATCGGAGTTTTAACGTTAAATATCGAGGCAATATCCGCCATGTATTGTATTGTCCTTTTGCCCAATTTTTGTTAATGTGCAAATGTATTGTTTTTTCTGAAATAATGACTAATGACACATAATTTTATAGAGAAAATACCAACATTTTATTTGGTCTCCTTTAACTAAATTGACAAAACAGATGTTCACCTACGGAAAACTTCGTCGATTTTTAGTGAAATATTATTTTACTATATATATATAGTAGTATAGTAATATTCTTTGTGGTTAATGAACAAAGGTCCACGTTTCATTAGCTGAAGGGCAATATTGGTCTAACCTATTTTTATGCATGGAAAAAACTTTTTCAACTGTACTAATTGATTTAAGTACTGAACGGATTATTCCAGTTGACCGGGCGAGACAGTCGTTCAGACAGTCGCTGCGGATGGGACCACTGAGGCGGCCAAGGACCGGAGGAGGGTACCTTAGTCCACCTCCGACAACTACCGAAGAATCTGAGTCTAATATTACTCCAAGCCCCTCACAACAAGGGTACGTATGTACTTTCTGAATCAAGTGCAAAAATGTAGTAATCCAAGTATTCCAAGTCTAAGTGAGCTTTTCCTAGCCTCTCCTTACATGAATATTTCCAGTGGAGGTATGCTTGGAAGAGTTTCGAACGCATTTGTAGGGGTTGTTCTCATTGTGATCGATAGGTTTGCTGGTATTTTTATGATGTCTAATGTTTGGGTAGGTACTTTTTGTTGAGCTTTGTTCCACCAGATTAATGATTCATAGGTTACATATTAAATAATATTGTTAACTTCAAGTGTTAAAATGAAATGTAATTCAACTTGGGACAAAATTCGAACGAATACATTTGTAAGAAATATAGGCAAATATTTATCAAACGTATTATTTTATTTTCAGAAGACTGAGTGCCGAGCAAACAACGACAATTGAAACTGATAGACTGAGCCAGGGAGGCAACCGAATCAGTGCCTCATTCCCAAGCGCCCCTATTGCCTCACCCGAACAGGTAACAGGTCAAAATATCTCCAAGATGAGAGAAATACATTTGAATATTTTTTCCATTTTTTAAATTAGGTTTCACAACAACTCTGGGATACAGGAGAAGTGCCTCATGCCAGTTCTCTGGATGGGATCTCCGGACGAAGGGCGGTCTCGAGATCCCCAGAGCCCCCAAGGCCCCCCGCAAGAAGCGCGACTTGCTCCGTCCGTAAGTACTATTGATACTTCCTTTATTTTTTTCTTGTGAATTAAATTAAATGAACGATTTCGCGAATTAACTTTGCTAATTTGGTACATTGCCAGCTCGACTCCTTGATATTGATTCCAAGCTTAATGGGATCGGGAAAGGCTTTTGTTCTTCAATAATGTTCCTGCACAAGCATTTTACAAATAATAGAATCGAAGTCGGCCAAATATTTTCCGAATTTCCCGTTTTACACTTTGTCTGTAAATAATAATTTTTAACAATGTTTGTTATCGCTTACTGTCCCTAGTCGATGTTGTGTTTAATTGTTGTTTGTCATTGTGCACCTTGAAAGGAATGATTTTAAATTCTCAATTTAATTAAAATTCGCTTTGACAAAAATTATCAAAAAAATTAACATTTGGTAAAGATGTAATAGAAAGTTTTCACCAACAAAAAAATCAAATTATTTATAATTAAATTGAAATAGTTGTTGTACGTTTTGTTTGTTTCTGTCTTTGCATGCTATCTCAGACAATTAAAAGGTTGTTAAAGTTAAATTTGTCATATCCACCCACACTATGGTGTGCAGTTAATTTTAGAATTAGATTCAATATCATAAACTATCACAAAAGATTTAATTCATTAAGACGAAATATAAAAAACAGGTCAGTCAGTTTTCATGTTAATCGAATATTAGGAAAATTGAAAAAAAAATCTCAAATCATCTAATAAAATGTCAATTTTTAAATTTAAATTATTTTAAAAATTGTGTTTAGGTTGATGTATACATAATTTCGACTATATTAAATGGCGAAAAGTAAACTTATAATCGTACAAATGCATCAAAGTGTGGTTTAAAGTAAATTTAAAGCTATATTTAGTGAGATTTTCTAAGGAACAATTTTGTTTAAATTTTACTATAAATAGAATAAATATATTATTTTTTCTTATAAGGCTTTTTTAATTTATGTATTGTCATTTCCTTTTAAAACAATAATTTTGAGATTTCATCCCAAGATCAGGGAAGTGATGAACCTGCATTTTGGTCTTTTTTAATCCTTCTGGTCCGACTTGCTCGTTTACAATACGACTATTGTGAACATTTTGAAAATTTACATAAACGTTTCAAATCACACCACCGACAGAAAATGGCATCACTAAACAAACTATGAGACTCGGTATTAATAATGTACAAATCATAGACAACTAGTATTAATAATTAACGTGTGGGCTGAATTGGCCATTGCATAGAACCAAAGAAACTTTATTTTAGGAAATCACCAAATATTATTATAGGAGACGTTCTTATGCCGCTTTTAAATTAGCAAAAAGAATTGCAAAAATTGAAGATTGAAAAAAAAGAGTTTCCTTTCACGTTAAGCAAAACAATAACTCGCCGTTTCATCTAGAATTTTTAATTATTTTTATGGATAAATTATAAGAATAAATTTAATAAGGGTACAAACCTTAATTTTCTAAAGTGTTCAAGTTTGATATTCCCCCTTTCCATCACAATATCCTGAGTTTTCCTGGATATACTTTTATTGTTATAACAGAGACAAAGACCTTACTGATTAAAAAGATATACGAACTAAAAACAATAAAAACCATACCACTCAATATCGGCTTCAACACGAATACGACCTACAATATAATAAAAAAATACTCACATCAAAACAGCACTGAAAAACGTGAAAACTACTGAAAACTACTTACAAGTGTAAGAGAACGTATGCAATAAAAATTGGTTTGACGAAACTACTAATTTTAGTCAAAAAGTATTAGACATGTGTCCGAGCTTTCTTGCCAACGGACCCTAGAAAATGTAAAACTATATTAAATAATTTAAATAATTTTTAAAATATGGTTTGTACATATTTCAAGGTTATTATGAATCTGCACTTTTTGTAATATAACGTAAGAAAATAACAGACATCGTACTAAATGTGTGTTGATGTACTAAAAGTTACCAAATAAAAAAGCACGTAACCAATAAATTAGGTCAGAAAACTTTTTTTTTACAAAAAAAATAATAATAAAAACATACTTTAGATTCACTTTGTTCAATGTTCATCACCATCAAATACGAATATTTATTGCAATAAAAATCGGATATATTTGAAGTAGAATCAATAGATATATTCGAATATGTTCCTCTTATAAATTTCTTTTGAACAATAACTTTCTGTATTTTGCGATTTTGAAGTCTTTGCTATTTTACAAGTATTCTTTCAAATAAGGTAGACGTTACTTGAAGAAGTTTTTCATGATCGATTTTGTCGTTCAGTTTTCTGAGGAGTTTGTAGTAAAAAAGGCCCCGTTAACGGAGGTTATGGATTTTCTCTAATTTGTTGATCATAGTTTGTCAAATTCTGCCCTTTGAGCTATAGCTGTAGAATCTCTAATGTACAAAGTAAACATTAATTACCGGGCGATTCGGAGCAAGTTCAATTTAAATGAAATTGAGAACAAAAAGTGTCAAAAAAAAAACTCTTTAAAAAAAGCTTTTAGCTTAGCTTAGTACTTTTAGAAAATACCAAATTATTATAGTGCAGCTAATTCAACATAAATATTAATTATAACCACATTCCATTACTGTCTTTTAGGATTTCCACATACTTATACACACGTATATAAATAAAAATACGAAATGTTTTTAATGTTCGAACATTATGATCCTTTATTAGAAGTCGAGATTGATGAACATTGTAAAAATTGTAAAATGTTAACTATAAAATAAACAATTTTATTGTTTCTAAACATATAACATTACTTTTTTAAAATTGTAAAACATCTCCAACGAACAAGTACTTTGACTGTACCTTCACCTCGCCATTCTAAGACAACAGCAAAAAAAAAAAATAATAATAATACAAAATAAACGATATTACAACCTTTAGAAAAACTCTAGGTCAATAAGGTTTAGATTTTGTCAGTATAATTAAGATAAAAAGAGATGAAGTTTGAAAAAAGTACTGAAACGTTTTTTCTTATTTGTGCTTTCGATTTGCGTATTGATCAGGATTCTCGCAGATTTGTCAGTTATTGTCGATATCAATTTTATAAAATCAAAATCGGTAATCCCATTTCTGTAGTTTCTTTTTTTCAAAAAAAAAAAAAATTGAAAAATCTAACCGCTTGACAAAATTGCTTATATACCATAATCTATCATATATACGATTGTTTAGAGACGATGGCGGAAACGTTAACTGGACGACTCGTGTTTAAAGTACCACGAATACTCAACAATACAATTGCAAGCATGACACTACTACACGATATACAAAAAAGAAGTAAATTCAAAATCCTGGAAATATACATACGCACATTTGATAATAAAATACCGAAAAACAAACAAAATAGTAATAGTTAGATTATGTATAATTAATTACCAAAGAATCATAACGATACATAAAAGATCACAAAAACTGACAGGTACGGAAAATAAACTAGACTTAATCACCAATTGCATCCAAAGATATATTGGTTTTATCAAGAAAATCGTATTGGCTTTTAACTCGTACTCTTTCATACTGTATTTTATGTGTTTAGGCAACTGTTTTATGCAATTTGTTTTCTACTTTAGTCATTTTAATTAAATATCCATATTTTCTGCATTGAATAAAATAAATCATATGCCAGAAATTAAAAGCATTCCATTTCCATTTTTCATTTGTTTTAAAAGTGGCGAAAAGAATACTTCATCATTAGTTTAAAGCAAACTGGAGATGAACGACTGATTCTCTGTAATAATACATTTCGGCAGCGGCCATGATAAATTGAACTTTTCACTGCCAGGAAAATGTGTTTGAACGAACAGTCTTTTTTATAAACAGGTCCTTTTTCCTGTCAATTTTTAATTTAAAATAACTTTTAATTTAATTATTTTAAGTCTGTTTCGTGAATGTGAAAAGGTTCAATCTTTCAACAAGGATTCGAAGAAAATGTTTTAGCCTAGACAAAGTATAGCACATTATAAGCAATTTTTTAATTTCCAAATTTTTGAAACTTGGGATAGGATTTGTTATGGGAATAAATACACATAATTTTCCTGAATGAGATTTGCATTCATAGCGCTCAAATAAGTCCCATTTCTTACAATATTAGTGACGTGGCTTGAAATGTGGATTCTGTATAATAATACAATTTGGCAGCGATCAAGGGGAGAAGCCAAATGAACCACCATTACCCACTTTTTAGGGTTGACTACCTCCTCCCATCATTTAGTCAGGGTCGGGAGGAATTCTTTCCTATTAAATTTTCTTCCTTTGGCAAAACGGTCAATTCCATCAAACTACAGTTCCATACTAAATAGGCCATCAAGGAAAAGTGGCCTGCATTAGTGAATATAAATGGTTTTCATCTTTGAGGACGCAATGCTTCATATTTCTGACGGAGCAAATATTGAGAAACTTTGGCTAAGGCTTTTTGCCAGACTGAATTCCTAGGTTTCTGACCTTTATTTAACTATCGGATTTAAATTTTTTAATGATGAGCAATGTTTTGAAGAAAAGTTTGGTTCAAACAGGCTTAATGATTTTTTTTTCAAATACAATATAAGAGAAATAAGTTTAAAAACCTAGTTGAACTTATTGGTATTGACCGACTACTGAAATAATGCAGAAGAAAGCGGTAACGAAATACTACTAAATACAACTGATTAGTTCATAATGGTACGATGGAAAGTAAGCTAGAAGTTTTAAAATACAGGATGCTGCAGTTAAATTCTTATGATTTTTTCGACATCCTGTTCTGATCTTTCTGATGCCTTTTTCTGCCATATATTTTTATTGAATTTTGGTTAAAACCCCACAAGGAACATAGTAAAAAGTCGAATCCGCGATTGACAATTAGAATAACAATGAGTAGCAGGAAAAGTTATAAAAGAGTCAAACTACCGGTTCATCACGCAGATCTCACAGTTTTAGGATGAAAGTGCACAGAAAATTCTGCAGTAAGTTTGGAGTAAACAAGGTTAACTCATTTGCCCAGAGAATTTTTGTTTGCAAACTAAAAGTTCCACTCGTCAACCAACGCGTATTCGGATTGTCAAGAATAAACTATATATAAATAAGTAGATATGTAAACACAGTTCAAACATTTCCGTACCAAATTTATTAATGAATTCTGATAAGACCTGTTTTTATATTTCAATTCTGGTATGTAAGGAATATCCCATGGTTAAAATAAGGTATGTATTAAGTTCAAAAGGTACATAGTATGTCTTGTGTCCAGTGCCGAGTTCGAAAACGCAAGAAGACATTCCAACCAGACCGAGACCGCATACACTCGATAACTTTTCCGAAGGTAAAAAGCAATCAAAACAAAAAAAAAATCCGAGAAAATATGGAGGATTTGCCATACATTGGCTTTTGCTTTTTTTGATTTGTATTTTGTTTTAACGTTTTAACTCTTGTAATTAAGTTGAAGCAACAACTTTAGCACTTAGACTATTGCACGCTTGAAGAGCTTTCGTACCCGTTGTGACTTTTATTAAACGGACTTGGTCTTTTCGATTGATTTTGCGTTTTTAATTCTATTCAGTAGTTCACTGAATATTCTATTTGTTAAACCCATTAAAATACTTCCATATATTTGTGCTAACATAAAATATTTTTGTTTTGAAATTTTTGTTCCTTAGGATGAAATTTTCCTATTCGAAAAATGACGTAATCCTTAACTAAAAATAAACAAAACATTTTTCCATATATAATGAGTTTCTTTTTATTTTAATTTTATTACTCAGTTTTGAGCATTCATGAAACAAACAACAAGCAATCATCACAGGGCAATATTTCATTAATTTGTAAACCTACAATGTTCCAAATGGGAAAAATGAACAAATAAAAAATTTTGCACTAAAAGAACAGTTTAGTCTTTAAAATTGGTTGCCAAATAAGATGCATTAGCAAAAATATTGTGATGTAATTTTTTTTAGTTCTTAGCTTATGAAAGTGAAAATGTTGTATGAATAATGTAATTCGAAAGAGAAATGTTATGAAAAAAAGAACAAGAAATGTCCGATTTTAAAGGAGTAGCACCCTTGTTTAAAACGAACAGCTAATTTTTTTCAAATTTTATTTCTTAAACTTCTATTTTAAACGGTATATATTGTGAGATTATTAATTTGTATATATAATTCTTTCTCATAAGTGCTTGTAGCTTTTGTACAAGTATCGAATTTTAAAATTTTGCCGTGTTTCAGCAATTGTCCATGATCGTTCAATTCATCTAAAAGAGGACAACATTTGCTATCTTTCGGTGTCATTTTCTTAAAGTCTGTTCGGTCAGTTAATAATATTTTTATGTATTATTTCTTTAGTATAAAAAAGCACGCAGCTTAAAAACTTTTAAATAAGCCTGAATCGTTAAAAATTATGTCAAAAATTACACAATTTTTATGCAAAGAATATTTTGCTTTGCTTCTTTTTTGTCTAATTTAATTTATTTGCGCTCTATGGTTATTTGCCTACTATTGTTCAATAAAATTTAAAAAAATCGTTTCAATACGATGAACATAATTGAGGAAACGTGTACAAAAAAAATGAAAAAACACATTTCGAGGAAAATTTTTCTCCTCACCACCCAATTTACCCCTTCAAAACGTTTCACCCTAATCCCTCTTGTAGTAAAGAGTTGATAAGCTATTTCCTACTCGGGTTCCATTTTTGGACTGAGTAGTATATTTAAAAGAAGATTTTTCTGCGAGTTTACATCAGAAAACTTTCGTCACGAATTTCAAAAAACGCTTCGAAATCTCGGAATTTCACGAAAATAGTTCCATTACGCACAAATAATAATGTAGTTCATTGGAAAGAATATTTTCACAATTCGTTGGCCTCATTAATAAAAACCATTAGCACTTTATTTTCTAAAACAAAAGCAATTGGATCTAAAATTTCTAACTGTGAAAGTAAAATATGTTCATTTGGTTTAATTGAGATTACTCTTCCTAATCGGAAATGCATTTTTGAATACAATTAATTTACTTCCAAATATGTATAGTTATTGATTTGTAGTAAAAGGATAAGAAATAATCTTAAAACAGCAAAAAATGTGTCACTTTTTTGTCTTGATTAAGGATTTACGAATTAAGGATTAACAATCTATTCACTCAAAAATTTATAGAATTGTTTTTAATTTATTCCAGTCTTCTTTAGGACAGCTTCTATAACAATAGTTATAAAAAAAATTCCTTTGGACAAAAACGTATTATAAAACATTAAGTAATTACCGCAAAATTTTTATTTTTTTAAATCTTCTGTGCAATTTTTACATTTTATGGAAAGAAAAGTCATGCGAAATTTGGTCCCTTGTTTCTAAGCTAATGCATCTGACGTTAGATAGGAATCATTAGGGTTTCAAAAAACCTCACTTAACGATCAGTAATATAGAATAAAATGATTTAAAACATTAAAGTCGATTTTGTTATATTGTATAAAAATTGGAAAATAAATGAAATTATAGTTCTCAATATATATTTTTTGTCCAAGTAAACATCTTATTACGTCACAATAACATTGTTATGAACAAATTATAAAATCATAATGCAATTCTAAGGTTATTTAAATTTTAAATTACTGGTAAGAATACGTTTCATGATTTTAAGTCTAAAAGTTTAAAACTTACTTTACTACATATTTTTAATTAAAAAAAACTGTGTACATATGTTTTATAAACCGTCGAGGTTGAATTACGGAGTTTTCCGCACTTGCTTACTGCCTATTTTTTATGAATTTATATTGATTTTCTATCTAGCTAAAATTCTTCTTCACAAATTGTTTTGTTTTGAAAAAGGTAGAAAAGGAAAGAAAGCTGCTGTATTTATTCTGCTATCTAGCCCAAATTTGCTTCTGTATCAGATAAAGATCACAAAAATATTTTTTATTAAATTTAGACTTGCCTACAAACACAGTTTTCACGCCATAATTGTTTTGTCTGGTACACTTATTTTTTTCTTGTATTGGTGCATTTAGAAAACAGTCAACGAGAAAGAATGCTTACACCACGATCAATCGAAATTCGAGAATATCCGCTTTAAAATTTTAGAAGAGCATGCCACTGCACAAGTCAGTCACATAAAATAAATAGAGGTACAAATTATTGTAGAACATTGGGTTGATTGAACCGCTTTAATCATATTTATTTATACAAACGCTGACACGAATACAGGAACGTTTGATTTGGTCCGGATTGTATCGGTACTTAAGATTTTATTGCGGTTTGAGTTAATTGTTCGTACAAACAAACACGAAGGGAAATGGTACAGGCCTGGTCGCCAGAAGATAAGGAGAATGAGATTTGCCGGCAACTTCTGCTTTGACCTTTCGGGAGTAAGGACATAACGGAGGTTCGCAGAGTGATGCAGACGGCTATAAACGCTGTATCCGCGAATAACGAGAAAACACTTTTTATCCACGGCGAATTTTTTATTTTGTTGTGCAGTTTGAACATTTTAGTTATTTGAATATTTATCCTGGAGAAACACTATTCAATTCCCTTCCTGGACGATACAAAATATAGAATGTCTTACTACTGCTTTTGTTTATACATGCAAAACTCAAAACTTTTTCTCATACATAGCTATACAATTAATAATTGTAAAAAAATCACATCGACCTTATTGCGAGTTGATCATGCTTTTCTGTTTAATACTATCATTAAACAGGGATTATTATAAAACAAGTTCAACACATTACATCATTTTTTTGTTGTAGTGTATACTAAAGAACAAAAAGAAAAAATATAACCGAAACGCATGCTAATACTAAACTGAGATCTAACAGTGATTTCAATTTCAATTTTAATTTCGGTTACTCGGTATCATGTATTGTCAAGAAAACAAATCAGGTCTTTAATGTTTTTTTAATAAGTAATTCGTTCCAATTCTTATCTTGTTTCGTTTTCAATTATCACATTATGAAACGAACTTTGACAAGAGGTTAAGGACGTGACATCGTTGATTTTAATTCTTTTGTAGATGATACTAGGTCAAAAATATTAGACGAAGTCCGAGTTAATAATAAAACACAAGGGCCAATGGGATCTAGAAGTGTTCTAGTTTTCGGATTTCTTTGGAAAAGTTTTTCAAGCCGTCAAAAAATTTGTTTAAGTTTCAAGGACTTGATAAGGTCACACGACCGGGGGCTTCGGAATGCCAGGGAATTCGTGGATATCAATCTCGGTGTCAACTGTTCAAAAAAGACAGAGAAAGCCTTAGATCAAGAATATCCGCGAAAGGTCTCCTGGCTAAGGAGAGACTATAAAGATTTGCTATGGAACACAAATCGTGGATTATTGAGTAATGGACAAAGCAACAATACATTCGCTGATGAGGTGATAGTGGCCCTTAAAATTCCAGATGACCGATAAATAGTCTGGAAAATGAACATGGAAACAGTGACATTTCGAAAGGAGTAATATAAAGTTCTTAGGGCGCCATTTCAAGGAGGCCCTAAGATACATTAAAACGATTCTACGAGTTCCTGATCTTTTATGACTCGCTTAGGCCCTGAATTACGATGATACTCGTCCACATAAGGCAACGTGTGTCACCGGGTACCGGAACACCAAATTTATCTAAACATTTCAGACTAGGGGGCAAGAAGTCCGGATGGCCTAGTCAATTTTATTTGACTCATCGAAAAAAAAAAGTTCAGGAGAACCCTTAATTTCTAAGGCGGCTGAATTGGCGCAGTGCTACGACATACCTCAGGATTTTCGAAAAAATAGTTTCTATCGGAGCAGCCTCATAAATTAAGGTGTAAAGGAACTGCATTCCCCACATACGGAAAAGACGTCTTTATTTTGGCCAGTAGGCTCTTGATTCTAAAACAAATAATAAAATTTAATAGTTCGCTACGTTTCTAGTATTTAATGTAGGGGAGTTTTGTATGAACAGAATCATAGTCCATAGAAAGATAAAATATATTAAACAGTAACAATGGAAATAATCCCCAAGGACAAGTCATGGCATGCCCCAGAATTTTTTGGAGCTCCAGCTTTCTGAAATATAATGATATATCCCTATCAAAATAGGCTACTTAGAGAAGATGCAGTTGTTTGAATGCTGAAATTTCATAAAATAACGATTTGAGGTAACATAGTAATGAAGAAGAAGAAGAAGAAAATAAATATTATTCTGGGTTCTCTTGAATATACAAAAATTACAATTGGCACAATTCGAGTCAAAATGCATATTTTAAATTTTTAAAAATGTAATGTATTACATTAAATAAAAATTATACATTATCATTGTTAAATTGTAAGAATGAAATAGCCAAAAAGACGGGAATTACAGGTGGAAAGGGTTGAGGCACAGTGAAATTAGTGGAAGAGGGTATTTTAGATGTTGTAGAAACTGATAAGAAAGGAGGGGATCAGAATGAAAGAATGAGTATTGTAAATTTGTGTAGAAAACTTAAATGTTAACAGATTATAAATAGAGAAAGGGAAACGAGCAGAAATTGTTTGATAGAAGAAGGAGCCAAGAAAGTTCGCCTGCAATAGAAGGTCTATTTTACACCTAGATCTAGATACAGGATATCTCTTTGGAGAGCTAAATATGACTCAAAGAAAGCAGTTCAATGATTTTCTTGAGTCTGTTCAACAAGCTTCCAAGTGAGTCCAGGTAAATCCGTCTGAGGAATTTGCAGGTACAGATTGGGAAGAGTTGGCTTGCTTGACAATCATTGCGATGTTTCTTATAGTTTTCCAAAAATCTCCGGCCATTTCATTTGTCACCTAGAATCAAATAGATTATACGACATTTAAAAAATGGCAAAAAGGAGGGAAAATTCAAAAAGGTGGGTTTGAGATGGAAAATTAGTGTCCGTGTGGATCTAAGTCATGATAGCTTAAGTGGTAGAGCAGCGCCGTATGTAGCCGAAGATCGTGGGTTTGAATCCCGCTCGTGACACTGACCCTTTTTATCTCAACTAAAAACATTAATTAATGGAAAGATATTAATTGGTCAAGTGGACCACGAAAACTAGTTTTCAAATATGTTGGGGATAGCGGAGAATAAAAGTTATTAAAGGATACAAAATAATCTCACAAGACGCAGTAGGCATCCCACCTGGAGAAATTTGAAATTTCAATAAAGCCAAAATCTTCATCTTAATAAAAGCAATTGTCCATAAATATAAACTGTAGTAAGAAAATACATCCAAACCTCCTGATGTGGATGTCTTGGTTGATAATCGAGAGACCACAGCCAGGACAATCAAGGAAGATAAAAAGTAAAGAAAGTCAAAAAAATATTATTGACAGACTGCTGGAATAAAAATAAACGGAGTCACAAGATGAGCATTTTGCCGCACAAAGATGAAAAGTTGAAGTGATTCATTAGATTTGAAAATCATTACCAAATTTAAGTAACCACTCAGTGCACCTGAGAGAGGAGGGCTACTACTTTTTATCTAAGAAGACAATAAAGTACTAATTTTGGTTCCATTCCAAATTCAAGGAAGCCGATAGATTAGTAAAGTACAAATCCCTTGATTATTGCTCAATTATAAACAACAAATTGGTTTAAATTGCACATCAAAACGGTTTTGATTTATGTCAAATCAAACGTTAAAAATAATCCGGGATGTAAAAACTTTTTGACGGGGATATGTCAGTCCAATTAAGATAAGAAAACAAGGTACAGTATCGTATTTTAATGAGATCAGTCATAAAAATTTAGTTGAAGCAAAATAATCCAAACTTTTGAATTAAGAACTCCATATTCCAAATGAATTGATATGCAATTACCTTAAAATACATGTTCAACAAAATCATGCTAAAAATATATAAATAACTTTTCTTTTAATTGTTCAGCTCGTAAAAGCTATTTTCAAGTATTCTACTCTGGCACACGTGTAAAAAAAAAGTTTAATAAAAATCGGTTATCTCACATCCGTAGCCATCCCTCGTGGGTTATTTAAAAGGTAGCAAGTTTCCAATAATTCTCGTTAACTGTACCTTACTAACAATTTACAAACTTGTAGACATGGGACTATATGTACATAAAGAAATTGCAATTTCTCATTTGTATGTAGATTCATAATAAACTTATCAAGTTAGCTTTAAATTGCTTTTGAAAGTAGTAAAAATGATTAATAAAATAATTTAAACTTGATAAATCTGTAAATAAATTAAAACATTAGATTACTTGAGTTTTTGTATATTAATGCTTAGTTTAGTTGATTAGTGTTTATTTAAAAACTTATACTGCACATAGGTTTTTATTATTAAAAATATGAGACAAAAATTGTAAAAATAGTTCTTTTTTATTTATATAATTTGGATGGATCGGTCTATTAGAAAGTAAACAGTCTAACAATTTGGATAAATTATATTTTTTCACACAAAAAAATACTAAAAAGATATAAAAAAATACTATTTGAATCCGATTAAAAAGCAATCGTCTGTTTCAGCAACGAGAAATCATGTAGCCAAGTGTTTTCCAATAACTAGCTCCGAGTCGGATCTTCAAAGATACAGGACATCCGCTCTTTGGGACCCAACGGCATCGCTAAGCAACCTAGCGTCGGAAAGCATAAAACACAAGGTCAGTGTTGATAGGCGAAACTGTATTATTTTATTAAAAAAACAGAATAACTTGGAATGATACTATCTGAATTTTAAATAGCCTTTCTGACAGTTGAAGAGGCACTGGGTAAAAGAAACTTCTTGACGTTTCATTTCCTCAAGCTCTAATGATCATATAAAATGTTAAATGCTTAAAAGTAGACGGAAAGTAACCACTTAAACGATACGATAATGTGCTAATGAGTCAATATTTTAAGGACTTTATATGCGAATATTACGTATTCTAGTGTTGATATTATATAAATAAAATTATATAATTTGGCTTTCCGGTAATAAATGCTAAATGATGGACCCATACATTAAAATATGTACTGGCATTCCAATCCCTTTAACAGATTATTTTTGCATAACTAAAGTGGACGGTATTGAACCGGATATTCATTCGTGACACACGCAGGTGGACGTTGTCACGCATTTTTTCCGTTTTTCCTCAGGTTTTAAAATATGTCGTACCGTTCTTCAATATTTTGATTTTATCCATCTTGCGGTTTGAAGCAACGTTTTATTAGTCAGTGTTGTATCCTCACTGTGTTGGTTAAGGCGAACCTGAGGTCCTCGGCGATCTCCGAGAAAACGTATTAATTAGAAAAATGAACAGAGAATGAATAAATACAATTAACAACTAATAACTAATAACAATGAATACTGAAAGCCAATTTGCTTTATTTTTTGGTAGAAGACATTGTTTTCTCAAAGACATGTTTTAGCTATGAAACAAACGCCAGCCTTTTTTAAAGAAAATTTGGATTGAATCTGTTCAAATTTTTAATATCAAGTCGCGGCCATTGAAGTCGACTTTTCATAATACTATGTGTCGATATGGAAAGCCTTCTTCATTCCCAGCTTCACTATGCTGAAGTTAATTGGCTGTCTTTTGCTCAATTACGTTTTGAAGTCTTATCTCTGTTTATTGACCCAAATTTCAAATTTACCAACGTTTTCAATGAGTTGATGAGAAATGACATCGTATTTATGTCTTCATTAAAATGAATAAGATGAGTCTTTCTTTGCATGGAAAGTGTATCACAACTTTAGATGCTAATGAGTAAGTTCACGCCTTCAAATGAAACACCCTGTTTTGAATCTGTTGAGGAGGAAAAGGTGGTGTGTTTTCCTCTGGTACAATTTTTGATAAAAGAAAACGGAGCTTGTGAACTTTTGATGAATGAAATATGTGAACACCTCCGAAGTTGAGAGATGTCCTTTGAGCACTACATCCAAACAGCTCGAGTATATACTTACCGGCCATTATACGAATTTGGATGCACTCCTGTGAGATATGGGCGAATGGGAAAAATAACTAACATGTTTAAAATAAAAAAGGTTGAAACAGTTCAAAACCGGGTTTTGAGGTTAATAACAAGTACTTTACCACGCTTGCACAAGTCTAAAAAGAAGAATGAGTAACCCCCGAACCTTTTGCGAGAAATTTCGGTTCATCCAATACCACCCCGAAAGAGCCGACGTCTGAAAAGAAAAAGGCTTGGTGATTATAATGTAACTATTTAATAAATGTAAAATGCACTCCATTTGCTTTAGTCCTTCCTATTTGTTAAACTGTAAAAATTCGTTCTCCGCTATAATTATTGTTTGTAAATTAATATGTACGTTCCTAAACCGGGGTAAAAAGGTGGATCTGTCACTGGATTTAATCCTATATCATGTCAAACGTGAATTAGTGCCTTAACATAAGCACCCTACTTACTGTAAATTTAGCAAAACTAGAATGTAATTTTGTTACAATAAAGTATGTACTACAATTAAAAAAATAATGAAAAATAAAACTTTTCAGATGGCAATTGTTTTAAAAACCATTTATCAAATTTTTTATAACTATAAACAGCTTTCTTAGCCTGAAAATTTGATCATGAATTAGATCATCCATTGCACGAATTGTTTTCTAGTTTTCAGTTCATATTTCTCAAAGTCTCAAAGATTTTAAAGTTATTACCAGTGGATTTGTTTGCTAAAATAATTTAAAAACTAAAATAACCCTTACGATAAAAGCATTTATTTTAGGGTGAATGTGTTGATAACAAGTATCACAGCTAAAAATTCAGTTCATCGTAATTTCTCAGCCACCTAGTTTTTAAAGGATAGTCCACCCAAAATGACCTAAAAATCGTTGTTGAGGAATGTGCGGCGTTAGGGTTATAAACAGGGTGAGGCAGACTTTAGATAAAACTAATCACTCATGTCACAGCATTTTTTAAATGTCAACAAGCCAGCAACGAAATTCAAAATAATGAAAAATTCCAAGCAAAATGGAATGAAACAGCTTTGTAATTTAAAATATTTTACATTTAATCGTAGGTTAAAACGATAATAGTGATTCTTCATTGTTGTTGCGTTTTGCTCAAAAACAATCAGCACAGCTTCTTTAGGTTAGTAGCTAATAATAAGCTAAGCTATGGAGCAAATATCCTTGAGTCCCTTTTTAAATGGGAATTTGTGATTCAAGTTTTGCATCATTGCAGTGTCGAAGTGTGTTTGAAACAACCCATCATCAGTCATCATCATTCATCCAAACATTTCTTAGTAATGATCCATGAGAGAACTAATTTTTTTTCAATTCGTAGTTATTTGAATAACTTTTCAAAACTTATGTAAACTATTTGTGTTTTGTTCATAAGTAATATAACCTTCGTACACCAGGTGTAAATCAGAATTGATCGAAGATCTACTCAGCAATTCATTCTTGTTGGACATTTACTCAAGAAGCATTAAAAACAGAGCTGTTGCTGTGTGTGAGTTTTTTGCAAATACTAAAGCTTACGTGGCTGATGTGGGAAAAATTACAGACTTTTTGTGTGTATTTAATTTCTGCAGCGGCATGAAAAACAGTCATTACAATCGAACGTCATAAAAATCGCTGTTGGTTTGGGGACAAACTTCATTCTCCAGCTGGATTTGCATAGACAGGGAACTTGCTAACAGCCGAGAGTTATACCTCACACATTTGTAGTAGATTGACAATAAAGTGTAAGCATGATTGTACTGTCTTCTATGATGAATTACGGTAATGTCCATTTTGTAAATTTCGGGGTTTGTAAAAACAAGAATACATTGAACAGTAAGATAACAATCATGTTGGTCGGCTGTCTTTAGTTAAGTCTTAGGCAAAAAAAAAAAAAAAAAAAAAAAATTAGCAATTAGTTGGACCAAGTAACGTCATTCGCAGGGACAGAATTGGTAAACTGTTGTTCGACTTTTATCTCAAGAAAACACGAAAATTCGAAGTGAGTTCTAAACTATTTTATTATTCAAATACAGTTTTAGGGATTTGTCAATATATAACTCACGCTTGGAACTGCTGGAATTGACATGACGTTGATAAAGAAAGTAAAGGGATTGAAAGATTAATTACGCAGTTTCCCCTCAAAGGATTGTTTTTCCTTTCAAATGTAAATGCCACAAAATTAAATCATGAATTTCTGAATTTCGATCGATGAGAGTACAATCTGACAGACACACTTTATTTTCCGTTTCAGTATTCGATACAAGACAATGGCTCGGCGAAGTTTTTCCAAGGGGCGCTCCACACGCCGAACATGGGAGAAAAAGTTGCCCAGGTAAGTCGAAAATTGTTTGAATATTAGGCCGCTATTATCCAGATAGCTTCGGAAGATGTCGGGCCAGGTGAAGAGGCCAAAAATATTGACGCCGCATATTTTAGTCAACGCCAAAGGTAGAGTTCATCCACGCGTTATTGCGTTGTGTTTGGCACCCCCAGTCAGGGAGCTGTTTGCAGACAAAGTATTTAGAGCGGAATCTGTTTTTAAAATCCGATTTGGCACGATAGCAAAACGTCAATGAACAATTTATTAACCTATTTTAGAAATACATGAACATTTTCTAACTCCCTACCAAACAAGTAATTAAATTGGTTAAACTATTGTTTTATTTACTGAAAAAAATTTAAAATATATAAGGCTTTTAAAAAACATGTAAATAAATAAGCTTGTAAAAAACCCAATTCATCATCGATGTATTAAAATATATCCTTTAGATGTCTACCGACGAATTCATCACAAAAGAAAGAGCACGTCAAAACGACAATGCATCCACTTCCATCCTAATTTTCTATGACCGTTACTATAAATCAAAGTTTTTTTTATAAAGTATAATGTAAACCCAAGTAAGTTATGATCTATCAATAGTACCCTGAGGAATCGAAAGATGTTTACAGAAAAAAGTCGATGATAAATGCTTAGGGCTAAATGCGTTTTCGTTCATAGAATCGACGTCCCCAGTGAAATACTCAAACCCTCCTTATTAGACCGTATATTAGTTCAATTTAATTGAGGTTATGCCGAAAATAAGAATCGACTTGCAAAAAGTTATTTGCAACCTCACTAAACAAGCCGAGGTTACGACTAACTCAAGACTGTTCGTCTAAATTAGGGCCGGGGATAATATCTTAATCTGGTAACTTACGGTGGATTAAGAATTCATAAATTCTCCTAATCTATCCAAGGCTTTTAATAATTAATAATAAATTATTACTAACAACTTGATGCGTAAATTATATTTTTGATTTGTATTTGTATTCCCAGTAAAACCTTTGTTTCTCTATACAACACCTGTAACCATTTTTTTTTAATATATGTAATTTAAAAGGTTTGGTTTCAAATTATGATTGATATTTTAAACCTAATGTTTTTACCATTTCAGAGAGGACCAAATAAAAATTAAAATTGCAACTTCGAGGGCAATTAGTTCTAGTTCCAATTTATCACATTCTAGAATTGATGAAATAAAATTTTTCTTTATGATCTGCGTATTTTCGAATGCGTGATAGTTTGTTGACATGGTCCGACCATTCGCCCTGTGTCTTCAGGTTAGACGCGTTTTGCCCTGTCCACTCTTTCGGTATGTGTCTCTTTTGAAATAATAAATTTATAGTTTATACATATCAAAATACAAATTACAAATAAGTAGGTAGGCTTTTTCTTCTCAGTCATACCATTGCGCCTGGAATACATATATTAACAGAAAATAGACTATGCTGGCCCTTAAAATATATATTAAGTGGCCAGGGGATAGATTTAAATAGCCTGTAAACGATGAAAACAGATTTTGGCTCTAAAACTATTTGTTTTGTTCCAGTCTGCTGGTACGTTTTTGTCTGTTCATTTGAATTCATCGGTAGTTTGCTGTCTAGGTTTGGGTCTAAACAGCTCAATCTCAATCAAGTCAAAAATCTCAATTTAGGTAGTTGGGTAGAAGTCGGTAGCTCCTTGTTGATGTACATTTGTAGGTGAGAGAGGTTTTGTATGTAAATGTTCACTGGTTGCATTTTCCTCATTCTGTCTTGACCTACATTTATACTCGCACCAACATGGCTAAAAACAGTGTTCAAAGTGTTTTTTGATGTTGGAAATGGCTTCGGCTAGAAGGCAGAAATACTGTGTGTAGTAAAGTAGAAAAGTTAGCAGTGTAACAAGCAAGCACCATTATGATGCAAACTGTTACCTGAATATTCGTTGCAGCACTTCACTGTCAAGCAGCTGTCATTTAAATAGGATTCCAGGATAAGGTAATAAGAGAAGGAAAGAAAACGTTTAAATCTGTAAAGGAACAACTTAACATAATCCTGGGTCTGAATAAAAACTCGCCCCCACTAATAGTCTTTGTTGTCTAGAACGGAGGAAAAGGTATTACCTACGTTGGATTCGTCCTGGATGGTATAATAATAGGTATAATGATAGGTATCTTACTTAAGTGGAATTGTGTGGTTCGTTGTTGTTGATGTACGGTGGGGCAAGATTGGTTTTTCCATATATGTAAACGTTCCCTGTGCGCATTTTTATCATTCAGTCTTGCCCTCCACATTTTGAACCAATCTCTGAAAATCTCAAGGTGTACAAATGACGTAGTTTGTTGCGGTCACATACGTATGATTATGGTGTTGTATAAAAAGGTATCACTGTAAATGATATACATGATGATACTAAGTATGCACCCTTGTGGTAAGCCTTGTATGGTTTGTTATCTGGTATATATTCATTGCCACACCTCACTATGATATCTTGCTCAATCGTAGCATGATGAGGCCAAAACCCTAACAGGCGCGAAGTTGTTTTATGTAGTTTCAAAAGTGTCTATTTTATGGACATCGAAGGAAAACGTCTCACGAGTCCTGAGTAGGATTTGTCGTTGAGAGAGTTGTAAGCAAGAGCAAGATTGACAACAGAATACATCCTAAACGCAAGAAAGTAAGTGATACGTAGTATAGCGTTGTGTTTTGTCGTTAAAAATTCTATAGAAATTCTTTGTGTGAAAGGTTTGGAAGTAGATTTTTGTATGTCTTATATCACGTCAGTTCGGAACTTTTCCCATAATCTTCTTTAATGAATTGTAATTCGATTTGCGTGCAAGTCCAAGACGCGGAAATTAGCTAAGAAAGTTGTGACTATAAAGTTTACCAGTGATTTTGACAAATTTAGCCGTTTGGCGTGTTTAAAACAAAGAAACGAAATCGGCATGAAAACTACACTTTATAGGAAGGGCTTTTTATAGGAATCCGTATCTATTTTTAAAACGATAACTATCAACCTTGTAATTTTTAACTAAAAAAAGTAAAATTAACATATTCCGCAAGTTTTGCTAGAATGTTGAGGTTTAATCCAATAGAAAACGTAAAACGTGTATGAGCAAAATGGCCTATGGCGCTTATTTATGCCGGCCAGACATGAATGTTGAACCGATTGTTGTACACATCTTGATTGCTTTTGAATAAGCGAGCTATTCTCAATCCAAATAGGCCAATATTATAAGAATGGCCCTGAGCAAGAATAAAGGCTGGGAGTTGTCAGAATTAATTTCCGTTCATAATGCTCAATGTTTAGTGGTTGCTATGGTACCTTTAGTGGGTGGATGATCCACTAGAGTGTAGGAGAAATAAGGGTTGCTCACCCTGCGCGCTCTTTTAGCGATCCGACAAGTAACATCAAGCTTACACCTTCTAGCAAAGCAGCGCCACTTAATAACCCTATGAGACTGACATAACATTACACATTATTTTGTTTACACTTGTTTTCATATTCAAATTATGAAATAAAATTATGTTTCTAACGTACTGTAGCTAATGGAATACTATTGCATCCGTTTATAAAACGCACAATGAAACTGGAAAAAAATCATCCCAAAAACTTATAAAAGTTTTAATCATGTAGTTTGAAATATTTATAAATTAATACCTACTATCACAATGTGGTATGATAATAATTATACCGCGCAACTTGGGTTTTTGTTTTTGAGAAATTTGTTACTAGGGACTGTGATAACGCAAAGGTTATACCCTGTTATTAAATAGTCTTATTAGAACCTGTTGCTGTAAATTGCAACTACTGATTAAAGGGTTCAAATGTTCACTGAGTCTAGTTACAGACTGGAACGTTATTGTGTTAATGGATCATGCTCACCTCAATACCGTGGTACCAAACCTTGGGAATAGGATTAGAACATCAGTTTAATGTAAACAGAGTTTAAAATTAATATTATAACTCAGGATGTTGATCAAAACATTTCTCCTATGTACATGTATTTTCCTCCGAATATATACCAAAAGGGAGAGAGAGAGAGAGAGAGAGAGAGAGAGAGAGAGAGAGAGAGAGAGAGAAATAGATAGATAGATATAGAGTGAGAGAAAGATATTGAGCGGGGTGAGTGAGAGGGAGAGAGAGACAGAGAGAGAGAGAGAGAGAGAGAGAGAGA
>CM077102.1:21831739-21931046 GCA_039619505.1 Cimex hemipterus
AGGGAGAGAGAGAGAGAAAGAGATTGAGAGGGGTGAGAGAGTGAGTGAGAGAGAGGGGGAGGGAGAGAGAGAGAGTGAGATAGAGACTGAGACAGACAGACAGAATGAATAAATGTTTTATTTAAAAATTTCGCAAATTTAGGTAGCGAATGACCTCTGTGACAATTTACAGTATAGATAAAGAGAGAAAGAGAGGGTGACAGAGAAACAGACAGATTGACAGACAGACAGACGAAGACTTCAAGTATGATGATAGTGAGAAATGAAATAGCTGGGTAGCTAGAAATAAACAGATACATAGATAGGTGTACAAAGTGAGAAGAAGGGTGAGAGTGAGTGAATAGGACGATTGTTATCCAATTCTTTGAAAACTCGACATATCGGGAATAAAGTAAATAAATGAGTTAAAATTTTTCAGTGATTAGCAAAGCAAAATAAACATTTAAGCGTGTAAATTCATTAAAAACAGGCACAGGAATCAAAATAGGCAATATAAAATAATAAAACGAGGTAATGAAAGAAGGAAAAAGAGAGAGAACAAGAAATTGGGTTTAGCGGCGAGGGGAGAAATGAAATGAGATAATAAAAGTAGATGGAATAGGGAGTACTTATGAAATATATTAGTTATAAATCGATATATAAAAGTAATTAGAATAAAACAAAAGGTGAATATTTTAAGTGATTGTTGCTTTCTTTTCCCCAGTTTGTCAACAAAAGTTTATCGTAATTTTTATATTTAATTTAGGTTCAAATATGTGAGGTAGCAATATGACCACATTCCTTACGGAAACTTTTGGCTCACTCTGATGATGGTTGTCGAGAAAAATACTATATGAAAGCGGAAGAATTTAATATAAAGACTAATACTCAGTGCTTGCCAGGTAGTCAGCCAATTTGACTTTTAGATTATAACAAGCATCTATGGTTTATATTTACATGATCGAAAGGGTAAATGGGGTCTGGGCCTTGTTTTATATGCTATAAATCAATTTTATATCTAGAATGCTAATTAAAATTAAAACATGATTTGTTCGAAACTACAATGTTTTCGTTCGTAACGACAACCTTTATTATCAAATAACTTACTTTATCCGTCCTGGCCAGATTTTTCAATTTATCAATTTGAAATAATTTTAATAAGAGAAGAAAAACGTAAAATTATTTGTGTAACAAGTTTTTCTTGCTTTATAATATTGCTCCATTGTGGTCATTTGAAAATTACACATGCATTAATAAGTTTATTTTTTCTCGATGAGCTTAGAATGTATCAAATGAAAACATGAACATTACTCTTGGCTGTATGTAATCCATTAAGAAAGGGAGATCCCGACAAGAAGATATTACGAGATGTTCCAAGAGTGAGACAAGTTATTTATTTCTTATTGGTCGAAGGAGGATGGGGTGAGTGTAGCAATTTGAAATTCAATCCTTGACCCCGAGGAGCACCAACAGTCGGCAGCCGACAATCTCGATTTGTTGCTATTCACGCACACGCTTCACTTCGTCCGATCAAGTCCTTCTGTTTGAAGCCGGTGTAATTTGGTTTGGTATATGCAAAGAGAAGTCATAAACAAGTTGGCGTAGAGGGTTTGAAGAGGACTTCTGGAATAGTCAAGAGGCGAAGTGGGGGTGCCACCCCTAGTGGAAGGAGTGTTTACTACCACCAGTCCTAACTTAGTCGCCACTCCGGTCTTACGCCCGCTGAAGTAAGTCCATTAGAACTTTTTTCATAAAAACAAAGTAGAGCATTTACGAAAGGATTTATTTTTTACTAAAATGTATCATTACTTTATTACCTCTCACAATGCTGAATCATGAGGTGTTTCTTGATTTCGTTGCTTTATTTTTTAAAATGCTAAATCTAGACGTCTCCCGCTAAGAATGGCGCGTGTCTAAATTATAATTAGATCTGAAATTAATCATCATAATTTCAACGACACGCTTAAATCGGTTAACTTCATTATCAAAACGAAATAAACCTTAAAGATTTTTCTTCTAATTGCACAGTTGAAAATACTTAAACTGTTTTTCTTGATTTAATCCTATTAGGGAATATCATTTTTGACAACTTTGATTAAAAGAATCAATAATTTTACTGGGAAATTGTTTCAAAGTAAAACATACGCCTTTATATTATTGAAGTAGAACTAAAATATAAATACAACTTCTGAATAGCTTAAGTAGTATGTTGCTTCTCTTTACGGCAAGTCGTTAAAAACGACTTTGTATTTTAATTTGCGTTAAATTAATGTGTGTCAGCAGAAATTAAAATAACCCCTTAAGAAAGGCCTCATATGTTATATTGTAATTCTGCTAAGACCACTGTTTTTAACCTGTTTTTTTTTAAATCTCACGATTTGAACATATTCCAAGGGGAAGAAGAAAAAAAATTTAACAAAATCTTTAAACTTGGAGAGGATGTATAATGAAGGTTAAATAAAATCACAAAGATGACAAAGATAAAATCTGAGTTAGTATTTATTGTTTATATTATTTTAGTTTAATTTCTTTTTCGAACATTAGCAATAATAACCAATTTAATTATAAAAAGCAGCACTAATTCACTCAAAACCGAACCTAATGATTTTGATTCTGATCCTCAAGCTTATTGCGGTTTTCATTCTCAATTAAAATCTTACGTCTATATGTTTCTGAATTGTTTTTTCCAAAAAAATAGAACATTCGATAGCATTTATTGTTATTTAAAAAATATTTCACCTGTGTAATGAAATGACAATATGACACAATAAAATTTTAATGGATTACGGTTTTCTCAAAGGTTGAATAAATAATATGATGAAAGTACATTATTGTTGTACAATCAATGCAATTATTGCAGAAACGTGGTAATAATGAATTATGATTTTAATTTAAGCATCTATTGCCACAATGTTAATATATTTTAATTATATTGCAGCAAATAACGTATTTTATGTTTTAAACGTTTTAAGACGTTAATTTGGTTTAAGATTATAATTTAACTAAATTGAGGTCAAGAACAGGATTTAAAAACCTAGATAAACGTTAAGTTGGTTTAATTTCAAATTTTATTTCCGATTATTTCATATTTTCTCATCACTGAAAATAATATTTACGGAATATAAGTTCATCATAAATCATATAGAAAACACCTACAAAATAATTATTATATGTGGTGGAAATAATAGCATAAATTAATTACTGTTTGGAATAATTGGCTGGGTGGAACCATGAGCGCGGTGTGCTTTCATCAATGCTATCAGGCTGATGAATTGCCCGGGCATAAACTAATAATTGATTAACGAATAAACTTAATTTTTGATAATGGACATAGTTCTTTTAATCAGAGGTTTGAACATTCCATGCCGTTTGACACGTGTCAGAATTTCTAGCCAACACAATCAGCAGAAACACCATCCCTATCATCATCGTAGATTGTTTGAAATTTAAGGCGAGTAACAGTTTGAATGCCTATTAAACGTTTTGCCTAAAATTAAAAGCTTGGCATTGATCTGAGGTTTCAAGTAATATTTTTCGAAGGAGGGGGTTAAAATCAAGTTGTTTTTTTAAAGTTGCGCTAAGGGAAGATGAGAATTGACGGAAAAATTGGCATCAAATGTAATAAATTATTGTTATTATTTTTTGATGGGATATTTTTTGATGTAAAGGTAATAACAGGATAGGGTTAATTGTTCTGTACATTATACAGTTTATTTTATTTGATATTCCTTGCTCTTTTCAATTAATATGCTTCCTGATTATGTTTTATTCGTCTTTTTATGTCATTTAAGAAACAAAAGATGATGAAGGATAGTTGGAAGTGGGATTGTTTTTGTTCCTTGAGCACTGCGGCTTTCTGGTTTATATAGTTTCGTAGTTCCTTAGTTCCTTCTTCTAAAAAGTACCTGATCATTAATTGTCGTTGTTGCAATTTCTTACCCTATTTGTTATCTGGATTCCAGGTTATGTCGCCATTGAACGCTTCATATTCAAAAGTGATATACGGGGCTGTTTCATCGTACTCATTATATCAGCTACAAATGGGATCATCATGAAATATGTACAAGTTGTTTTCTATGATGCCTGTGATCGTAAACAGTCCTTTTACTTCTCTGAGTTTAACCCTCTTTAAACGTTGCAGTGAATTTCCCAGTCTTGGTAAGGTTCTTTAAGACTTAACTGTTTCTAACCCCCTTAAGGTTTGTAAACCTTTCTTTTGTCCCTATTTTGGTACTATAGTGGTCTGTGTGATTTTTTTACCCGAAATTCGTTTGTGTTTAACCGTTTTTCTTTCGTTTTTTGTTACCCGACATACCACTAGGTTGTTCAGTTTCACTGACTACTCTTGTTATCATTTGTTTACATGCTAATGCAATAATAGCTGTTGGCTATCGGATAGCCTTATGATTATTTTTTACAATTTTAACCCCTTTAAAGATATTCTAAGAAACAAAAATGTAGTGGCATGCATTGGAGTTTGAAAGACCAAGGTTTACTTTCCTAATCCGTTTTCTTAACGTGCATCCCATCTGTGTATTATCTCACTGTATCTGATTTTCTCCTAAAATATATTTTTCCTTTGTAGTCTGTTAAGCTGTATGATGTTGGAAAGAGTGTTTCCGCGACCATGTGGTCAGTCCCCATTATTAAGAATGGGTGTCTGATTTGATTAATTATTATTGTGAGTCCATTATTGTTCAGTTCCAAGTTCTCTTTTGATTGTTTCTCTTTCCAAGGGGGCATGCTTAACACAGTTTCTATTGATGTAAAATAATGTAAATTTATATTATTTGAATACATATTTTTGCAGCAATATATCTGTTACATACATCTTACACGTTTACCGAGTTGTCAATACAGAATTGTTTATTCAGGTCAAAAATTGTGTAATTTTCTAATGTCGACAAGTCCGGAATAAAACAAGTCTTTTGGGTCTGATTTAGTTTTCAGCAGTATATAAATTTGACGTGAATATGATTTAAAACGAAAGAAAAATTGTCGAAAGTGAAAAGTTTGACTTGAAACCGCTCTCCTTTAATAGACTTCACGTTTCCAAGGGAACAGTTGGTAATCGCATTTCCTGGGTTAATGACATTCCTTAAACGTCATGATTTTTTTTCTCTTTAAAATTTTACCTACTTATACTTTTAACAAGAACTGATGAAATATTGAAAAATCATTAACACTTTAAATTATTCATATAAATTATAAGTTTCTGTTTTCTGTACAACATGATCAGGAATTGAATTATCGTTTTTATAAAAACTCATGGTGTCTTATGTATATCTTTTATCAATCTTTATTAAAAAAAAGAGAAACTGTAAATATAACTTGTTATTAATTAGTTCAACTTTTTGGTTTTTACCGATGACCTTAAATCATTACTTATAAAAAGATATGCAAAGGAAATGTAGTACGGTATTATTCTGTAACTTTGCATAAACAAAATAATGATATTATCCTTTGGTTTTCTAAATCGGTCCGATGTGGCTCTCTTGCAAGCGTTGCACCACTCTATATTCCGAGGGCCGCCGTACTACATTTTACTTTGCTAACACCTGGGAGGAGGTCTCTCCTCTTTAATAGTTAATAACCTGTTAGCTCAAAACCACCTTCTGGAACAACGTGGGCCCCCTCAATAGCCAATCTACAGGGTGCGAGTTTATTAACCAATAAAATTACAACAGTCGGATTTAATTGTCATGGTGTCCATTTAAAATCAATCATAACATATTGCCCCACATATAGGAATCGATGGAAATGAAATTAGGTCAAAACGGCATCAAACTCTCGGTCAGTTACTGGTTTATTTAAATTTACGATCACACAATTGGCCTTTTTATGTGTGTACACTAACAAACCATAAAAATTATATGACAGATTCAATGTTTATCCAACACAATCTCATTTTATGAATAATTAAACTTTTGGGTTGAGTGCCTCATCGACTTTTAAGTTAATTATGAAATAGGTGTAAAAGTCGATGGACGAATGTGGAGTGCTCTAGCGTTCTCATTGAGTAGATAGTATGTAAATAGTAAAGAACATACTCATGCTTGAACGACAGTGTGAATAGGTTTGGATCTGGGAACTGCATGTGTTGAGCGCTGAATTGGCCTGGCTGTTGACAGCACCCGGTGGCAAAGGTGGCGGGACCGATAAGACCGAATTCTGACCGGGACTACCAACACCCAGGGTGCGGGTGATGCTCGAGGCCTGCCGGTAATTTATGCAAATTACAAAAACTAGAATTGCGATTGCGAAAAGTGATAGGCTGAACTCTGTACATGTGTATGTACACATTTGTACAAATTTGCGCTCTTATAAAAAATTACAGTATTATTTAATTTAGTAATATGGTCACATTTTATTTAGACGTTATAAGTCATCTTGATTATAAAGCTTTAGCAATTTTTGGTTGAAAAGAAACTGTCATCAAACAATCAAAGCAAAGAAACCTTTCTAATCTAATATCGTTCTTCATTATACAACGTTATTTAAAAAAATAATAATTACATTTAACCTATTCAACACTTGTTAAAAACTTTTCCAAACTTTTTGTGAAAGTGTAATTGAATTCAAAGTAAACTTTCCATTGTCTGAAGTTACTCTTTCAACCCGATATATTCTCATTGTAGATGAATTTAATGAGATAATTTTACCACTGAAATAATCGTTGGCGCTACGGAAAACGTTTTTTTCTACTTCTTTACAAATTCAACTCCCACGAACAAACAAAACATCTTGAGGTTTCCTTTACCGGAAAGTTTTCCGTTTTTCTTATACGACTGGTTTTGAATGATTAACTATAAACTCTCGGAATATTCGATTAACAAAACCACAAACGGGACATCTGTAATGATTCCGCTTTAATTGACCGCCTTGTTGACTGCAAAGAATCGAACATAAATTCAGGATTATCTTGCGATCGTATCTTCTCAGCTCCCACGAAGAACTTTTACGAATATCGATTTCACACTCACAAATATTGCTGTATTCTGTTTTCATGCCAAACTCTGGATAGACGATGAATTTATTCGTGATTGTGTAAGCTGTTGACCCCGAAAAAAGACCGGTAATAAATTCAACTATCCATATAATCCCAATAAACCTACGAAAGCATTTGATTAATACAGTTAAGTATGGTAGAATTTTTTTAAATAAGAAAGAGACAGAAAGGGAGAGAGAGAGAGAGAGAGAGAGAGAGAGAGAGAGAGAGAGTGAGTGAGAGAGAGAGAAATACCGGCCAGAAAAGACAACAAAGACTGACAACACTGACTAAGAGAAATACGATATAACAGTTGGAACTTTGGATAAAAATGACAGTAACCAAAACGATATACACTTTTCCATCTATAAAATTTTCATAAAGAATTTTTTTAATCCTGAAAGTTCCTGATTGATTACTTCGAATACTGCTGTCTGGCCGAGGGAGTATCACAGTATCAGAGGGAGTATCAGTATCCATTGTTTATACTTTATACTCCAGCTGTTCCTTCCACAGATACTGCCCTCTTTGAATATTTTGCCGATGACATCGCAGTATTAGTTTTTGATTCCTGTATAACAGATGGATGTAGTCAATGAAAAATGAATGTATTCGTTACCTTGGGTCCACGTAGATTCACGCTAACATTGAATCGGCATACACGCAAGACGAGTATCAACAGACGCTACGGTCTATTCTACAAACTTATAAGATGACTATCATCATGAATCAACAAATAAACTCTACTGATTTGGATTGCGGAATAGAACTTGGGAAAACTCTACACTTTCCAATCCTCAGATGTGATCATCAGATAACCGCTCTGAATGATGTCTCCAGTATTACCCTTGGAGCGTCAGTGGCCGCTACGGCGCTCATCACTGTAAGGTAAAGGTCCCGGGTTCAAATCCAGCGGTCCTCCATTCCTACTCGATATACTTATAAATTTTCAAACACACTGGCACCCTGTGGTTTTACACAACCTCTACTCTTGCGAACCCTCGTTAAAAAGAAATACTACCCTTCACAGTCTTAATATCCAATTTAACCAAAAATTAATTACGAAAAATTTAACAAGTTCACAATCTCGCTAATAGTCTCGACCACGCCTTGTCCGACAGAACGTATCTATACAATCCCATAGTAGTGTCGTTTAATTAATTGAAGTGGGAGAATATTGATTATTTGCTTCCATCAATATAAATATCTAATTAATTCTAAATGTATGGATGTATTATCAAACTACATATTCTACTTGAAAATTGCAAATTGTTATAAAATACTGATTAAAATTAAAATAACTCGCTAAAAAACAAACAGCTAGTAACAACGTATCATCGCTTAAAATGATAAATCAAGCTAATGCATAGATAAACTAAAAAGTCAATATAACCAATTCAATATTTACATTACGGAATCCATAAATCACCATTCATTAGGATCATTACAATTTAAAATATTCCACGAAATTCATGCCAAACATTTACAACGGGATTTATTAAATATTTATTTGCTTTGCAACATGAGGCAGTCTGATGCGATCATTTATTTAATAGCAAAATTTTTGTTCGAGGATATCAATCATAACTTATGATTAGTTTCGCCGAAAACTAGGTTATAGTCCGGCTCATAATGCAAGTTACATAGAACAATACTCCATTTTTCCTTTGCATTTTAATTATAAGTCCTCTACAAAAACGAAACTTCCACGCATACTTTTTGGCATTATGGAAGTTTTATACCTCCAAAACAATCATTATATAAAATACATATAGTAGATTCCGACATTCTGTAAATCTGTACTTCGTGGTAGACGACTCTAAAATACAGTTTGTCATAATTCTTTCATCACATACACCACAATTACAAAGATATGGGGTTACTTGGATATTTGATATTCCGTCAACCTGGACTACGACTACTATGGATATAGTGATTAGAACTGTGGGATTTCCAAGCCATCCAGCGGATCCAATCGTTTAACTTCTTACTACGTCATTAAACTCGCTATCCACAACGACTTCAACATTCCTTTTGTCAACGAACTGATCCAGTCCCGAATCCAAAAGTTTAACACCGATCTCTTGATCTACCTAACCATACTGATATCTACTTAACCATACCCTCTCTATAAATTCCCATCCCAAGGACCCGCCACGTCGCCTTAATCTTTGATGGCTTTGAGTTCTCCTTGCCTCTTAATATCCGTCACGCGAAATGACAGCATTTATTGGCTTCTTATGTGCCCTCCGGGTGCAACGCTGGCGAGTTGGGTACGGGCACATAGTCCAATACTGAGACCATGTGATCAGACAAACCTAGCGATCACATTTTTAATATATACAAATACATATATACAAAAACATACTTATTAAATATATATATATATATTTTATGAAATTCATATTTATTTATCAACATTGCAACATACTTCTTAGATATATTAAAACAAACTTTATACAGTTGATTCTATTTCACCGTAACACCGTAAGCCAAAGAAAAAGTTTTCTGTGAATGATCAAAACTATAAACCTGCGGATTCTCTCTCATATTACGTCCCAGATACCTAGGAGTTTTTCATTATTCATTGTACAATGCATTCCGGAACGGCTCTGTACCGGAATAAATGTTGACCACCCCCTCACCAGGCTATCAAATAATCACGAACGATTTTGAACTCCGGTGTCCGTTTGTGACAGCCGTGCTCCGCAACACGCCTAAATTCAATACCCGTCGAAAACGGTAAATCATTCAACAACATCCTTCGAGCATTTGTTGATACACTGTATTTTAAACAGTTATTATAAACTACGGCTGGATTCGCGTGTCTACGAGGTGAAATGCAATAAAAAATTGCTTTTTTACGTGTACACTCTTGAATGCTTACTTTGCCTTATACTTTACTTTATACCGTTGTTAAAACAATTTCTACTTATTATTTAATCTTTTTAAGATAAATTAAAATAATTGTTGGCATACACAATGTATCTATATATATAATGTTTAATAGTTTTATTTGGTTGTTACTAGTTTATATTCATTAGTTTTCAAAATTTACGCACTTATTTCTGTCTAGGTATTACAAGTTTTTCTATACCCTATAAAACTTTTGACGTAGAGAGAACTTATGACCTCTTTAAAGACTTTTTCTCACAGAAGCTTTTTTATTTCTTTTATTCTTACAAGAACATGTACACATACTCGTAAAAAGCAACAGTAATATATTGTTAAACCAGAAACAGAAAATTATAAACAAATTAATATTTTGAATGTAAGGATTTTTATCTGTATTATACTTTTATTATAAGATCTTATAAGTTTTAAAGAACATTAATCAAATTATAATATTTATATTTAAGATGTTCAAAATATTAACTTTAATCATGAAAACCAATACTCTTTCACTTTTTCTTTCTCGATTCTATCTCGTTTTTCTCTCTTTAATTCTTAAGCTATTATCTACGGTATTAATTTTCCAGACAGCTTTACTTGTCCTAAATATTGTTGCATAGAATATGTTGTATTGTCTCTGTCTTTATTTCTTGAAAGACCCATTTTTAAGCAGTACATTTCTTCCATATATACTGCAATTATACCAGTTATAATTATTAATTCCATTCTGTAGAGTGGGGTTTTGTCTGTCTAATGCTATGGTGTTATTGTGAGTAGTCTCTCATCCCTGGTTTAAGCTTTCAATAGTTGTTCTTTTCTTCTGTTATGTAAGTTGCCAGTTCTTTTCCAATATGGATCTACGTTTTGCCACAAAAATTGGGTCTACGTGATGTTCTTCTCATTTTAGGTTTCTTTGTTGCCTCGTTACTCCAATATAACTTGGGACACACATTCCACTTCCTTGAAGATGTAAGCAGAACCACAAGCCTTTTAGATTGATCTCATTGGCTTGGAGAAAATGCTGTTTGGCTCTGGAAGTATCATTATTATTACACCCTTGAGATCTTTGTGTTTATTTCAAAGAAATATTCTTTAATGCATAGCAGTTCGGCTTAAGAGTTGGTTGTGCTGTATCTAACATATTCAAATTGTTTCAGCCAATCATAAAAACCAGTTGACTGAAAGTTTCAGTATATTTCATTGTTCAATACTACCATTCATGATTATCGATGGGTAACGATGAGTAAACATCAAAATTATTTTTATTCAAAAATCTTTATACATATGTACATTCATAGGCTTAATTAAATCCTTATCGTGACAACGTCGTCAACCTTCTTTGAAGCTTGGATATCGTAGTTCTTCCACTCACGACCTACTTCAAGAATACCATCAACTATATATTTTCATAAGATTGTTAATACTGTCTGCATATCTAAAATCTTTTAAATATAGTAGTTTTTCAGAAATACTTCAAGTAATTAGATTTATTTCAATTTTTGCTTGTTGCATATTTAAAGTGTAGTTGTACATACATAAACGGATTTTTATTATTCTTAGAAAATACAGCCTAGAACGAATTAACTTACGTTTTTATGATTTTAATTATTTTTTCAAACTTTTCATTTAATCGTTCGAAGTGATATAAAATAAATTTTGACACTTTTTTGGTTTAATGATTCTTAAGAAATATCAAATCTATTTCTTTTTTATGTTCATTTTTAATAGAAAAAATCAATACATGCTCAGTGTTTGCGAAAACGGAAAAACCGATAAAAAAACTATAATTTATTTCAATGTTATTAGACCCTGGAATCGACGTTTGAACATTCGAAGAGATTTGTTGCTTTCACATCCGACGTTCAGCCAAGATGAACAAGCTGAAACGAGAATTTAATGACCACGACCTGGTTTGAAGATGCATTATGACAATACGTCGAAGAAAAAAAATCACTAACCTCGAAGGTCGTACTGCTAAGTAGGAAATATCTCTGACCGCAGCAAAGTAAAGCTAGAAAGAAGAAAGTGGGATCGATGCCGTCTTGTAATCGGCATAATAGCCCCTGGTATCACGATACCCGACTCAACGCAATATAAATCATCTATTCAAAAATCGTTCACAAAACGTAAGTCATTAGCTAAGGCCAAAAACCTGCAGGAATATGCCTATTCTTTGTAAATTACAACTGAATATATTATTTTTATTAATGGGTTTTGCAATTCTGGCTGAATTAATTTATATTGAACGTGCTCGGTTTTTAATTTACGATCTTCTTTAAAAAAAAAAAAAAAAAAACCTACAAACTTTTCGAATAAATGCTTCAACTGTTTGATCGATCAGAGCATTACAAAAGAACTGCTTAATGCAACCAATCAAAGTTAATTTTGAAAAAGCTTAGGATTTTAACTTTAACATAGTAATTTATGATCAATTAATTAACATTGATTTATTTGCAAAAAGTTCAAGTGAATAGTTTTTATATTCTTTCGGTTCCATGGTTTAAATAGACAATAAAAATTGTGTTGTCGTGTCCTGACAATTGTTTTCATTTTGTTTGTTCATAAAAACGAATCTATGTTGAAATATTACGTTAAACTAAACACTTATTGTAATAATAATAATGGTGGGAGTTGGCCGACAAACAGCTGAGATCATCACCGGCCCTCTGAGTGTTTCTACTCTTTTCTAGGAGGTCACACATATTTTTCAACCTGCAACCATTTCTTTTACTGCCTTTTTGCTTTTGTATGAAAACTAAGTCGATGTCCTAAAATACTAGCTCTCATTTGTACCTCAGGTAGATACTAAACATCAATCCTCTTCTCCACTCTATAGAAACATAGAAGTAAGGTCACTTTTACCCCAGAGTACTCGATATTCCTCGGAATGCGGTTGAACGACCCCTTTCTTTTATGCTAATAAATTAATTCATACGAATAAATTGACGTAAACACAGGCCACATTCACTCTAACAATCTAAAATGGCATTATTTATTACTGTTTTTATACAGCTACCGCTTACTAACAAACACCACTACAATTTATTTTTGTTCCATAATTTACAACGTAAAATGATGAGTAAGAAAATTGACTAACGTTAGCCTGTTTAAAGTTTCTAATTGCGAATGTTCTTTACGTTTAAACATTAACTTTATTTGAACAAAATTGGATATATGTTTTACTCCCATTTCTCATCACAAAATCCTTTTCTGCCTTAGATGGGTTTAGTTTAAAATTTACGACCTTTTAAACCTCTAAAGCCCCAGATGAAAAATAATTTCAGTATATTATGATTGTTTACCTGGACGTTATAACAAGCCTAAACAAATTTTGTTTTGATTTTAAAAGTTGTCTAGTAATTATATTTATTTTCTTTGTAAATATATCTTAATTTTAAATAATTGATGTGAGCTATTCAAGGTCATATAAGGTACAGTTTACATTTTATAGTCAGTTAGAAATAGCTATAATTTTACAGATTTTTTGCAACCAAAGAATTTTAATTTATATAGCTATATGAAAGGTTTGTTTTAAACCCGTCTTCTTTTGTACTGCGTGGCTTGACCCTCACAACCCTTATTTTTCGAATCTTACCTTTCCTTTTACTCCTTCAACCCAACAATATTTCAACCAACCGGTCATGGTTAACTAATTTCTGTTTTCGCTTGTCCAAAACATTTAAATAAAAATTTGAATGATTGCAATGTTTTGACATTATACGTTTTTCTTTAAAAAAAAAGCTTCTTCGTGGGTGAGGATTTTTTGGGGAACTCTTTATATAAAATGCTAATGCCGGACGAATGTGATCAATATTACTGTTTACATATTTGACCTTTTTATAGTTATAATATCACTTAGCTTTCCGATTTATAAAATGATTTTCTATATTCTACTAATAAAATTCTGAATGGTGTAATTTTGCTTTCTCTATAATTAAACTTAGCTAAAAATACCTTGACCACGGAAATTTTAAAAATATTTTGCAAACCAATATGTCTAAATTTAGTACACTATTTGTTTACTTTTGATGGCGAATCGACCGTTCCTCGACATTTTACTTTCTATTTCTTGCATATGAGATCACAAAACTAGAAGATCTACTTAAGGAAAATATCAGCCAAATTTTATTTATTTAAAATTGTAAAAAACACGTAAATATTTTATTAATTACAGTCATATAGAAAGTAGCACTTTTCGGCAATAAATCACTAAAAACCTGTAATATTTCTTACAATTTTAAAGGAACTACTAAAGGGATGATGTAATTATCCAGATGAAGTAGTGTGTTTTTGATATATACACAAATGAGGGTATTTCAAATACAAAGTTATATCAACCCTCGGGATGCCGATTTTTGAAAAAAAAAAAGCCCATTTATATGTCGGGTTCCAATGCAGGGCTGCTGGATTCGAACCAAGGACCTTTACCTTATTGTGAATAGCGCTATGACAACGCCCAAACCATTGTGACCACTGACTCTCCCGAGGGAGAGGTTTTCTATTGAAGATAAGCCTAAAAAATTACGTTAATAGTACAATTTGTTTTTTTCCTGGCATCTACCAAAATCACAATGTTTCAATATATATTGTTTAAAATCCTTTTATCTACATAAATATTTTAACAGCTGAAAACCACTTAGTTATCCGTGGCGAAAGAGAATTAATGAAATTATGTCGCTGTAACGAACGTGAACACGGACTAGTTCTTGGCAGAAGACCGTTTAGTGACGAGAGCCAAAAATGTGTACTAATAAGGTCAAAACTGCCTGTGAGAGTGGTGTGTAAATTAATTTCTAACTTGTGTACCCATCGGCACGATGTTCAAGGAAAAACATTAGAAGAAATTTTATTTCTGATATCCAGACACATTGTTAACAACAGTGAGGATTTGATATTTCGTTTACTGTAGAATTTTAATCGATGTTTAAGCTAAAAAGTTCTGATGATTTTATTTGAGTAATGGCAACTTAAAAAAACCACTATATAATTTGAGGATATTGTGAATGACTGGCAATAAAATTATTGTTAGACGTAGCCACGCTGACAAGCAATAAATCCAATGTAGATGTTATTGATTACAGAATTAAACTAAAAGGAAAAAACAGTAAAAATAAAACCTAACAAAATGGTTTAACGATACTATAGAACTGTCTAATCTATTGCGGTTAGATCGGTCGATAACCGCGAAAATTGTCCTTTGAACCCCAATTGCACCAAAGATGGTGGATAAAAGTTGCTACTGCTTTTATACACGCAAATAATTTCTTTTTCGTCGTATAAAAAATAACACCTTAAAACTGTTTAAAAGTTATGGTCTTATAAGAATAACTGTTTTTACAAATGTTGAATGTATGGCAAACATAAATGTTACACTGTTGGCGAACCACAGCTACCAGTAGTAACGAAGTACGATCGCAATGTACTTAATTAACTAATAAATCGTTTCTCGGTTTCATTCATGATTGCTTTGTTTTCTTTCTATTTCCAAGTCCATTAGCATTTGGCCTAGATAAACGAAAAGATTTGAGTATCAGATTGTATTGCTAAAAGTAGAATAAACGAAAGTAGATTCAGGAATAAATCTCGCGTTTTAGGCTTTTTATATATATAAGGGAAATACCTCGTGATCTTTCATGAATAAAATTACAATAAAATTTAATCAACCGTGACTTCACTATAGAAACTTTTCTCGCTTTAAGCTAGTGAACTTACGACTAAAGTTTCGATACGTTTCGCTCGTTAGTTATTGTAATCTGAACTGTTCCGGTTTTGTTACAAATATTACTTTGCGATTTGTTATGATCTCACGGCCGAGTGTAAATAGGTCAAGAAGAAAATCATTTAACGCCCTTCCATATTAAACGAAGTGTTAATCATTAACAAGTTCTTAAGTTAATGAACAACATTATTAACAAGTCTTAAGTTTAAAATTAATCCGCTAAAACAATAATCAAATTGAAATGACGAATCAATCATAATTAGGCAAATAGAAAATTATTATTTTAATTAATATTGAAGAATAACGTAAAATATTAAATATGTCATTTTGAAACGGAATTTTGTGACAGTAATTAAATAATTAATAATAATATTTTACCCATTAAATTTACTAGTTTTTGAGGTCAGCTTGACCAATTAATTTTTAATTACTTATTATCTTTTATCTCAACTACAATTTTAATTAATATTACCTATTTTTATTTTACCTTTAAAGAAAAAACCGGGGACTTGGTATTTGCTTATTTTTTTAAATTGTGATTTGCCAACTGTCTTACTTCGAGGTTAGAATAGATCATTATCCGTTTTGTACGCAGGATAATAAAATAATAATTATGATTGGATTAAATGAGGAAGATTTATAAAAAATATACTTTCAAACAAGGAAGTAAACAAACAAAAATTATTTAGACAATACAGAATCATTCCAAGCAGCTTTTAGTCTGCAACATTTTTGTTTAAGTAGCCTATAAAGCTCTTGATATATTTATAAATATGTATATTTAGGCTTAATTTGCCGAAGTATTCGTTTTCTCCTATGTCTAGCGTCCCTCGTTAATTTCGTAAATCCTATCGATTTTGTGTAATTTTGAATGTTTTTAAACCCACTGGAAAACTCATTTTTTCTTATTGTATGTTATTTAACAAAGAATTGTATTGTATGTTATTATAAGTAAAAAAGGTAAATAAAACTCTTTATTTTATATCACTAATTCTAATTTATTTAAAGAGACTAACGTTATGTTATTTCGTGCGTATTTTAGGGTTCTAATGTGTCTTGTAGATCACTAGAGAGAATCAGAAGCTTTTTGTTTTAGGACGGGGAGGAGGAGGGCGTAAAATAAGATAGAAGAAATGTTACTTTTCGATTTTCATAAAAATTTGCATACCAAGTTTCAGGGACCGCAAGAAAACGAATATCGGTCTCTTTATAAAAAAATTCATTTTATCCGAGTTAGCAAAAACATGATAAGGCAAGCAAAATAACTTATCGATAGAAACAGATTCAATACATAATTATTACCTGAAGGAGTTACGCAACAAAAGTGGTTCATTTATTTTTTTTTTGCGTAAAAATAGTTTATAGTCGTCTTTTACGCCTAACTAACCCCGGGCACAATTGGTATAAATTTTTTTTTTAAATCTCAAATAGTTCATTTTTCAATAACGACGATCAATTGTCACAAAAATAATTCCAAAACGACTCTCCTAATCTGCAAAACACTGTACGAGTTGATCCTAACTAATTACACGTAATGCCTCAATTCGGAAAAATTATGAACTGAAACAAAGCATTCACATTTTTAAAAAAGTTCTTGCTTTTCTCACATATAATAACAGAATCTAAACGGGGTTGTCTGAAAAATGAAAACCTTAAGATTTTTAAAAGTAGCAATAGTTTTTTGAATTAATTAATCTTTATGTAAGGTATTGGTTGAGATAAAAAAGTTAATGACACAAGCGGAATTCAAACACACAACCTTCGGCTAAATACGCCGCTGCTCTTCCACTTGAGCTATCGAACAACCTAGCTACAACCTTTGATCCACTAGGACACTAACTTCCCGCTTGTGACACTGACTTTTTTATCTCAACCAATAGCTTACATAAAGATTAATTAATTGGAACAATTTATTCCGTCAATCAGACCATGAACTCTAACGTAATGGTTTGTGTAATACCAATACCGACAGATTTTAAATAAAACCCGGGAAATAGGTTAACAAATAATTCCGGCTAATCTAGCTCAAAAATGTTCATTAGGAATTACTATAGAAGCTAATAAGGAATTGAATGGTTTATCATATTTTTGAAACTGTTCCAACAATCTAAAGTCTTAAAGAATTTCATGAAACAAATTAATTTCCTCCCACTATCTGGCAAAAAGACTACTTTTAATTGACATAAAATTTATTTAGTGAAACAACACAAATTCAATTTTTTGGCTTATTTTACTGAATATGGTTTTGTAGTCTTTTATATATCCAATGTCATTTAATAAAATCATCAATTCCTGTCTAAAATTGACCTAATCGTCTGATGTATAACATTGAAATACATGCACAGAAAATCATATTTTACAAAGTTAACAAAATGTAATGAAATAATGTTTCTAAACCGCTTTTAGAACCTGAAAAGTGCAATACCTTTCGACCTAGTATTAGTACAAAAAGTTGGTTATTTAAATCGGCAATTCCATGACACTACCCTACTTGTATTATTGTTTCCTTGATAGTTCCTTGAACCTGTGTTAAAATATTAACTCATTCAAATATATGCTATTGTTTTCTACTGCAAATTGCGTTTTAATTCAAGCATGATGTTTTTATTTAGAACGTGGTAACACGCACATGCGAGAAACGTGATATTTTCAGATTCTACTATTTCTTCCTGCTTGGATGTGAGATCTTTCAAAACGTGACCCGGAACAGGTGGTATTGAAACAGAACGGGATAAGGCTTAGATCCTAAAATTGGAAATGTAATTAAATTTTGAGGTTGAGTTTAGGGTCAACTATAAACAAAAGTAAATATTCATAGTTTGTTGTTACAAAGGAGTTTGGGGCAGTTGGCACATTTCACTGTAGATTCATAGAAATCAACCCATTCTGCAGAACAAGACAGTTTTACATCTACGAGTCCTATTCGTATTAGAAACTTTCATATAAATGACGATACGACAGCTGAAACGTAGAAAAAACATTTGGTGAAAAGTTATATAGAATTTGTTCACCAGCGTTTTCGTCGCGCCTAGTGGCAATAAATTCGCAACTTATATTAACCAGAAAAGAGGGCTTTCTCAGAAAGGTGGACTGAATTTAAAACAGGTCATTATATGCCGCCACCCACTTGACTATATTCTTACAGTCAATTAGTAACTCAAGAAGCCTATGCGGCAGTTAAACGCTTAGCACTACTACATAAACAAAAACATATTCTTAGGTACAATTTATGATTTATGATAAATAAAAATAAGAATAGCATAGTGTATCTTCTATGACATGTCTGGACGAATTAATATTTTGAGTATCTTTTAATTCAGAGCGTTTTCAAACCCGTATAATATTTCGTCCTTATCTCTCGCTAGCGTTAACAAATTACAAAAAGATTACAAAAAGAAAGATAAATGTAGATAGTGAATGTGAGATAGAAGAAGAAATAGCGAAGAAAAATAAAAAACGGAAAAAAACAAATTCTTTTGATTACCACGCAAGATTGCTAATAAATGAAAAGACCCATCAAGCCACATTTATTGGGAAAATGATTAGAAACTCGTTAACAGTGAAAATGCTTGTTCAAAAAAGTTTAACTCGATCGAAGATTAGTTGTCGCGTATTTTTTTTAGTTCAGTTCATTTGAACTTTTTTAATTGAGAAAATGAAAGAAGTAGCAATAATACGTCTAATCTTTTAATTTTTCGTTATTTAGGGTATTGGTTAAGAAAAAAAGGCTGAGTCCCACGAGCGGTTTTCGAACCCACGATATTCGGTTAAATAAGCTACTCTGTCATTTGAGTATTCGTGACTTCGATCCAATTGGAGGCCAACATTTCATCTCAACCTGCCACCTTTCAAATTTTCCAACCTTTTTGCCATTTTTCAAATGTCGTGTAATCTAATTGATTTTCGGCGACAAATGAAATGGCCACCGAAATTTTAATTTATAACTATAATAACTTTATTTAACTTTTTAACTTATCAAATTCATTAGTTTTCGTGGTCCGATTGACCAAACAACATCTTTCAATTAATTAATATTTATGTAAGATACTGGTTGAGATAAAAAATTGAAAAATGGCGAAAAAGAGGGAAACTTCGAAAATTTGGATTAAGAAGAGAAGTAAGTGTCCGAGTGGATCGAAGTCACGATAGCTCAAGTGGTAGAGCAGCGGAGTATTTAGCCGAAGATCGTGGTTCGAAACTCGTCGTGACGCCAATTTTTTAATCTGAACCTGTACCTTATATAAAGATTAGTTAATTGAAGGAAGTTATTTTTTTTTAGCGAACTACTGACTAAATATCAAGCTGAGACATGTGCAACAAAAACAAACAGGAAATAAGATTAAAATTATAAATAAATTATAAAAATAATAAAATAATAACTTAAATCGTTTCTCGCTTATTCACATTCTAATAGCACCAGTAGAGTTTACGTACAAACTTAGTTCTGATATCAGATTTAGTTTTACAATAAAATAATGGCGTAAAAATGAAATACCATGTCATTTATCAAAATTCACGTGATATATTGAAATAATATTATTTTCAAAACTAAAGTCTAAGAAGTGTTGCTTATTAATTAACAGTGGAGCGGGTTCAATATGTGCAAATTAAATATAAAAATATGCTTATTTTCTTCTTCAGGCGGAATAAACTATAACACATCTCATGGTTTAGCATATCCCTCAATAAATTTGTAAATTTTGATACAATTCGGCATAGCAGTGCGGGCGAGGAAATCAGTGAACGGAGGTAACGGAGTGTCGATGAAGAAGTGAAGTGCAAACTGGAGTATAAGAAGAGACCTGGAACATCGAAATGTATTTCGAGATCATGTAAATGTCCGGCCAAGATCAAACTGCCCAGGCCATCCAGCTCAGCGTGTACCAATCCACCAAAGGTAAACTTCATGTCACATTTCTCATTCTGTTTCTGTAAGGCACTCTTGATGATTTCGAGCACATCTAGTTTTAGTCAGGGGGAAAAGGTTCGCTTCGGCACGTTAGGATGTGACAATGTTTTATCTTCATTCGATTTATTTATTTATTTTTTTTTTTACTTACATTTTAAGGCCATCCGACTTCTTGGTCATTTTAGCCCCTTATAATAAATTATTGAAATCCTTTAAAGACCAGGAATGCTTACATATTGTAATATTGAATTACCCGTTCAAATAAATGAAAAGACAAATGCACAACAGAATTGAAAGATTAAACGAGCATAATTGTTTCAGAAGAATAATGGATTGAATGTACAGTTCAAAAAATATTCAAAACCAAAGTAGTTCTTAAAAATCAATATTTTTGTTAAAGATTTTTAATTTTTTTTGTTTCAATTATAATCAATAATTATAACAAAATAATTAGACTTCAGCCCTTAGCATTATGTGGCGTGTTAGTGACCGTTAACTAATGATTATTTGGATATAATAATATAATATAATAATAATAATCAAACAATCAACTACCAAACAATCTTTAGCCTTATATTGTTCTAGTAACTGACGATCAAGTATGACCAATTTATAAAAAGAAAACATTCTGTAATCATGTAAAATTTCACAGAATATATTTTCATTTTCAAAACTATTAAACTTTAATTGTTAATTTCAAAGATATGGACGGCCCGGGAACTCACTGGAATCAAATCAGATATACAGTACATTCTATAAAAAGTAGGTATATATCTGGTCATATAACGTCGTTCATCTGGTCGTTCATGCAACGATAATAATGTAGACGTAGATATTCGTTTTGTCAAAATATTTTTATACGGACTCGCTTTGAGAAGTTTTATAAACCATACCCAGCCACCATCCTCAGATCCAAAACTGTCATCACGATAAATTCCCTGTCTCGTGATCGAACTTCAATAATTCAAGAGGTTTTCCTATTTATCACCTATTTATCAAATCAAACTAAAAAGTCCAAAATTCAATTTTCAATTTCGTTGGGGGGGGGGGGGTATTTTACATTTCAAGATATTTGCATAAAGTCCTCCACTTCCATAAAGTATTGCCAAAAATTTTTATCCCACTGCAATTCAGCACCAATAAAAAGAGCGTTGTTTCCGCAACGAGATTATGTTTTCATTAAATCATAACGCAAACAAAATACGGCATTACTTACACCAGAAACTTTTACGAGTTTATAAAATTTTCTTCAATTTGAATAAAACTTTTAATCTTATTTACAGTAAAATTATTTAAATCAGGGTTTAGACGATTTTCGATAGTTGTACTGTTCAATTTTGTACGAAAAGTCATTTTCTTGTCTTACTTTATTTGTCTAATTTTCACACTTTTCTTAATAGAACTTTCAAAATTTGAATGGTTAATTTTTTTAACCAAAAAATCAAAAATTTATCAATTAAACAATAATTTTACATTGGTGAAAACTGAGATTTTTGAATTAGGGAGCAATTTTTCTTCCTGCCTCACATCTTTCAGCATTTTCACACCCTTTAGACCAAAACTTTGGAAACATTTTATCATTAAAATATTTTTATATTATATTTGCTTAAGTTTCATCAACAAAAATTAAAGAAACACGAAAATTGACAGGATTTTGATTTTTTTTTCCAATTCTGTAATTAAATTTATAATAACATCATTATTTTATATTAATCCATATTTATTTAGCGGTCATCACTGGCTCTAAAGATTATTACTAACTATTAGTAGATCGGGTGTTTGAATCCCGGTCATGACATAACTTTTCATCTAATTAACATTTTATTTGATACTGGGGCTTCATGGTAGTAAGTTGTAAGTGAAGTAACTGAAAATTAAAATATTAAACACAATTGACACTTTGAACAATAAAGAGTGTTTTTAGTAAACGTTTCATGTAAGATAACCTCCTAAAGAATTGTAATTTGATTGCGTGGACTCTATTTTCATTTCAGTGTTTCTTGTTACCAATCTGAAGTTTGTTGTACTGCATATGAAAATATAATATAATTCAAATACTCTGGAAGTATGGTATATATTACTATAAAGCGAGTTTTCCGTTTTATGGTTTTATCATTAATTGAGATTTAATGAAAAAAAAAATCATTTATTATTAGTCTAGTTTACAACATCGTGTTTTTAAAAGATTTTTTTTTTTTGCCATTTCTCATCCCTATCAATTTATTATAGGGTACTATGTTCTTAAAATATTTACAATACATATTACAAAAATGATCATTACAGAAATCGTTGATGTTTAGGTACATTTCGAGGCATCTTAAACAGTTTCCTTGGTTTTCCCAATTCATTTTATTGTTTGTATATCTATAAATTTATCTTCATTATTTTTCACCCCAAACCCCCCAAAAGAAATTATTTTTCAACACTTTTCTCCTATATTGTTATAGAATATGAAAGCAATATTTTTCATTGATCTTTGATGTTTTTAATTTTTGTTACCTCTTCACTTTTTTTAATGCAAGATCTCAAAATACGTCATAAAAATATATAAAACTGATTAATAGCATTCACGAAAAACAACACAATTAATTTTGACGTATATATATATATATAATTTTATATATTTATTTATTGTTAATTTTGTATTTTTATTTTGCTTCTGTATTATTTTCGTTAAAATAAATAATACAAGTATGATTACGGTAATTAAAAATCATATACTGATAAAACCGTGAGAATTATTAACAATTTTTGTGAAAAAGAAAACGTTTTAAGAAAACTCACACGAAAGGAAAGTTTAAGGGATTATTTTGTTCGGTAATCCACCCGAAACCCTTCGGAGAGAATCAGTTGTCCTCCGGAGATAAGCCACGATCCCAAGTGTCTCGATAATTAACGATCCATTAATCACATCAAAATTAACCGTTCCTTTGGGCCCGTTAATTCGGGGATAACATGGATTAAAAAAATTAAAAATAAAAATACGAAAGCCAACATTTTACAAACATGGCAACATCACCTAAGTTTTTTTAACGTTTAAATAATTAGGACAGAATACGATTTTTTGTTTGTTTCCTGGGTAACCTACCACATAAGAGATTTTTTTTAATCGTGTTCTATAACTCTAAAACAAATATAAGATAGGATTATATGTATTTATATTCATAATATGTTTATAATCATAATAATAGCAACAAAAAATTAAATCTTGTAGGATGATACTAAACAACTTGCCATAGTTAGATTTTATTCAAACTGCACCAAGGGTTTTTGAAAAATAAAATTTCTCACAATTTTTGAATTACATTTGTTCAATTTAGAAAACCGTCGATCAATGAGTCCTTGCAGAAATAGTATGTGAAGTGTGACATGTCTTGTAGGTAAAGAGGAGGACAGAACGGCTCCTTTGTCCTCTTCGGTGAGGGGCCTTGGGGAGATCGGGGGTTGCCCCCAAGAGGACCTCGCCTGTTTCAAAGAAACCAGCCCCACAAGCAACGTACATTATAATCACAAAGAAAAATCCAACGCAGCAAGTCAGGTAAAAGTGTTATTATTTTTATAATTTGTAAAAAAAAATAGATAACTTTTATGTTGTTTTGTTGTCTGTGTAAACATGTTGGACGGGTGACTTTAAAAGATGGGGCAAGCCACGTCGGACTTCCTCAGGGAAATCGGGAAATTGTATTTCCCCTATGTGAAAAATTAAACAAGCCTACAGTAGGGGTTTTGTATTTCCCAAGTAGATAGGATAATCTCGCCGTCGTCCATATTTTCGACAGTATTGAAATTAAGATAAATGGAAAGGTTATGTTTATCATTTTTATTGATCTTGATGTTGAAAACGATTTCTAAAAATTTACAAACAAAACATCCCACCGCAATCATTAAGAAACCGCAATTGATAATTAAGTTGGAAGGTAAAAGCCGAATGGTTGAATATCAAATTACTCGTTATTTCACCATCGCTCGCGTTCATATTTATTAAATCGATTAGTTCATATAAAATTTAAAATTGTAACAAATGCAATTAAAGTGAATTTCTTATTTAATTGAAGATGCATTGTGTTTGGCACGGCGTAATGGTTATACAGTTACGCTTGACTTACTGTTCGTGCGGGTTTAGCCTATCACGAAATTTATACATATTCGACGTACGCTATATATAGAATTATTAACAATATAGAATAGAACGGTTTTATTTACAATTTATACTTCACTTTATCCAGGGGTGATGCCATGATATTTTAGAATTTCGTTTACTTTATACCGGTAAATATTATGATTTTTATTTTAAAAAACTACTATTATTATTGTAATGTTGTTGTAAATGACAAGGTATTTATCGTTTAAAATACAGTTTTTTTAATATGGTTTCGTAACAATAGGTTTGTTTAGTAGATAACCAGCCAATGATAACTTCCTGTGTACATGCTAAATATTTCTGATTAATACACATTGAACATGAAAATCTTCAAAGAGTTTTAAGTTTAAATATTATGATTCTTTTCTAAGGTTTGATTTTTAATATTTATCTGAAGATAACTTATTGACAGAATTAGTGAAATTTATTAAAGTTTGTTTATATTTTGTAAAAATTATTATCGTCATATATGCCAAGTCTATTATTTCTTGTGCCCATGGATATCCTCCATAAAGTCTTGTAAGGGAGAATAGTTTTACAGAAATTTTGTGGAGGATTGTCGCATTGGGCAAAATGTACCCTCCGACCTCAGCTGACTGAACAATGACAACCGTAAAAATGCTACGAATACATCTCACGTGAAAAACAGGTGAGGAGACATCACCCTGTTAGGGTTATTCTTTTACATAAGTAAATATGATCACTTTTAAATTTTCTTCTCCATTTGACATAAGGTAAGTGCGGAATACAGCACAACCAAATCGACCATATTATACGATAAGTTTTGTTATATTAAATATTTACGATTGATATATAAGCATACATTTTTTTACAATATCCTTCACCTCCCAACAACGTGGCAAGTCTCGTCATATTGACACACCTGAATACTCGATATTCCTCGTAAAACCCCAATTCACGCTAATAAATGGCTAACTTTGTTTTGAATTTTACAAAGCACGATTAGATTAAGAGAATTTTAGCTCTATGTTCAAGGCTAAACCAATCATTTGTTTTGAAAGTAATACCATTCAAACATGTTTGAATTCTAGCATACCCCACGTAATTTTTCAAATCCGCTTCTCCGAACGTGTAGCTGTTAAGTTTATACACCAAGTCCTCCTTTGCGACAGGGACTATCTAATATATAAGATAATTAATTAATTTGGAAGGAATCTAATTTACATTTTACATTATGAAATTAATTGATAAAAAGACTAATAAAATATTTTACTGTTTTAATTGTGCCCAAATGCTACTAGCATACCGTCTAATATACAAACCTTTTTATTTCGCTAAGTTTGTATTCTTTCGTATTCACTTTGTACGAAATTTTTAATAGTGTGAATCTAATTATCGTTCAGAATTTTTTTAATAATAAAATTATTACTGTTCCCAATCGATCGGTTTTTGTATTTAACGTTATTTGTTCCGTGTGCGAAAAGTTTTCTGACAAAAGGAAAATGTTTTTGATAAAGAATGGCAATACAGCCGGAATGGTTGTTGAACCATCTTTTCTTTCCGTAACTTTTCCAGCGGCCATAAATATGTCGCTTAACTGCATACCTAACGTAATCCCAACCATCCAACCATAAACTTGTCGATGACACCAGGATTAGGAAATATATGCCCCTCGTTTCTCAATTTGTGACTTTTTTGTCATACCACCACGCATTATTAGGAGTATTTTAATAGGCCTGAACGTATTCTACGGTTACTTTACGAAAATTATGTTCATTGCCCATCTAAACTTTGCAAAAACAATAAACATTTTAAAACGATACAATACTAGTAGTGCATATATAATCCATTTTAGAACGAATAAACCTGAAAAAGGTAAAAACTATTAAGCGCAAAATGATAGCAAAAGCATTTCATAAAAAATAATTCACTGTATATCGATCATGTCATCACGTTCACACTCTTCATCAGAATTGGCGACATATAAAAAATAAATTGTTGTTATAAATAGTAGCGACCTATCGATACCATGTTTGATTGTTTTTCGCTACAGTAAAATAACTTTTGAATCAATTTTGATGATCAGCTTTCAACCTAATGCAAAGGTGTACAATACAAAAAATCTTATTGAAACTTTGCTAGTACCAAACATTTTCAACGGTGATCTGTTTTCACAATAATCTATAACGTAAATCCTTCAGATTATTAAAATAGAATGAATATTGGGTTGTCCGGAAAATAATGCAGGATTTTAAGTTTTCATTAAAAAAAATCTATATAAAATATTCTGTTTACGTTTACAGGATTACTCATTTGTATGAATGTCAACACTTATTAATCCTCTTCCAAATGATATTGTTTGTTTACCTCTGTAGCATTCCGCTACTTGGAAATAATTCAGTCATCCTTATAACGTCAAAGCGAGAATTTCGTACGATTTTCTTTTACGAGTTTAAACTCGGCCGAAGCGGAGCCCAAACGGCTAGAAGCATTAACCAAGTCTGGGGCGAGGGTTGTGTTAATGAGTGCACTGTGCAAAGGTGATTTAAAAAATTTCGGGAGGGAGATTTCAGCCTTGAAGATGAAGAAGGTCGTGGAAGGCCTTCCTCTCTTAATGATGATGTTCTGCGATCAGTGGTGGAAGAAAACCCCAAAACAACTGTTCGAGAACTTGCAGAGCAACTCAAAGTCAGTAAAACGACCGTCGCTGACCACCTCAAGGCGATTGGAAAAGTGAAATCGGAAAGGGCCCATTTTGTTGCATGACAACGCTCGACCACATGTGTCACGTGTAACGTCACAAAAATTATTGGAGCTTGGCTATGAAACTTTGCCTCACCCACCCTACTCTCCGGACCTCTCGCCTACTGACTACCATTTTTTTAGACACCTGAACCACTACTTACAACACATAATATTCAAAAATCAAACGGAACTGGAAAATGCATTTATTGACTTTATCAATTCTAAAAATTCTGAATTCTACTCAGACGGAATTAATAAGTTACCAACACGTTGGGAGAAATGTATTGAGAGTCTGGGAAATTATTTTGATTAAAGAACATTGCTTTAAAGTAACTAGTTTCTTTTTTTTTTTGTTTAATACCAAAATCCTGCATTATTTTCCGGACAACCCAATAGAATAAATTTCTCATTTTCTGCTAAATCTATAGCTTTATAATAACAATATATTGCTCTCATTTTTAGAAACTTTCAATTTTTACTGTAAATAAAACGTGGTATTTTATTCTACTCTGAACATAAAACATACCCATGTAATTGTACCCACAAGTTAACTTCTTTGTGGCCATTGACACATTTACGGCACGGTCAGAATCTCTAACAGGCAGATGAATGAGGTAAAACTGTGAAATGAATTGACTAAGTAACTTTACGTGTACATCATTACATTGTAAATTTCAACAACATTTCTATTATAATATAAAGATATTTACAAATTTAATTTGTTTAACTAGACAATTTTGTTGAATATAATTGTTCTTATTGTCGGACATTAAACACTACAAACAAAAATTAAAAAATATAGGTTTTGCCTTTTTTCACAATAAATTTTATTTATTTCATAATAAACATCCAACGTGTAAGGTTTAATTTGTTTGGGAATCTTGTATGCTGAGGTATTTGATTTTTACTGCTTAATTGGCATATTTTAGACATCAAATGAATTGGTTGTTCACACCGTTTTCCAAGTACAAAAATTAAACAAAACTTACAATATACTTAAACCAAAATGTGAACGATATTTTTATCCAAGACAAACAAGATGAACTCAGAGAAGCAAACAGATGAAAAAAAAAAAACGTCTGCTGAATAGGGTGGTCCAAGTGGACGTCATTTCCGTATCTATATTTTATGGCGGAATCGTCAATAGGTTGCTACATGTTTTTTTGTCTCTTGAAAATAACTTTTTGCTTCCTTATTATTCAGAAATAAACAACAAAAAACAATATCACTCGGCACAGAGTAAATGTGCAATTATCTGAACGGAAACAGAGAACGCACAAAGTAAAAAATTGAAAATGAAATTATTATGAAAATTGATGAAACGTTGTTAGCTTGCAATTATTTAAAATTACATCGATTGTAAATATACTTTTCTATGTTACATATCGATTAAGGCATTTATGTCAATTTTATACATAAATTGAGTTTTTCAATATATTTACTTATTATCTCTAAAACCAATTGTTATATTTGATCAATTTGTTTTTGTTGGATTATATATTTCATATTTATTAGGCTAGTTAATTTTTACTTGCTTTGGAATAACATTACTCACTAATAATCTTGTTCTTGGTTAGGTCTGAATGAAAACATAAATTCAATTGTTACTCCAACCGAAAACGACCTTTATAATAAAAAATTGTTCTGGATACTGCAGGGTTGGATCAAATTTCAAATTTGCATTAGGACTCTGTACATTAGGGCACATTAATGAGTTTTACCATGAAATTAATGTCAAAATTCGATTTTAAAAGTTTCAAAAAAGTTGATCGAAGTTTGAAAAAAAAACCGTATTTTCTAAATATCGATTTGTTACATTGAAGAAAAATTCTACAGTACACTGGACTGGTAAATCGATTTCAGAACAAGTGGATTAATTTGTGGAATTGTTGAACGTGGAGAGGTGAAAACATACTAATTCGTTCCGCTAGTAACAAATCGGCTCACCCCAGTTGGGTGTAGTCTGAACTATATCAAAATTGATTTAATTTTTCTTAATTTTCTCCAAAATAAATTCAATGAAACTCAGTTTCATACAATTTGAGAAAGAGGATTTACTAATTTTTCTTGATGATATTCCCTGGTAACTAAGCCATAGCATGATACACCAGCAAGATGGGTGCTATAAGACTAAGTTCATAAGGTTAAAAAACAGTTGTAACATGAAATGTAGTTTAGTGTAAACTACATGAGTTTGTTTATTTTGTTTTGTTAGTTTATTTTCAATAATTTTGTATTTTTAAAGGGGGCAATATGCAATGAACAAAAAGTGATCTTTGTACACTATTACCAAACCAAATGATATTTCTAAAGTTTGTATAATAACCTCGTTATTTTTTGACGAATGTAAAATTTTGGCATTGATTTCAGATTAAATAACCTATACATTGATCAGTTAGAAGGTATATGGTCCTATTTAAAATTGTGAGTTTATACTGGTCCTTGAAAACACTGTGTAATGTGGTTTTAATGTGTAAAAGTTTTCAACTGGTTTAAAAATTGTTACTTTTTTTAAACTAATAGGTGCTGGTAAAAAACAACTTTTTTTGAAAGACCATAATAAAATCACGGTTTCCAAGCTAACAATACAACAAGAAACTAATCTTTTAGTAATATAAAATGTTTCACGAAATTTGAACCAATGGTTTTTAATAATAACATTAAATAAAAAAATTAATATTGAAAGAAAAAATGAACTTTTAATTACGGAAACGATAATGTCAGACCACCACGATGGATAGAGTCATCCTGCTAGTTTATCACCTCATTAACATTCCCACACTAGTTCACATTATTAGTACTCATAAAACATGCTATCTCTTAATTCTTAATTAAATAGTGAAGCGTAAAATTGTGCTTAAAGAAATGCTTAATTTAGATTATTTTCGTTAAATTGCACATGGAGAAATAACAATTTATTTTTAATTTCGTTTCATCAGGTAAACCGATTTTAGTAAACGCATTTCTAAATAATAATTTGAATATTGTTTTTGTTATATTATTGTCTATTGGTTAAATTTATTTATAGTTAAATGTAATATCATTTTGATTTTTAAATTTAAACTCCATATATCTATTTATCCGATGAGTCATACACAAACTCCTTTTGCATATTAATACATGGCGGAACTTTCGGTAATGATAGTAAGTAAGTTATTCAATCTCAACGGCCAAAACTGAGTTCGTAACATCATGTACAAATTGAAATATTTCCTGCCTTGTAAGCACAGAAGGAAATGAGCTGTTCTTTAGCGACTGCCGTACACGTTTGCGTAATATTCATTTAGATGTCATGTGTGAAACGTGGTGGAAGACAATTGCCATCCGTTTCGATAACTTCACACTCCAGTTTTAAATTATTCACGTTTGTTCTAACCATCCTTCATGTTTGTGAATAATAATAATGGAATTTAATTAATTTAATTTAATTCAAAATATAGAATATATAAGAAACGTTATATATGTAAGATAAATATTTGCAGAAATTCAATCGAAGTTTAATATAGTTGTTTCAATTCTTAATCAAAACCAATTTTTTTTAAATAACTTGATCACTTATTTTTGTTACGTTTTTGGTTAAAATCCGCTGTTTTGACGTTCTTAAAAACATTTATTTTTACGAAATAATTTTATGTTCAGAATAAATAGTATACTAAAGGCTTAATTTTGGTAATATATTTCAGTTAGTTGAACATCTCTACATTCCATCAGCAAGGGATTTTCGTCCTTAACGTCCAAATGACGTACGGTGATATCATGGTGTAAAATAGCACTACTTTATTTACTAATTCAAGCCGTTTTCTTTTGTCGTTGAGGGCATGATGAAATTGACCATTTCATTCGCAGAATGGTAAAGAATTCAACTCTAATTTTGCCAAATTCCAGAGAGCAATATTTGAATAAAGTAGGTTCTTAATTAGGGTTAGCTTCAACTAGGGATTTATTTATGATCGGCATCGAAGTGAATTATGTTTAAAATATACAATACCGATTTAATCCTTAACGAAGGAGATTATACATAATGTATTTTCTTACATTATGTTTCAGAAGCAAGAAGTGCTTTACAATTTCTCAATTTACCCATGTAAATACATAAATGTATCTAATATACCAAAATCTGCATGTAGTATAAACTATACATGCACGATTGCAATTAGTGCCGAGCAGTGGGTTTATCATAGATAATTTTAATTTTCTGAGTGTGAAATCTTTCGGAGAAAAATGATTTTTCCTTCAATTGACCAACGACGTCTAACTAACGTACTTTCTAATATCATAAAATCTTATCCTTAAGCTCAAAAGTTACTCGGTTTTGTTGCACTATACTAAGTGAATCAAACAAACATATATTTACGTCTAATTTCACTTAACTAGACTAATATTTTTATATATGTTTCTTGCATTATTGTGAAAATATTTAAAAACTGATGATTATATATGGGAAAAGTTTTAATTTAGCAACCAAACCTTTACAGAACCTTGTTGATTATACACAAATATATGAAAGAATATATTTGGAAGATTTTGACTTTTTACCTTTTTCCAATTTTTTTTTATGTTTCATAATTCACTGGCTTATTCTTAACTGGGAGAAAGTTTCATAAGGCCTTGTTTAACGGGCAGTTAGTCGAGAAGAAGAAACTGGATGAAACAATGTACTCGAGGACAAGAACTTAAAAAGGAAGTAAATTATTGAACTGGCTCAGGGCCCACTTTCAAAATACTTGGTTTATATTTTATTGTAAGCTTTTGCAAAGGATTTGCATAAACGTTTATGAAGATGGGTTGTGATTAAAATCAACAAAACTAACTGAATAAATGTTTTTTTCAAAGTTATCACTGAAAGCGATATAGTCGTAATACATGAGAACAAAATTCTTAGAATTACTTTTCAGTTCCTTTTGTTTTAATTTTATCCAATAACACTTAGGTCTTTATTTTATAAACGAAATCAATATGGCATAAAAAATATTTTAATCGTCAAACATTAGTAGCATAAAATATCTAATTCTTCCTCTAAAAAAGGTATAAAGTTAGCCAATATAATAAGTAACCATAGGAATTATTCATAACATTCAAAATGTTAAAAATTTAGTACATATAAAAATACTAAAAAAAGTTAAAAATGTAATCGTTCGCCTTATGCTATTAATAACTGTTGGATATTTTACTGAACATAAAAACTACACATTGACAATGTGCAAATAAATAATTAAATAAATAAACACACACACAATATTTACGTTATATATGTTTATATTATATTCCCAACATATGCCAGGTAAAATACAAACTGCACGCTATTTAAAAGCAATTAATCCTTGCAAGGAATTCTAATAAAAAATTGAACTGGGAGGTAATTGATTGGAAAAGTTTATCATCACACTCATCCACAAAGTGATGAAGGGTTCTATGAGTTGGATTTAAGCCTGATTTATGGGCTTACCGCATTTCTCTTCTCTTTCTCTTTTATTGGCCTCAATCCAAAATCGTTGAAAATATAAGCAGAAACAAACGCAGTGCACAAAAACACAACTGTTCCGATTGTTAGAAGAACTGATAAGAATATTCGACTCGGGCTAGTTTCTTCCGTTCCGACGGTAAAAGGGGATTCATTAGACTCATACAAACGATTTTGTAAATTGTGCGCATTGATAAAAATCATCATAACATTTTTTACCGTAAGCAAGCCAGGGTTAAATAATATTTTGAATATTTCTTATGACATTAACCCTGCAAATGTTTATAGAATTTTGTTTATGTAATGTAACAACTTGAGGCAAATCGTTTGGTTTAGGTAATATTTTTTATTCAATTTATGTTTATTGGCTTGGTTAGAGCTGCAACGTATTTAGCCGAAGGTCGTGGGTTCGAACCCCGATTGTAACACTTACTTTTTCACCTCAACGAAGACCTAACATAAAAAGAATATAATGGAAACGTTTTTAAGTTTAACTTTTGCAATAAATTAGCCCTCAGTTTAAAATTAACTATTTAAAGATAGGTGAAAAAAATTTATAAATTTTTAAGCACGAACACGTGAAATCACACATGCACAGAGGAGGGAAGGAGAGAGATATGAGGAGCGTAATAGTAGTAGAATGAAAGTGTAAGGATAATTAATACGGGCATAATAAAAATATTCCGCTTTGGTTAGACTAAACCCGCACGACCTGGCATCCCTGCGCAACTGTATAACCGTTACGCCGTGTAGTGTAAGTATTTTAGATAAATTTGTTTGTAAAGAGCCCCATGTCGTAGAACATAATTTTATCTCGACTAAAATTCTAACTATACCAAGGAATAACAGTGTAAATCGGAAAAGAAAATTACTAAGAACGTTGAAAGCATTCGGTTTGTACATGTTTTTTCTGTGTCGATGGCTATACTGGTTACAATAGCCAGTATCAAATAAAATTTTAATTACCTCGATAGCCGAAGGCCGTGGGTTGGGATCCCGTTCGTGACACTGGCTTTTTCATCTCAACCAATACCGTAGATAACAAGTATAATTAATTAACACATTAGACACGACTTTTGCTATCCGGACGAGATTAGACAAGCTAATTTAAATGTTTAATCTAAATAATTTAAAGTAAAAAGGGGGAGTTATTTTTAACGCGTACATTAGTCTACTGCAATAGTAGGATAAAGATTGATTTTTTGGAAGGACCCGTAAAATATTGCTCTCATGTGAAAAAAATCGGTTCCTATAATTAGTAGTAACCCACTTACTTTTTATCAATTAAATTATTTGAACACAAGTTTTTATTATTCTACAACCGATGTGTGAACCATATAAATACGTGCCAACTGACAGAATTAAATAAAAAATAATAATGCCAACCTCCCTTCAGAACGTTAAAATAAATAGCTGCATCGCGACTAAAGTAATAGAGCCGAAAACGCCCAACAAAGAGCAATGAATCCCGTGTAATTTCGAGAAACGTGGGCCTTTTTATAATGGTTCATGTAACGAGATGGTTCATCCAAAAGCCCTTATTTTCTATTGTACGGGTAAAGCATCGTAGAAATGTTCCGACGAAAAAGAGCCAATTGTGTAAAGATATCACAATTAAAAGGTATCATAAGGTACTGATAATTTCAAAAAGAAATTATCATAATAAAAAATTGTTGTCATCAGAAAACAAACAGGATACGTTTTTGTGACTGTATAAACGAAAGAGATGTACTGTGGCAATAATATTTATTAATAAAATAATAATTATTAATATATTATTCAAGATTAATTGCTATATAAATAATTTGTGGTCATTTAAATAAATGTACGGACAGGGACTATTGGATTTCCTGACATTTTCTTGTTTCCTAAAGATATTGGAAGTTTTCTTTATTCTATCTAAATGGGAAAGTACACCAACTCATTTAATAACAATTTATAACCTTTCTTAATATCTGTATAGAGTTTTATTATTGCCTATCTACACATATGTAGATTCACTATTTTACAATTAGTTTTTTCTGATTTGAAATAAGCTTTATTGGTGGTGCATCATCCTTTCAATATTTGAGTTATAATTTGTCAAATCAATGCACTCAGCGCTGTTTTCTGTGTTAATGTTTTAAACACACATTCACTAAGTCACAATATTTACTCCAAAGCCGGTGATCTAGTAAACAATACTTCTCAGCTGATTTATGATTCATTCCTCTTTTTTTTATTCATTGATAATCCAGGATGGGTGCATTGTATTCTAGTTTTGTCAGCCAATTGAGGTTCATCGATTCTATGGCACGCATGGAGGATTTAAACAATATGTTAATTTTCATATAAGGCATGTGATTTTTCAAATTAGCGTTCTATTTATTATAAATAAGAATCTTATCTTCTTGTTTCCATAGTGAAAGAACTAAATTGAACGAGTCACTTTTTACGATGGTTTTTAAGTCCTCGGATGAACAAAAACAAGCTGGACTTTAAATAGAACATATTTAGTTTAACCTTATTCTTGTGGCATATTATTCTGTACAAAAATGTTCAAATTGCTCCAAGTTATTTATTTTCTAAATTAAAAACAGTTGTTCATATTTAATATACACCTTTTTAAAAAACGTGTTAATACATCTGATATAATACAAAAAAAATTTTAGGAAGATATATTATAAATGTTAAAGAAATGAATATCCAATATAATGCATTTTTATTTAAACTTTTTCTTCAAATTTGAAATCAGACTTCAGAGAAAACAATATAATTATTTTTAACAGGTTGGTTTATGCGAATCAATACTGTTTACGTGTTTTGAAATCTTTCAAAATTATTCATCATCTATAGCAGTCTTCTTAATATTTGAAAACTTGTGTATAAATATTTAAAATTCAAAAAGCAATAAAAGAGTATTCAGAAGAAAATTGAAACAGCGTTTTTAACCGCCCGACGTAAGCCTTTGAACGTCGTGATGATTGCTGTTTCAATAAAATCTTCAATATCTCTTCTAATTATAATACCGTGTTTATGAGTTTTATCGACTGGAAATGTTTATAATTGAGGAAAAATCGGTGATTGTAATAGGTGAAATAGAAAAACGGGGATGTTTGATGGTCATAGATTCTATAAAAATTTCTGGACTAAGAATATTTTTAATCATTAAGCACATAAAATTTATGTGAATGAGAAACAGGTCCTATTCGTAGCAGTATGAGAGGAGATGATTTATTAGTGTATCAGAAGAGACCCCGAAAAAAATTTAATACTGCGAGGCTGTAAATGACCAACAGACCGATATATTTTGAAATAATTTTTCTAATACTGTGAGGGTTTTCATAAAAACATGTCCGTTTATTTTTCACTGTCTATTTTGTTGCAAAGGTAATTTTTCACCTAGAATCTCCTCTCATTGGTTTCATTAAATTGATAACTGAACCGGATGACCAACTCTTTTTCAAATGTAATGTCCTATTGTATTATATTTTTGATCTAGTCAACCGATAAATTGACACTTACGAATTCTAAAGGAAAATTTTATTACCTCCGAAGCGAAACTACAAAATAATTTCAGGTATGATTTTATACGAATGGAAAGGACTGTAAAAATATTTGAAAAATATGGTATTACATTTGAAAGAAAAATTCAACAACGTTGATATTACGCGTCAACATGTTACAATTCAAATTGTCAACGTGAAGAATTAATTTTGTAATTGTATTTAGTTTTACAATAAAATATGTAGAGAACATAAAAGACCGCATCTTTTAAAAACTCACATGGTATTATACTTTTTTGAATTTATTTTTACTTTGAAAAGGAATACTGTGATTACATAAAACTTCAAAAGAAAGTCCAATTTAATTTGTGAACTACTTAGTACCAGCATTATCGTGCGGAAAAAACTCGCTAAGAAAACATATTTTCGTTTCAATAAAATATGAACTGAAAAATCAGTAAGACTAACATGCGCAAACGAAAACAACAGAACAAAAAAGAAACTTAATACAAAAAATATCAAAGACCAAGCAAATATAACTACTTAGCAGTTTTAGTTTAATTCATTTGATCTGGTGTCTATTAATATATCATTAATTTTAAAGGGAGAAATAAGAATAAATATCATATCAAACTTACGAATTTAATTGTTTACGTATTAGCTTAATTGGGAGGTTAACGTTTTGCGCGAATTGACGTTTAATAAATTAACGCACATAATAACAATTTATTCCTTGTATTAATTTGATTGACATTAATTGTCTTTTAATTAAATATTAAATTTTAATTAAAATATTATTTCCAAAATGTATGTAATGAAAGTTTTTTTAATCATTTGGTTCATTTTTAGGACCAAATAAGATCAAATATCAAATTAACTGATAACGATATTTTGTTAGGAATTCAATCAGACACTGATTACTATCTCTCATGACATTTCGCAATTTGAAGATTCAATAAACTGGTTGTGTTTTAATCCACAAACGTTCCCATTGTTCTTTATACATTAATAACAGTGCTAATAAACTGGCAGACGTTTTTCTCCGTTTTAGGACAGAAAAAGTCCTTCACTATAATTTTTGACTTGCTTTTCCAATAATCATTCGGACGTGTTGTGTAGAGGCGTCCCGTTTATCTTTCTTCCTAGGCGGGCAAATAATCATTCCAAGCACGCAACTTTGGCGTCGTCGAACCTCCGCCGACTGCTGGCGGTCTCTCTGTACGGCGAGAAGCACTTTTTGCTGTCCTGAAGCTCCGGTAGATTTCACCGTGCATCCGAACTTGGAGGCGAATCGATAACGCGGTCATCCAGGTGTTGACAAGCCTAGCGCTTAAAGCTTTTTGAGGAAATGTTTATGGAATAAAATCAATATGACGTATTAAAATATGATGATATGATATTAGTATTCGATAGTGGAAAGCCGTACATTTCAAAATTATTTTTAAAAAATATCTTCTTCTATACAATATACAAGTTCAATAATGTTCGATTTTCATTGTTGTCTCTTTTCGGCTTATTAAATTTAAAATCAATAATACTTAGTGTTAAACCCACATGATTTATTTTGTTACGCTTTTATACTATGTTCAACTATTAAAGATACTTTTTGTTAAATTATACAGAAAATCTAACAACCGTCACACAGCTTTTACATAAAATGTACACTGTTTTTCAATATTCAACCCACTACCGAACACACGCTAGATTTTATATAGGGCCATCCTTCTGAGAATAAATAAGAGAATAAAATTTAATCAGATTAAAAAATGAGGCAAATAAATTACAATTATGGGAAATCTAATTATCCTTATTGATTATTTCATTAACGGTGAATTAGGATCAATCAAGAAAGCTGTTTCTCGTATATACAGCAATAAATTCACAACATTTTGAATAGGATATTCTTCAATATCTCAATACGCAGGTGCGATGTTGACATATTCGATTTCCCTGTTAACCATTCGCCTATGCTTAGCTATTAGGTTTAAACTTGATACTTCAACAAAAATGATACGTTACACAAAAAGCAGCCATATAATAATTGGTACGAAAATCAAATTCAATCGGTTTGCTGACAATGTTCAGGTAAAATCTTTGAAAAGCGTTAAAATGTTTTTAACAAAACCCAGGGACTTTCTTTGAAAACAATTAAATGAAAGAAAATTTTTTATTAACGTAAGGAACAACAAAATATTTCAATTGTTGAGCAGATTTTAATGTATATATAAAAATGGGAGTTTATGGGCCGACAAACAGCTGAGGTCATCGCCTGCATTCTCCGTGTTTTCTATCCTTTTCCCTTCTTTCGGGCGTATTTTGCTTATGAATGCATCGATTTGAACGTTTTGATAAGGTTGCTGATTCTGGGCTTATATATATATATATATATATATATATATATACTATGTCGATATCCGAAAATGCTAGCCTTTCATTTGTACCTCAGGTGGTCAACTATTGAATAGACACAAAACATACAATACATGTACATTACCGCAAGAATAGTCTGGTAACATTAACTCCCCCAGAGTACTCCATAATACTCGTGGCGGTATTGAACCCACTCCATTCCAGCTAATGTATGCTCGGTGTGTAAATTAATAATTAGCAGTATGTGACGCTAGTTTTTAGCGGTTTGGCATTTTTAATTTAAGAGAGAGACGGTTTAAAGAATTCGATCCAAAATTACCATTACGAAAGTTTCATGATGTTTGTGCAGTAATTTTTGTACGTAGATTGGCAGTTTTCAGAGAAAAAGTAAACACAATTAAAAATGGTTAATTTTACACGGATTGAGATAAAACCATGATGATTATGGCATCCTCTCCAGTTTTTATTTAATGTCACCGTGTTTTCTCAACTCGACGAGCTGACCGCCCTGTATAATTTCTCCAAATGGAACCTTGGAACAGTCCCAAAGACCAAATCCAACATATTGCATGGTTTTACCTCAATCCTTTAAAAATTACGATTTTTTTAGTGTTCATTTTAGAAATACGCGTTTGTTTACATACAAACTGTATTTTCTCCACGGCATCTTAACGTTCTAAACTATTGTCTCTAGTTTTAGATTTATACCGAATTTCCTATTAGAATAATTCACTTTTGCCATAAAAATTGCCAGTTTACTTAAAACAACTGCACAAACATCATCTAATTTGCGAATTGGTAAGTTTGAAACTTTTTTATATTGTCCCTCTCTTAATTGCACTTTAAAAAATGTCAACCCAGCTAAAGACGTCAACATTTTATGAGCATTTGAACGGTCTATTGGAGACCTCGATTATTTTCATTTTTGATAGGCAATCTGTTTTGAAACTTGGGAAAACATGGTATATTACCTTGGCAATTAAATCCATGGTACAAGAATTTATCGGGTATGTAAATTAATAATTATCAATATGAAATGTAAGTTTTTCGGGGTTTGGCATTTTTATTGTAAAGAAGAAAAGGTTTAAACTTAAACCAAAATGACCATTACCCAAATTTAATGATGATGTCTGTGGAGTTATCTTGTAAGTAGACTGCCAATTTTAGAAACAAAGTGGACTAATCTAAAAGGAAATTCAGTACTAAATTGAAAAATGGAGTTAAATGTTGGATAAAATTACGTTAGATTAGAGATAATTTAGTTTTTTTTTATAAATAACTGAGTTTTTCATAAATAAATACTAATAAAATATTGAGATTGAGATTGAGATATGCATTTTAAGGCATTCTACTGCACTGTAGATTTATTTCGTATTATTTTGGATCCAGAAAAATTACGAGATGATGAAATCTGTAGGGGAATGGTGGGCATATGCGAAAATAAATTCTCTCGGCTCATCCAACCCAAAAATGTCTATTTTTTAATTAATATTAATGTTTGTATTTAAGGACTTTTAATGGTGCTTACAGAATTGGTTGAAGCGATGGTTTTTTTTATAGATAGTTTAATTCAATCCTCCTTATTTTTTTGCATACCTTAGGTTTTAAAAAAAACTTACTGCTATGTAGTTTTTTAAATACTTACAAAGGCAAAAATTATGCGTGTTGTTGTGAAAAAACGTTGTCTTTGAGTCTAGGGGTCATTTGCATGAAAGATCGTAACTATGCCGAACAATTTTGTACTACATATAACCAAATATGTTTCATTAACATTGGTGATCCCAAGTCGGTAGTCCCTTAAATTCCCGCTGTTGTTGATTCTTTGCGGTATTCAATAATAAATTGTATATCAATCTTGAATTTATATTATGCCGATTGTGGGAAAAATTACGGTTGTTAGTTACTGTGTAATGAACTTTTTTATACAATGTATAACGCAAACGACAGTCTAATTATTTTAGTGCAATTTAAAAAGTAGTTACCATGAAGTGTTTTGGATTATTCCGAATAAATATTAAAGTGGACGTCACTTTAGATTAGAGAAAGGTTAGGGAAAGTTATCTTTACTATAATAAAGAATACTTTGTTCACTATAAAAGATAATGCCATATTAAGCCGTAGGAAAGTCGTTCAGCAAATTGTAATGCCGTCAAAGGATTTTCGATGAAGTATGAACTACCTAATTATCTCCAGACTCTTTTCCTTAATCAATAATGCAACAAAGGTACCGACAGTACGCAGATGCATGGTGAGCATAGCCCTAAATGTATGAAAATGTTGATATGAATTTAGATTTGTTAGGCTCAAATCCAAACATGTACATAAGTACATAAAAACTTGTGCGGGGTTGACTATCGTTTCTTACAATACTCGAACAATCGCAGCTTTCAATTTAAAATAAATTGCCAGTAGACCTCGATAATCACTCACATCGGGTGCTGGCAGCCCGAGGGGAGACCTCAGTCGACACATGGAACAAATTTTCTCTACATGCCGGACACATACACATTATTTTACACACAAAAGTAGGTGTTCGTGTGAGCCCATCCTCTAAGCAGTAACAAGACAGAACCCTGCACGTCTCGATTAAGCCCAAACGAGTGCCATATCGCCTAATTTTCTGCCGTGTACAGTGCGAACGATGACGAAATGATTCACCCTCGCAATACAGAGCACAAACCACACCTTGGCCAGACTTAAACCCGTCTATGAAATACAAAGCGAAAACCTCAATCCAAGTTCCAAGAACTTAGCTCCGTAAAAGTACGGCGGAGTAATCGACATAGGCGAGATCGTGCCGGACGAATGTGGCCGTGAGGACCTAGGGTGGGATCAGCCTTTAGCCCAGCTAGAGTACCGTTACCAGAGTCATCCTTGCCCTTCCTAATGTAACTGCACTGACATGCAAAAAATTCCACACAACTGATTTGTTAATTTTCTCGATAAAATAAAATACTGTCTTCAATATATATATGTCATTGTTTTTATCAATAAAAATTTGTTTATTCTGCGTTTTGAATTAGAAAAATCAATTATAAATAAATACACTTAGTCCTCAATCCAAAGCAAAGATAAAGGACTTTTAAGGACTCACTTTTTACGGGATTTAAAATGTTTATTCACTTTCATTTGAAATCTGAAGCAATAAACTGTTTGAAGAAAATAGAAATCAAATAGTAACTAAACAATTGGTTTATTACTGTGGAGAAAAAATATACATCAACAATATAATTCCTTATCAGTATTAAATTTAGATAAATTTAAAAAAATTTTCTTTGTTATAACCTTCTATATTTTTGTAAATTTAAAATTAAAGGTTTCCTTTTTTAATATAACCTTTTAATTAAGAAATAAAAGTTTATTTTACTTACGAACAAAAAATATAATTATAAATCAAAATTAATTTTCTCGGTTAATGAACAAAAAAATCCTTTTTTGCCGAACGAGTACTTCGAGAGAATTCCTCCTGATTATTTTGCCGATGTTCACGGTACCGCATTCAGCATAGGACTCACTTCCTCTTCTGTTTCCTTTTTGAACCTGCAGGTCCAGAAGAGCAGCGCCGACCGACCTAGTTGATACGTAACAACTATATAATGTTGTCAACCTCACTGACTTATTTTTTCAAATTTATAATAAAACCTTTTGCAATCGGAATGGGAATTCAAAACAATTGAAATTACTAAGATGACAAAAATGGGTTAAATAATTTCCAAAAATGTTCGATCAACGAGGCAGAACATGGAGGAATTCAAATAACGCGATAAAAAAACTGATAAACTGCGTCGAAAACGTCAGTCGGAAGGGACGGTTGGAGAAATTGATTCCCTTATTGGGATTATCCAATCAACCACTGAAACTCACGGTCTCAATGACAACATTAGTTCGACAGTACGGGGCACAGATCGAGCGAGGGAAAATTTAGGTATGATTAAGCAATACGGCCGGTTGAATTGCATTTCTCACGACTATTAAACAGCGAAGATTTATGAATTTTAAATGGGTGAAATTGCGTCAGGCCCTAGAGATATTTCGCTTTCAAAACTCGTAACTCTTACAGAAATAATTCGAGCTAAGATGGCGTTCTTTGAGTTTATGTTTTGTTCAAATGTTTTGCATTAATCAACAAGCCAAAATTTCAGTTTTTCTTTCTCTCCAATGCAAGATTTATGAAAAGTTATATCTATACTTATGAATCATTAATTAAGTGAGTATTTGTGTAGTTTACGGATATTTCTTCTTTAATAAATAATCACTGCCAATATTATTATTGATAGTAAAATTTAACATAACATTAGTCTTTTTCAACTTAATCATGTGATCATATTCACGAATCAATATACTTGTAGTTTATCTAGTAGTTGTGAACTTTTAATAAAAAAAGATCGGATGTTGCTTAAGCTTTCTAAAGCGCCTCTCAGCCAGGCAACGTATAACAATTTAAACGACTCCTACTCACTTCAGAATACCTTACCCTTGAATCATATTTAATGACACTACTTCAGAATAAGATATTGCAACAAGTACTCAGATATCAGCCCTGTACATGCCATCGACTCTCAAGGGAGCATATTCATCCGTTCTGTACACCATTTACGCTGCAACCATTCCTATGCAACCGGACACCATGATTACTACGTATTTGGAGGAAACCGGAATTAGATCATCTAATCCGATACATATTCAAGAAACTCCCACATCCACATGATAAGTCTGTATTAGGCCAAATGTGCACAGTTCAAAAACAGTCTTCCTCTCCACTGTACATAAATAAGATAGACTCTATAGATTACCACTCAAGACAGATTCATTACTATACCTAGACTGCAGACTGACATGGAAGATATACGGGACAACGACACCAGAGAAGGCGTGGACAACTTGGCACATTGGAATTATGTGGTTCCACCATGCCCATCTTGTCTCCAGCTCATCCAACCATTCCAATCAAATATCTTCATACACACTGTCAAAGCTCCTAACGATATCCTCAACGACATTCCTTTGATAACAAATTGATCCGAACCCGGTTCTAAAATACCCAAACCAAAATCTCGATTCATCTTAAAACAATCCTTGCCAATGCGGAGAATGAGTCGGTTTGTAAAGCAATTTGAGATACCCTTCAAAATTTAAATATTTATTGACAAATTTAAAAGTGTTTGTCCTTAAAATAGGTCAAAAGCATGGCAGTAACAATTAAATTCGCATCCTTCTTCAAACATACCTTGATCCGGAGTGTTCAATGAGTGAAAAAAATATTTGGTCGATATTTCTAATACTAGAAGTATTTTTAAAATCCATTGTTTTCAGCAAATGTTTTAATTATCTACAATTGATTTTTTAAATTAGCAGGTATTAATTGGAGTATCAAGAGACGTTTTATGAACCAAATAAATCCAGTAGTTTTTATTTTAGTATTTCTTTTATTTTTTTAGTATCATAATGTCTGTACTTGTGGGTTTTCTATACATGTTTATTTACAGTAAGTCTAAAAATGTTAAACAACCATCTTTATTGATCTTATTATAAAATTAGACGAGAAATGATAAGTACAAAACTGAGTTTTAATCCAATAAAAGACAGCTATTCGTTTAGCTTTTGAAAATTTGCAGATTTTGTATTTTTCTTATAAACAATGAATTTGAGAAAATTAGCTTTATCCGTTTGTCGATTTCAATCATAAATGGCATATTTTCTTCGTTACAAGCAAAATTCATAAGGACAGTTAATAACTGACTGATCGAATACACAAAGGCCATGTTTCAATCAGAACCAGATTAATTAAAAAACTTTCGAATGATTCTCTCTTTTTTTTTCATTTTATCCTTTTTAAGTCATGCTATTTTGAAATGTTCCCATTATATATAGAGTAAAAGATGGTATATTAGCAAAGTTTTTTACAAGATAATTGATTTTCTAGTCTGATCCTTTGATGGAGTGAAATATAGAAGAACTTATTCGATAAAGATTCCGAGTATTCACCTTGAATTAGAAATTACAATTTAAATCATTTTTTGTGTTAAAGATATTAATAATTTTTATCATAGGTGAAACTGAAAAATTAAAAAAATGGGATATATCATTTAATGATCAAATGACAAAAACCGTTTTATTCGTAAACTTTTACAGTGTTAATTTAAACTTTTTTTATTAATTTAAATTATGAGGTAGAGTGAATGTCACCAGGTTTCTATATTTCTAGCAGAGTTGTGTTTATGTTAATTTATTGGAATTAATGTAATTTATTAGCATAAACGTGGCGTTGGGTAAATTCCCTCCAAGGAATATCAAGCAAGCCAGGGTGATTGTGAGATATCTGAAGAGAAAAGTAATGTATTAGCGAGAAAGAAAAAGGGGAAACCCCGCCACGAGGAATGTTGAGTACTCTGGGAGAGTGGATGTGACGAGACGTCTATAAATGTATAGGGTGGCGATGTACAGTATTGAATTTTTTGCTCTTGGCTGCTGAAATATACTTAACTAAACTTCCCACATAACGTGTGAGTCTATTTATTATTATATATATAACCAATAAATTGATTAAAAAATATAAAAAGAATTATAATTTTGAAATGTTTACACTTACAAAAGATGTCAGGTGTTTTTGCAATTAACCTCAAACGTGAAAATTTAACGAGAATTCTTCAGAAAAGCAATATTTTTCTTGCAACTGCCTCGCAGGTATTTTCCATTTTATTGATTGCCAGTTGAAATTAAGCTTTTCATTTTGCTAAGCGTTGTTTAAACCTTTACATTTTAAAGTTATTGAAAACGTTAAATGAAATAATAAAATAAAACGTCTGTAAAAGATTATAGTGAACAAAAATCTAATAACCATTATGAATTGACTAAGTTTAGCGTCAATAAAGTAAATAACTACGGTATCAAATTAGAGTATTATTAATATTAACACAAATAGAACGGTAAAAGTCAGCTACCAAATGATTCATGCTGCTGTGTTTAAAGATAATTGGGTATTAGTATAAAAATATTAAGGTAGTTTTAGTTTTTATAAATTCATCTTTTCACATTTGAACGTAAATGCTATTTCGTCGCTCTTGGAAAACGAATTTCCTGGATCGTTAACTGATTTGTATGTATGCTTTCTTTCGAATTAAAATGTTTTATTATCTTAACAATTTACTTACCAGCTGCATAACAAAATAATGAATTTTCGTTAAAATATTTGCGAACATGTAATAAATACAAATGTAGTTTGATTTGTTGCGTATTTTTTGACTCAGGCGGAATAATTTCTACTTTATTTATTGTGGTAAAAACTCGTCATACATGCTTTCGCGGATTTGAATGTCAAAAGAAATATGTACACAGAATAGATTCAGATTTTTTACTTCTCCTGATTCTACATTTTGCATATAGAATCCTTTCTTGAAACAGGAAAATATACAGATAAATCTGGTTTTGTGCTAATGTGACCCCAACGGTAAGAGCATTTCTGAATACCCTAGATTAAGCAAGAATAACGTAAATAACAGAGGTATTGTTAGAATTATTATTATCACAAATAGAATGGTTAATCGTTAACTATCTAAAAGGGTGATTATATCTAACTGTTTGAGAATTTGTATTGAAATATTAAAGTAATTATATTTCAAATAAATCAGTCTTTTAATATTTGGTAGTAAATTGTTACTTGAAAATTTAATTTCGTAGGCTTTGTTTTTGAATTGTCTTGTTTAACTTCAAAAGTAAAGAATATTTTTCAACAAAACAGCTTACTTTTTCGTTCCAACAGCATCACATTTATTTTATATCTTACTTGCTAGCTAGTTAAGCTTTTCATTCTTGGCAGTAGTTTTGAAACTGTTATATTAAAAAATTATTTAGCGTAATTAAGATGTTTGAATAAAATAATGTAATGAGATATCATTAAAAACCGTAAATAATTGTAACTTTAAGAGCAGTGATGAATTAACTAGACTTATCATTAATAATGTAATTTAGTAACTCATAAGAAAAAGATTAGTAATCGATTATAAATGTGAATTACCTTTAAATACTATCCATAAATCAGTATTAGTATTGAAATATTAAATTAATTATATTATAAATAAATCCGTTTTTTTTGTAAGTTATAGTAAATGCGATTTGGTTTCAATTAGAAAATTGAGTTTCTTCTGTATTTTATGCTTCTTTCTGAAGTGCTATGTTTTCTTCAAAAGTTAAGAACGTTTTCAACAAAACAGTGCAATACTATTTTACGTATATTTTACTTACTCGCTAGATTTTCATTTTTGACAATATTCTTGAAATTATTGTCGTATAATAATATTTGGCGTAAATAAGAGTTTGAATAAAATAATTTAATGATATTTTTAAAATCCATAAATGAGCATAGCCTTAAGAGCATTCATTAATTAATTAGGTTTATCACGAATAACGTAATTTAACGAAAGCTATAACATTATAAAAATGTGATTAATAGGTTCTAAAAATGAATTACCTTTACATATTAGACGATTCAGTATTAGTATTGAAATATTAACGAATTTAAATAATATTACTACTTTTAAAACACGTTGAAGGATTAAAATACACACTTATTGTTTATTTGTTGTTGTAACAATGACTTAAAGTCAAATCGTCAGTTGGATTATTTAAAAAATGGCGCGTAATCGTTCAACGCTTCCTTTTCAATAAGGAAGATGATTAATTTAAAATTAATCTACAAAATAGTACCATCGGCTTTTAAAATATTAGGTGACAACGATTTTCTAGTCATAGCCCGTAGTTCCCGAATGACAGGTGGTTCAGGCAATTATATGATTGTGCTTAGACCCTTTGGGGGATGAATTGGAAAACGCGCAAACGCGAAGACTGGGGACGACAGAGCGGCAGTAGTCCTGGGCCAAGCCCAATGTCCCTATCTCTCTGCACCTCTTTGCTTTATTTGCTCTTGCAATCGTCTCAAAGTGGTAAAAGTCGTCAGACTTTTTAAATGCATTTCAAAATAACTTAACCTAAACTATTATTAAGACTGTAATTGATTTTCGAAACGTTTTTTCGTAAATATATAAATTTTGTCGCCTCCGTTTTTAAAGCAAACAAAAGATGTATACCATGTTACGAATGTCCGTTCATTCCCGTCCGGAAATTTATGTAGAAACTACGTCTCCGTTCCGTAGGAGGTATTAAATATTACGTGTAGGCTGGGGCCTTGAAATGGATGTCCCGATCATTAGGACGGAAAGCTACGAAGACGAAGAAGAGTCATGGGGAAAAAAGAAAAAGTACGAATTCAAGGGAAGCCAGAGCCATCGGTGTTCCCTGGTCGCTGTAAAAGATGGGGACGGGAGCAGAACGGTCAAATGGAGCAGCGTGCGATTGGCGAAAAAGCCATCCAACGTAAACGGAGGTGTTGTCAAATCCAACTCGTCCCCGAATCAAGAAGAGGCAGTGCCTCTTCACAGATCTGCTTCCTGGAGTCACAAAACGTCTTCTACCAAAGAGGCAAGTTCAATCAAACTTTACTAAAAACCTATAAAAAAATTAAAGATAACAAAATGTTTTATCTTACACTCCTTTATTTTGTTTTCATTTGAAACAAATTGTAAATATTGGTCGCTTTACAGCCCTTCTTTCATAACTTCGATTTTACGTTACTACATCTTTAATAATGCACAAAAAGACAAACATCGATAGCCTTAACGCATGTAAATCACCCTTTCTTCTAAGACAAAATCAACAAAGGCAAAACATTGATAATAGATCTTTCCGGACATTACTAAATCGCGGACAAAAAAATTAATATCTTCATCCAAACACGGCAAATAAGCTTTGAAATATTGGTCATCCCGACGTAAAAATGTTACGATCAAACAAAGTCCCTTTCGGCTGCCCCTCCCACCTAAGCGGCTTTACACATAAAGCAGAAATAAAGAAAATATTATGTACTAACCGACTGTTGACTCAATACTAAATTTTATTAGTATTTAAAAGGTTTGCTTTTATACTTAATTACAATTCTTCATAGGAATTAATAAATATACAGATGTATACAAACGTAATGTATTAATCATTTAATTATTATAAAATAAACAGTTAACGTAAAATTTGAAATTTAATCATTCAAAACATACAGCAAAACTGAAAATTCCACAAAAATGACACCCCGGTATGTGTTTAATAAGGTTTGTTTTTCATTTTCGATCCTTTCATTTCATAGCTATTCATCCAAATCGAACCGATAGCTGGCAAATAAATTCATCCCTTCAAATTTGATGGTAAATGCGTTTAGAGATTTATTAGAAATCAAGACGATTACGGAGCGTACCTCAATTCTTAGTTTAAATATTTCTTAATTACGTTGCTCTATATTCGTTGTAATTTATGCATCAGCCATTTAGTATTTTTAGTAACTTTAATTTAAAAATTTGACAATTTAAAGTGGTAAGCTATATGAGGCTGGTTTCTTAAGTATTTGGAATTGAAATGATACACGACAGTTCTCATTTTCTACGTTTTGGGTGGCTATATTAAAAAAATCGACAAATATCCTGAAATAAATTTCACTCTCGAAGCCATTTGAATTTCAAGAGAAGCACTATATAAAATGATGTTACAAGGAACCGATATTCATCTTGTTTGCGTCTGACAACACTAAAAATTTTTTAGGACGAAAATTATGCTTGGCTGCATCATAAATGTGTAAACATAAGTTTTATTTTAATGTTTATTTCATTATTTATGGGATATGAAAGATTGGTTGGCGAAAGTATGGCGGAATAGATCATAGCCGACGTTTCAGTAAAATATTTTCTTCTTGCCCCGGATAAGAGAACGTTAACACAAAATGTATACAATAAATTGGTAAATTTTAGGTTATCCATTTGTTTTACACGATTTTTTAAGTTAAATTAAAGAACTGTTTCTATGGTTATGGGCATATAATCATAAAAACAATCATAGAAACAGTACTATAATTTAATATTTAAAAAAATCTTTTTTCATTTACACACTAAAATGTGCTGATAATAACTGTAACTTGTCTTTCATACAAATTTTAGTTTTCAAGGCAAGAATAATTAATTATTGATATCTTATTTTAAAGATTTTTTTGTTGTTGTTTCTTCATACCAATGAATTTTGTTTTATGCAGCAACGACCTTTTTCAAATTTATTTTAAATTTGATAAAATAATATTTTTTCAAAGAATCTGTACCTTATATTTAACTAACAATTTTTAATATTTTATTAAATTTGGGAATTGTTTGATGTCCAAAATTTGGATTTTCCAATGTTTATCTTTTATTATTTTCAATATTGTACAAATGTGTAACTAGTTTTTGGAATAGTACAACGGTAATTTTTGCCAACAATCTAAAGATTTTTCAATCGAAGTTTTACACCATGTTTTGATTATTTCCCTACTTATGAGATAAGGTGCTTGCTAAAATTATGTGGTTATTACAGCAGTCCAAAATGAAAAAAAATGTTAAAAATAAAACATTTGCCTAGAAAGGTGAAAAATACACTTTTCATTGGAAGTGAATTTCTAAACTTGCTAAAATTTTTCTCGTTGCGGTCTAATTTTCGAAAAAGAAATTTACAGATACATTTGGCTTTCTCTAGTGAATTAAATCAACATTTTAGTTGGTTGGATAGTTTTTAGACGGAAAAACACATAAAAAATTTCAAGTTTATAAACATAATAACGGTATATGCAGGCAAACTAAAACAACTTTCTTTACATCTTTCAAACAATTATTATAAGCCCTTTTTAAAAGTGGAAACCCGTGGGACCAGTTCCTATTGAAGGTAGGTAATAAAAAATTTAAAAAGATGAATTTTGCGTTAAAAAAATGGAAAATCTATGAACCTTTTTTCATATCTTTGAGCATACGTTTTTATATTTACATATAATATAATTTCACTTACTTTATTTATTTACATTTTACGTGTTAGTATTTTCATTTTTATTAGTTGTATTTGTAATTTATGCTAAAAAGTTTGCCAACATGAATTACGTATATTATCAAACAGTAATGATTTATATTAAATTTTTTTCAAAGATTTTTTCATTATGAGTGTTTAATTGTGTGTGATTGTAGTTTGTGACACATTTATAAAACAAAAAGTACTTTTACTCCAATATTAATTTACCGCAAACATTTTCTATCAATTTCTAAAAAAATGTAGGAAATTTCTAAAACGTTTAAAACATTTTGATTAAATATGTTGATGAATGAAAATTGTCTGAAGAAAAGTTATTTAATTATTAATTATTAACGTTTGTGTGTTTTGGAAGTTCCACCATATTAATAAATATACAAACATCAAAACCAATTTTACACTAAAATCTTATTCCCTTTTGAAGATAATTATTTTCATTAATTGTAAGCTTGTTTTCTTGGAAATTCAATTTTACTTTCATACCGAAATTTAGAAAGCACTGTCGCATCAATTTAAATTTTGAGGAATCTTACTATAAAATATTAACGTAAATTTTGCAGTACTTTTGAATAACTTTCTTTAGATTAATATAAAATTAATTGATTGATTTTATTGTTTATAATCTGACAAGGCCTGACATAATTCTCCCTTGAATCAGTAGACCACAACTGGCAAAACATTTCATATATTCTGTTAAAACAATATTATCACATTGATTATAAATTTAAACGAGCTTGTACTACCACCTACCAGGTCAAGAATAAGTTGAAATTTGTTAGAAATTTTTTAATCAGACAAATTCAAGTCTAAAAAGTTATTTAATATGAAAAAATGAACTAAATAAAAACGACGATACTCGTTATGAGTATTTCCGACTGACTTGCTATGGTTAAGAAATTAATCTAATAAGGGGCAGCTTCTTTGAAGGGGAGTGTTTAATGTAATTGCCTGTTGTATTGAAAATGCTGTTTTTAAAACTTCATCAAATAACAAGATCAAATTAAAAAAATCATTTTTTGCATTACCAAATTATTATTAAATAATTGACTTGTCGTCTTTTTCGATATTCAGGAAAACTATGTTAAGTTAATGTATTTTGGAAGTAGTCTGTACAAACCCTTACTTAAAATTTAGCTTTATTATGATTTCTAATTCAATAGGTTTAGGTTTAAATATAAGTGTCTAGTTCAATTCTAGTATCTGATCTAGTATCTCTAGTCCTCTAATTTTACCTTTCGGGGAACTTTCATAAGTCGGAGGTTTGGTGCAGTTATCGATAAAGGTTGTCGCTGGAAGAGCCAAAGATATCGAATTCGCTTTCTCAGCGAGCTAAACCATACCCACTTTTGCAGGCTGAAGAAGGCCCAAAGCACTCGACACCTGTGCCTTCGGTGCGGGGGGGAGTCGCAATAAGTTCGTAAAGTGGGCGAGGTCCCGGACTCATATATGATCAAAAGTTAAGGTGGGAGCCACCCATTTATCAAGTCGAGGAAAGGAACATTAATTGTTAATAAATTAATAAAGTTTATCGGTCAGATAGTGATGAGCAGGGACTTCGAGCAGTTTGTCCAGCCTGAGTTACGGCACTTACCCTTAGATGTACAAGTGGGTTCCTAACCAAGCCGAAACATCCGATTTCCGACGCGGCCCCAAAGCTGCTTCCGCAAAGCATTAGGGAGGTCTGACATAAAGGTAACGGTACTCGAGCAGGGAAACGGGCCAACTCCGCCATCTCAGTAAATAGTATGTAGATAGGAAAGAATGTGTGAAAGTGGGAATGGGTTTGACAGCACCAAACCTGAGTGACAGGATGGAGACCGATGTCTTATCCTAGACTGCCAATGCGGAATGGTTGATTATCGAGGCTTCCTCTTTTGTAAAATTAAAGCTGGAATTCTCGGTGGACTGTGACTCTGTGCATGTGCAGATTTGAGCTTATATCAATTTAAAAAAATCAGTCTTATCCATTGATTAAAAATTATCTCTGAAACTCATTATACACAATCAACACGATCTCTGAATAATTATTATATTTTATGTCTTTAGATTTTTAAAGCTTTTATAAAAATTCCAAATAACAAATCTGTCAAACTTAAAATGGCTTTGACACCAATACCCATCTCTGGCAGGAAAATGAACGATGCGATCCTTTTAAAGGCGAATTTAATAGGGTAGGTGTTATTTAATCTTGAAAAATATTCAATAATAATAAACATTTCAAATTGTGGTTAGATATCGTAGATGATGACGATAAGAAGCCCTGGGAAGCCGGGGGTTTGGTATTCCACATGGATTAAAGACTTATGTCGTATTGTACATTTGTCTTTCCTTATTTTATTGCAATTGACTCAATCCTTCTTTCCAGAAATTTATTGTTACCTTTTGGGGGAGCCCATTCTGAGCTGGAAGAATTTAAGTTTGATCTTGCTATACCTATCATAGGTTCCGGGCTTTTGTTGGTCTTTTAGATGGTTGGCTTGTTTATATGCTTCTTCATTAATCAAAATTAATTCGTGCCCTGGCAACCAAGATATTCTCCTGGATATTGTTATATAAGGGAATTTCAGCAAGACGTTGTAAAATAAAAACTTAACTTACGTTACTTTTAAATGTGCAGTACAATTGCACGAACTTAAAATTCATTATCTAATAAACCCATTTTATTTTTTTAAGTGTTAGTGTGTATTAACAAGTCAAGATCTTATGAAGATTTAAATACACATTTCTCTTTGAGCCTAATTAATAAAGAGAAAATGTCAAATAAATTTTTTTGTGGCGGTTGCATTGAATAATTGTAAAATTCGTGTAAATTAAGTAAATCTAGATAAAGTATTATAAAAATAAAATCATACACAAATTATTAAATATAACATTTTATTACGTTGAATTGAATGTAAAAAGTCTTATTTTAAGGATTTACAATAATTTACATATCTTCAAACACTGTTCAATTTCAAAATAAACAAATAACAGTTGAAAAATGTAATTAGATCTTTTTTCCAGCATTGGCAGATATAATTAAGGAAGTTTTTTCCATTTCCTCCGGACCCTGTATTTATGAATATCTATAATTACAATCCGCATATCGAATACCAATATTATTAGAAGTTTCCAAATGTCTGATGTTATTTCCAAGCTCCCTTTCATTAAAATATTCCCTATCTTCATTAAAAGAGAATATATTGTTTCATTTCTCCAAAAATAATTAAACATCATGCCAAATTAGTATGAAAACGAATATTAGGATAATAGGATTAAAGTATTAAAAACTTAAATAAGAAGCAGTAAAACGTAATTATCAAGAAAAAAAAGGCATTGTTTCATTTTAATACAATTTCAGCATCCCTTGATAATACACCGTTTTATTGATTGATTTGAACCACCTTACCTTTTCAATTTGTTTTAACCTTTCAAATGGTTTTCCTAGAAAGAAAAATCCAGAAATTAATTAGCAGACCTAATTCAAAATTCAATTTTTCAATTTAACTCAAATATCCGATATCACACAAGGACATAAAGGCTGAAACGTTTTGCAATTTTGCAATATATTCACAAACTTTTATATAGTAGCCGGCTTGCCGACTTTACACAACTTATAAGGAACTGTAGTAGTTATAATAACTAGATTCGATAACGCATGAGGAATTTAAACGTATAAGGTCTCATATCGGGAGTCCTTTCAAATGTAGGTTGAAAAATAGCATTAATTTGAGTGAACGTATTTATTAGCGAAAACGGTATAGTATTAGTAACATTAGTTCTACCTTCTTTAATTTAGTACTTCTAATTTTATGGAACTCCATAGTAATGTGATGTGAACAAAACATCTTGTGTTCCGTTATATGTATGAGGCCTTTTGTTCACTCAAATTAAGTTCATGTTATTTAGTTTTAAACATATTTTCATTATCAAAAACCCCACCGTGTGAACGTATTTATTTGCATGAGTAGTTAACTGTGTATAGACAGGGTATATGTGGAATGTCGAGTACCCATAGTATCGAGTCATTAATTAGGTTAATGAAAGAAAGAGAATCGTGATATTTACTATGCGCGAAAGTATTTATTGGCGTGACTGAAGGGTATCAAGGTGAAAATCGACTTGTTGGGTGCCCAATCCTGGGTTTAGGCTGTACTTACTTAAAACAAATGCAAGTTAGACAAATGAAGGTCCAGCAACAGCCCTCATATATGAAAATTTATTAATGAATAATGAAGATATTGTAAAAAAAATAATTTCACCTACAAACGGATAAAAAGAGCAATATTACTTCACATAAAAAATTTAAAAAAGTAAGATCATGTTGTCAGATAAAATATACATTTTTTGATTACTTTTGTAAATGCACCATGGTCTGCCTTTATATGACTGCTATTTAATTTTTAACAATCCGTCTTTTTATTGTCACATTTATCCCAAAATCATTTTTTATAATACATTAGACAACGTTGTATTCTTGTTTATATCATTTTATATGAATTAAAGGGTCATACCTCTGATGGAGTGAGCATTTTCATTCTGCATTTCTGAATGACAATAAAGTTTGAAAGATGTATTTGTACATAGTTTAATTGAAAATGAATGCTACCACACTTATTTCAACTTTACGCCTAAAAGAGTCGGAATTTATTGCGTTTGTGTAAAATGCAAGTATTTTCTATTCTTTCAAAGCAACCAAAAAATAACTTTTCACGAAGTAAAATTTTAAAAAAGTACGAGGCTCCGATCTCAATTAGGGTTATTACCTTATTTGAAATTATAATCTAAATTATTTTTATTCTCAAAATGTCTAATAATCTCGTACTTTGTCGAGTCTCTCTATTGTTCCCGTTTATTAAAAGAGATTAGACTCAAAGATTTGGCCAAACTGTGTATAAAAATAATAAATGGTACAATCAACATATCCATCACACAATCAATAATGATTTAATATCCCAATTTGTGAATGATTTTGTTCAATTGAACAAATCCGTTCAATCCGTTTGTAAGCTTAACATCCCGTACTATTTCCAATAATCCTCGTAGGAAGTTAGACCGGCAGTGGCCTCGTGACCTGTTGGACAGTTGGGCGTAGTCACTACTTGAAGAGTCACCCTTTGGCTTATTCTTCGCACTCTAGGGCCCGGAATTTTATTTTAATTTAATAATTTTTTTCCTACTTTGGCAGTTCTACTTGTGAAAATAAATACTGCTTCTGACATAACGTGCCCGGCCCATTGAAATAATTAAAAGTTAGAGCATTTTGCACACAAATATAAGAAAATTAATACATAAGGATTATGTTCTGCGTTAAGCTACATGGTGGAGTTTTGCTTAATGCACCTTTATTTTTTTAAGGGTTCAACCAAGTTGTATTTTTTCGATAGCTTTCGGGCCAGCACACGGCCCCTCCTCAGTCTTCTATCCTTTCATTAAAATAACTCGTTTTACAAACTCAACAAACAATAAATACATATTATATAAACATAACAATAAAAATAAAGCATTAAATAAATATTTTTAATTCATATTAACAATAAAAAAATAAACATTGCAGTGGTTTAAAAGCTTTTATGCAACTATGTAGAACTACTTGTCTCGACGACGTCCTAATTGTACTGGTAAATAATTGTTTTATATGATACAAAAAATTTGATATTGTGAGGAAACGTTTTAATACTAACATTATTTTGTATCATATTGAAATATAAACTTTTCTAGTTCTTCCAGTTTACACAAGCATTGTTTTCTTTTAATAATATTTTGACATTATCACAATTCATTTTATGCTTTGTCTGTATTCCTTTTTTTATCATGCTCATATTATGTTGTAGATGTTTTTGAGAGATTGAGTAGTCTACATAATTTGATGCAATACATACATGATGCAATACATACCAATACATACATGTTTTGATATATGTCTATATTTTTGATTGGATCTTGTCCCCATATATTCAATTTCGCTACATATTAACTTATCTGTATTTATATACATAAATGTTAACATTTTACGACCTCTTTGTTTTTCAAGTTTTATGACAAATTTAGTACAGCTATCATACAAAATAAATCTTTGTACATATTTACCTCATTATTCTGATGGGATTTTACGTCTTGAATTTTATGTATATGTATATATGCTTTGTTTCTCTATTATTTTATATCTTAATTTAGGGTAATAATTTAATATACAATATAAACATATCTATGAAAGTTTTTTAAATACTTTCATACTTAAATTCAAAGTGTTTCATTCCGTAAGTATGATGTATAATGATCCTAAAGTACCACGTGTAATAACAAGCGGGGGGGGGGTTGAAATGACCTAGATGTTGGAAGCCTCAGACAAAAAAAAACGTAGGCTGCGATTTATATGTAATAAAAATTGTGGTAAATCTATTTGGTAATAAACTGAAAATATGCAAAAACTACCATGAGAAAATATAAGGAAACCTGAAATTAATGCACATAATCCTACTGAAAAGAGAAACAATGGCAAAAGGTACATGAAATGGCGAGTATTAAATAAGAAAATCTCATTTTAAAAAAATCCGTCGTCTCATCCATCGAGACCCAGATCGGTCCATTTTCAATTAAATCTCTGATTTTATGGTATTTTTCATTGTATATAAGAAGCAGGCGAGATTTCTTCAGGGTACGTTCATACGGAATGGTTTTCCCTGTGTATTTCTTCAAAAAAAACCTTGAATTCAGAGTGGATTAGTTATAGGATGTGACAGCTCTCACGAAAGCACGATATAATTCGGTTTCAAAACCGGACCGGCAGCTTGTGTCGCAAAAGTTTATTGAAACTTAGACTTCCTACCTTTGTTTTCCTTGTGTTTTGCTGTCTTTATGTGCAGTGTTACAAAAAAAGAAGTGTAGATGTTGATGCAGGTTTATCAGAACAAACAGAGTGTACAACGTCTCCACCTCCTTAAAAAGTTTCACTTGAAAACTCACGCACATACTTTTGAACAAGATCTTTCTTCTTAGCGGTGACGTTCAACATGTTAGGAGTAGTCACTTCACATCACACAAATTTTGTTTCACGATGGAAACCGCATGAGAGACTGGGTAAAACTGAGGATTATGACGGCAGGGGAAGAAGAGCACTGAGGTAGCAACATTTCCATGAATCCAATTAAACTATTCCAAGAGAACATGTACAGTGGTACAAACATTCCACTACCAACCTTTCAAGCAAAGGCGACCTACAGTTCCCGGAAAGCGATGAAGAAGCAGCAGCTGAAGCTCTTTTTCGGAGGATATTTTTGCCGTCTCAAAAATATTAACATTTGCCAATATTTGTCATATATAATATTTGCCAAATAACGATATGCCGGATATGTAAAAAAATATGTTCATACAACCCACGTATGCAAATATATGGATTTATGGCAATGTATGCACAAATATGCAAAATAAATATAGCTTAAATTAAATCCAAACGCTTCGAAACATATATAAATTGTTAAAACTGGATGTTTTAGTTAACCAGGGGAAATATGCAAATGCATATATTTCACGGCCCTAGTAATAACTAGCCTAAGTAAGAGATGAAGGGTTGTTGGTATTCGGATATCGACTCTCTCACAACACACATAAATTAAAGTGAAATGAACTTTACACAAGACATTTAACGCAAACAAGCATAGAAATACTGTACAATAATACGAGACCTCGGTTTTACACTAACAACACGATCGAGAAAGTTTTCGCTTTTCATGGGCGATTCACATATAGGATAGCATGCCGACCCGCTCTCTCAATGACAAGGCATGACACCCATCTATTATAGGACACATCGAGCGGCCTTGTTCTACGTGGGGTTCACTTATGGGGGGTTTGGACTCAAAATCGCGTCTATCCCTTTGGGCGCTTTTTTTTTTTTTTTTTTTTTTTTTTTTTTTTGTCAAAAGGTTGAGAGGTTCCCAATAAAACTCTGTCAAGGATTGACGTGGAAGCATTGACAGTTGATATCATTTATGCTGATAGAAAACAATGGTATAACTAATTTATTTTGACAGAATCAAGGGTAATAAATAAGGTTCGATTTAACATCTCCAGTTGCAATTACCAGCATAGTAACTAACCTTTAGACAAATAAAACGTTCCAAAGAACCTTATATTTCATGGTCTGATTGACGAAATAACTTCTTTCAATTAATTATTCTTTTACTTAAGGTATTGGGTGAAATGAAAAAGTTAGTGTCACGAGCGGGATTCGAACCCACGACCATCGGACCTGGTAAATAAGCCGCTGCTCTACTACTTGAGCTATCGTGACTTCGATCCACTCGGACACCAACTTTCCACCTCAACCTATCAATTTAAAAAGTTATTTGGTCAATCGGACAACGAAATATAATTACTTTAATAAGTTAAACGAAATATATCTTTACTAAAGCTCTCTGTGGCGATTTCATTTGTGGTCGAGAATCGAATCCTGATTATAAAGCATTTGAAAAATGGCAAAAAGGAGGGAACCTGGAAAGGTAGGTTGAGGTAAGAAGTTGGTCTCCGTGTGGATCTAAGTCACGATAGATCAAGTGATAGGGCAGCGTATTTAGCCGAAGGTCGTGGGTTCGAATCCCGCTCGTGAAGCCAATTTTTCACTTCAATCAATACCTTACATAAAAGTAACAATACTTTTTAATACAAGCTTGAGATTTGATTAGCCTTTGAATTTACCAACATCTAAGGTTTATCAAGCCACAAGCTTGTATCAAAAAGAATCTATAAATTTTGATTGCCCGACACTCTCACACAAAGAATCGTTTTCTGAACATCGTGCATTGCCAACATGAAAATATCAAATAACGTTTTTTTACTTTTAATTTAAGTAATATACAATTAGCTAAATGCAGTCAACCAGTTTGTAATTTGAAATAAATTTCCGGTTTGCCTCAAGAATCAATAAACCCGGGTGTTAGCAGTCCGGGATTCAGACCTCGGTATTCTACGTCAGGCCGCAGGGGCTACAACAGCTAGGTCATTTTAGCAGCCTACGCAACCCGTTCCTAAATACGTACCCATTCACACAATCATTCACGCTTAAATACATTCCTACCTATACACCCGTTCACTCATGGTGGTAGAGTATTTACTCACTTATTACATATATAACTAACCTATTTGAAGGCTGATGTGGCACTCATAATATTCTCCTATTAACCCTCTCACTTCAAACATTCACACCAAAATAAGGCTCGTACCAACGGTCTTGTTAAAGTAGCACATTTTTCACAAATTTCTAATGATCTGTTAAGAAACAAATTGGCTGTATTCCGCCGTAATATTTTTTCACGTCAAAAAATAAATCAACCTCGACACGTACGAGGAATATAAAACTATCAGTACTATACAATAAATCAAAGGCTGAGTGGTTAGGACTCTTGCTTACGCTAGTGGACTTTGGTTCGAACCATCCCGCCAATATTTATTGAGATAGTGTTGTTTTGTTGAAATAAAAACGTTCATTGAGAATAGTATGTCAGAGATATTCTAAGGTAGTATGAGCCCTCATACAAGTCAGCCAACGATAAGCCGTCCTGTATGAACGGAAGTACTTTAGAATAAAACGAGCTGTTTCCTTTGATAATAGGATCAAAGGTACAAGATATTTGTTGGCGTATTCATGTACGATTGTATCGACAATACCCTTGATATGTGAGATTTTCTCTGCCTGGCCCTCCAACACTGTCACCTTCTTTTAATCATGTTTTTATTGCATTTTTAGCGTTGGAGGGCTGAATAGTAGAGGTTAAGCTTGGAGGTTAGCACACACCCGCCTTAGCTGCCGTTTTCATTACCCTCTAGACCTTTGTGTCCTCGTACTCAGAATAGAATCACCTTTTTGCCGAGAGTTTCCTGTTTGTATTTCTTAAACAAGAGCACCGCAAGAGTTTTGACCGAAAACCTGTCAAGAACAGGAGTATTCGCGCTGACGGAGTTGGTGCAGACAAGGGGGAGCCACCATCGTTTCGAATCGCATGACAATTTTTCCGTTTAAACACAATTCAATTACACATCACACTCGTCTGTGTTCGACTGGAAGACGAGACGAAAACCGGCGTACCTCGGTCTAAGTTCCCAGTACCTAGCTCGGTAAAAGCACTAAAACCGAAAATTCACTTAACCGATGCAAAGCTGCTTGATGGCCGCACAAATCCAAAGTCTAATTTTCCTTAAGATTGTTTTACCCCTGTGCACATCTGCCCGATGCCATGCTACGCAAGCTACTCTACCCTACGCTCTGTGATCCCCACTGTCCAGATTTTCGTCAGATAGCATCGAAGAACAGGTCATACTTTTATTGATATCACATGTTATATTGTCGTTATAGTAATTACAACATACTTATGTATATACCTAGACCAAAAATTCATTAATTTTTATTTTTTTAAATAATTTTAATGGTTTGGTATAAAATTGATCAAAACACCGGAATATATTTTTTGATATAATGCATTTCACTAACAATTTACTTCGTGGTTTTGCTCATAAAATTACACCATTTTCGCCCAATAGCGACAGAAAAGGACACATATTTTTTGTAGCTTATTCCAACCTAAATATATGTAATTTTGTTGTTATATTAATTACAACTTTCCTGCTTTAATGTAAACCAAATTAAACTAGATAAAAGGATTATAAATTTTTATCAAAGTTATTTAATTGTGATGGTTAGAAAGAAAATTTATTAAACACCGATTAACTTTATTTGAAATAATAAAGTTGAACGAGCAATTCATTACATGGTTGTGCTCATAAAATTTATCTTACAATTTCCTACAAGGTTTTGCTCAAATTAGTGAATTAAGACAAAAAGAAGCGTTGTGATTGTAATAGTGATTATTGAGATACACGTTGTACGTGCGTGCGCTTGGCGGCGCATACATGTGTATACCCTACTAAAACGTGACTAGGCGTCTGGTAGCATCCGGTAAGTGTGCTCCCTGTTTATACACGGTCCGGTATGGGATGGTTGAGTTGACCGGTCGCCCAGCTCTATATCTTTACCTGTATCCTCATATCAGCCCTCCCTAATACTTTATTGAAGCGTATACTTAGGGAAAGTTTGAAACTTGTTAGCTACTAATCTGCTCATCCTGCAGTTTTGGGCTGTTGCTTTTAGGTTTTTCGTTATCTACAATGGTGGGTTCTGTGATGTTTGTTTAGCCGGATCCCTTGTATATTCTCTTCGTGCAAAGTGAAAGGAAGGTGTTGTTAACTTTTAGTTAATTCAGATTGTGTTTTATGAAAGATTAAACGAATGCCGCCCCTTTTAGTTCGAATAAGTTGAATGAAAAGTTTTATTTTTGTTGTATATTGCATAAGAATAACATAAACTTATTTCTAAATAGAAAAAGTATTACAATTAATACTTCAACAACAATATCCAGTAATTTATTTCTTATAAGGAAGCTTTACGCCCACCTGCTCATTGGATGTCAAGTACACACCCTAATATGTTACATTTTAAGATAATAATGTACAACGATATTATACGATGTTTTGTAAAAAGCTGTTTTTGTCACCTTATAATAAAAAACAAATCTAATATCATTTCATTTTTTGTAACAATCACATAATCAAAGTTTAATTTAAAATCAAGACAGAAATCTAAATATATTCTTTACACAAAAAATTGATATATAAAAAAAGCAATTTTCCAGCGTAACAGTTGGAATTACTTTGGTCTTTAGAATATATTAACACCCCCGTTGTATTCTGCTCGCGTTCTGCTTTCCTTATTCTCTTTGCTATCAATCACTATTACCAACCATCATTTGCACAACGTCAAGTTTTCAACAAATATTTAAAGTTATAAACATTTAAACATGACTGTTGGAAATAATTACATTAACTATTGATTAGAACGAATAAGAATATAATCAAATACAAAATAAATTAATAACATTAATTCAAATTATGATACCAGATTTTAAAAAATTTATTCAGCGTTACTCCAAGTTTTATCAATCAAAACTATTTCGACCCTTAATCCTTAACACAAACGAAGCAAACATTTTTAAAAAGAAATTTTTTTCTTTAATATTGACAGTTTATACACACAATTATTATCTAAGACATTGTCATATAACAAAACTAGGATTTTCAATTATTTAATTGCGAAAAGCTGTATATTAATTAAAACGGCATGTCAAAAATTATTATGCTAGATGTATATGTAAATCAAAATTGGATAAATAAAAAAGTACTAGCACTTACTTCAAAAAACAATGACTGGGAAAAGATAGATACACCATATTTTAATAGCATTGTAAAAAAACATATAACAGATCACAATAATTTTTCTAGATTTTTTTATGGTAGATTGACAAATGAACAAGAGATTTTGATCCCTTTCTCGAAAGCGAATTGATAAATCAATTTTTGGAAGTTGTTCTGAAACCGCAGGGAGGAGAAAGGCAAAGTTTTAGAAATTTCTGTCAAGTCTGTCATTTTTATACCGACTTAATTTTAAAAGAAATCACCTACTTTTAACCCATATTTGAGTTATTTGACCACTCTAAATATATTTCATAACACATAAATTATGACATCCGTAAAGATATCTCTTTTATGTATTATATTTTTCACCTAAGACAGGCAATACTACTCAGCTTCATTGGCACAAAGCTTACTCGCATTACGAAGGGCTTATTGCACCGTTTATTACTTGAAGTGAGTCAGTTACTATGTCCATAATTGGAAGAAAAAAGAAAACTACATGGATGTAAAGTAATCATCTAAAAGATTGGTTCCTATTACTAAGAATTTCCAAATTCTGTACAAATGTGTGTACAAACAAGAAAAATTATTTCGTTGTGCGATGCTCGGTCAAAAAGAAACCCCGGTTAACATAAAAAATGGATCAATTAATGAAAAAATATTTTGGTTATGCCAGTCCAATTGAAATCACGTAAGTAAATGAAAAATTTAATTCTAGTAGTTTCCGTCTTCGGAGCAAAATTAAGAGTTTGCTTTAAAATTATGTGGGCCTGTGGGAATTAGTGAGGCAGAAAGAACTTACGGATGTTTGATTTGTTTGTATTTATTGTTTTTAAAGTAAAATTGCTCCCTTGTAAAGAGGGCATTTCCGACTTGCCTATTTCTTTCTTATGACTACAAAGTTTACTCTTTGTTTATTTAGTAGATTGGCGCATGTTGGTATCGTTAAGGTGTGAAAATCTTATATTTTATCATATTAGTTTCCTTATTGAAAATCAACAACAAGAGGAGTGGATTAATTTTTCCTCTCAGAATAATCAATATTGAACTTAATTTAAAATCTGCTAACTAAGTTTGAAAACTGTGACAATACATTCTGTTAAAATAATTCGCATTGAAAATGGCCGGTTGAGAGAATAAAATTTTGCTCATTCAGACCTGCGTGATGCGTGAACATTTAGACCATTGATTTACTATCTGGAGCGTTTTCATGAAAAAAAATCACTGGCAATCAAAACTTATAATGATTGAAAATCAAATAATCAATGCAAATAATATAAGAGTAACAGTTAATTCAGAAATAAAATGAAAAAATATGGATTTATCACCGGAAGAGAATGATATGCATAAACAATCATGGGAGAGAACAAGAAATGTTATTGATTTACAACTCATTCAATCTAGTATAAGGCACCCACAATGCAGTTCCCAGATATTGAAAACTATCCTTTATCGAAAAATTACATGCGGGGGTTATTGCACGGCGTAATGGTTATACAGTTATGCGTGACAGACAATTTAAGCGGGGTCGCCGTACCTCCTATTTTAATTTTTTTATGTCTATTATCGGTATCGTAAAGAGACACATTAATAGTGTAACATGTTAGTCAAAACCTAACAGTCGAATAATTTAAAATTTAAACATTAATTTGTTAAATTGAGTTTTTTATAATAAAAGAAAAAGAAAGTTACAGCATTATGTACTAACGAATAGACTAGATCACGGTATCAACCAAATTCAGTAATAACTGCCAATTATTCGACTGTTAAGACCATCACCAGGGCGTAAATTAATGTCAAGTTATGAAAAACATTTTTACAATTGATTTACCGTTTAAAAAAAAACCGACCACCTGATTTTTGCACGAAAATATTGCCAAATTTAGAAACGAATATTTTCTCAGCCTTTTAAGTCACAGAAGTGCGCTAAGTCTAATTTGTTAGAAATTTTATTCTGAACAAGATGCTTTTTTTAAATGTTTTCTTAGCTTCATACATTCCATCAGTAAATTCAAACATTCAGCAGCATGTTAATTTTTTACACTTTTTACAAAAACGTCAAATCGAGCTGTGGAGCCATGAAATCGTCCTTGAAGCGGCGCCCTATAGAAATCGATAGGAAATTTTAATAAGCTTCCAATTGGCCAGTTTCCACTTTGTTCGATTTCTCAGCCGTTTTCGAGTTACTCGCGACTTTTGAACAAAAAACGGGGGTTTTATGTGCCCATGGAAGAACCGACCACTTTCCCGCCGGAAAAGCCATCTTTCTCAGCGTAAAATATTTTCAATATTGAGACTTAAAAGGGTGAGAAAATATTCAGTTTCAATGTTGGTCATCTTTTGTTCAACAAAAAACAATCCTAACTATTTTTACAGTTTGACATATGTAGACATTTGGAGGCGATCTTAAATTTCCTTGATGACCGATTCAGTCCTAACTTTGCCAAGGTCTGTAACAGTAAATTCATTAATTTCGCAGTCCGCTTGACCAAGTAATATATTACAATTTATTTTATCCCAACAAAAACATTAATTAAATTTCTGCAACAGTGTTGCACAATCATCACGAAGGTTCTATTTTCGTTATCAAAAACCTCGTTTTAAAATTAATTAGACCTTTATAAATTGAATGTAATCCCATATTTTCTGTCTGAAGGTTACAATTATTATTTTCCATTTTACTATGTATAACATTTTTATTTGTTACGTTATTATGTTATGTAGGGCAGGTTTGTTACATTATTATGTCTAACCAAAATAATTTCTAACGAATTAGTACTAGGTTACTATTTCTAAGAGAAAGCCTAATTGTCATTTTATACTTTATTGTAACGTTAACAATATTAGCAGGAACGTCTGTGGTAATGGTGAAAAATTCCGGTAAATCCAATGAGATTGAATCCTGGTTCAAAGAGTGGGTGGTTAGAGATCGATTCATATGACAGATTTTAAACTACAACCGGGGCTTGCAGACATCAATGGCACATTCATCCCTAACATCCCCGTCTTATTCGAACAGGCAAACATTTGAGAAAAAATGTAGTTCTACGCTTTTTATTTCAAATTATTTTAATAAAAAAATAACGTGAATGTAAAAATAAGATTCCATCAGAAATGAATCATAATCAGAAAAGTCCCAGTAAGTGTTATTGATGATTCTTTCGGGATTTTGTTTTTCATTTTCTTCAGTGGTGGGAGAGGATTCAACAAATCATTCTAATTATCATTACATCTAGATTTCCCAATCCACAATCCGGAAACGCTTCCTTTTTCGTAACTAACCCCAAATCCACAATGAAACTTGAAATTCCTTTTGTCAAAGCTGCCATAAAATCCCGGTACGTTAAATTCCACAACTGTGTTTTATTACATCCCAATCCTTTAGTTTTTACCCTGACATCTCTAACTATGCCCGATAATCCCACAAGGAGATGGAGTTTCCTCTTGGCCTGTTCGGCAGCGAGTCACAGCACGGAAACCCTAGTAGAAGGATCATCACTGGGTGATTCTGCACACCCTAGGTCCACTTAGTTCCAAATTTTGTCTTATTGCTACTTCAATTTGTACATATCGACAAGTTCACTTTAAGTATAAAAACAAATACTTTTGTGAAAAGAAAAAATTCATTTTGTTCCCATTCGGCATAATTGTAGTTGAGTTTTTTAACGTACAAGAAATAGATTTAAAAATGGAAAGCATTATGTAATTACGAATTAATTACTGTCACAAAACGTTTCTACAGACAAATTGTGATAAATTAGATATTCCCCTAGTTCGGCTATTCTTTTCATGACTGTTCTGTTTGGAAAATTCTGCCTAAAATTTGTTTTTATCAAATATTTTGTTTGATTCTCTAAATCTACCTAAAAATCCATACCAATATGATACTATATTTGTACGACATGTGCTCTTGCGGTGGTAAGAGAGCTCAGAATTTCCCTTCTGTTTTCCCAATTTCTATATGAATGCGAACAAAACAATATTTTTGCTCTTCGATACTTCACAATAGTCTTTTTACTATAATAAGGTTTTATGAATTAAAAAGTTAGAAATTCTGAGAGCGAGGAAGACAATTGTGAAAGAACGCGCACATCGAGTTCTAAAGTTTAGGAGCAATGGCTAATGGTTAGGCTGTAAAGAACATATTCTTTTTTGCACAGTATCTTGAAGTCTTGAAATGTATATAAAATTTTCAGCAAGGATACTGACCTGATTCGAACAGAATATAAAAATATATCACAGTCAGTACTAATGATCCTAACACTGAACATTCTTTTACCGAATCTAAGCAAGAATTAAAAATAATAAAAACGCCTATTTGAAAGCTAAACATTCCTAACATAAAAATGACATTGTACAAATCAAACAAAACCTATTTCAAGAAAAGAGAAAAATTGCCAATTTCCCGAAATCTGAGAGAAAAGATTTGGCCAAAGTCATGACGGAGATATGTAAGGAAGCGAATTTCCCACTTAAACAAGATGATGTAAAAGGATGCAGGATGAGAATGAGAAACTCTTTTTATTCACCTGTAATAATAGACAAATTTCTCAGGATTATTGAATGTAACGTCAAAGCATATGGAAGAAAACAGAGTCCGGTTACGCTTATCCAAAATGCTTCCGAAGTTGTAATCTATACGTCAGAATTCCTAACACTTGAATATACCATTTATATAGAGAAACAAGGAAACAGGGCTTTGAAATTCGTAGGCAATAAATGGCTGTTTTGTTAGAAAGTTCTCGGAAGATTGCCATTTGTTGAAACTAAGGAACGACAAGTATTAGGAGAAGCTATTGTAAATCACCACTCTATTATATCGGATAATACTTGATTGAACTATGCAGACGCCGAGTTTGAAAGACAAGGAAGCGACACCGATCCGCCTCAAGCAAAGAAGAAATGTCGAAGAACGTCATCCACTGGGAAGAACTCTCCTATCGCCGACGTTTTTTCGTCCCTCAAGAAACTTCCATTACGTTACCATTAGAGCCTCCACGAGTCTCGACAATACTATGGTACGGTATGGTGATAACGATTCTTGGAAGCTGGGTTTATCCTCTCCAAGCACTGTACCCTTCCGGCTTATTGTACCTTCCTAATTCCTTAGTTCAGTGCAGACTCTATTCCCCTCCTTGGAAATATCAGAACATTGACTGTCACTGCTGCAATCCTGTCCCTAAGTTTTATTGTTTTGTTTTTTGATATCTTATGTTCAATCTCCATTGGGCTGTTGCTTCGGATTCGAAGATGATATGGAGGCCTGTTTTCCTATATTGGGTTGGAGAGATCATCGTTGAATATATCAACGTTGTGTACGTGATTTCTCAGAGCAAGTGACCGGCTACTAGTCATATCACTCCTCTGAATTTAGCCCTAGCCAGTTGCAGCAGTGATTTTACCAGTCTTGGTGAGGATTTTTCCATTTCTAGCACCGCCAGAATTTATCCGCTTCTCCTTTTGTTTTTTTTGGTTGCATTGTCCGATTGAGGATTCTATATTTAGTTTTGTTATCCCAAGTGCGGGTTCGCAGTCTATATATGGTCTTGCGGATTCTCCTCTGGCCAATCTGTTTACTGTCTCGTTACTTACAATTTCTCTGTGCGCTGACACCCAAGGTAACATTAGTTTGTTATGTTTTCCCAGGTTTTAAAGATTTTCGGTGCATTATCTCACTATTTTGATATAATTATTTTACTTCCTAATGCTCTAATGGCTGCTTGACCTGACTATCAGATCTTATAAGGATGTTTTTACCAGTGAAAGATTTTCCATAGGCATTGCTTGAAACACCGAAGTGTATTTCCCTAATGAAATGCTCATGTTTTGGGCTTGTACAGATAATGCACGAACCTGTTCGTTCGTTTGTTATGGAGCCATCCATATACCATATCTCACGGTCTGCTGTATTCTTCCTACCCTTTATAGTCCGTCGAGCCCTTTGTAAGACGTTGTGAAGAATGTTCCCGAAATCATCGACAATCCTGTAGAAAAGTCAAACATCAGACAACTCCCCCGTGAACCACGCATAACCTTTTAGAATTTCACACATGGTAACCCCTCCTGTGTTTATTAAAGGGTGGGTCAGCATAAATCTAATTGAGCAAATGTTTATATTGTTACTATATACTGTACTGTACTCTACTAAAATGCTGACAAATAAATAAGGATAGTTGTAATTTATTGTTCTACTATTAATATTAATTAAAGTAACGGATATGTTCTTTTCAATTGTATAAAACAAAATAGAATATATAAACCAAAAACAAACAAATGTTAATCCTCATACTCAGTATATAAACAACCAACTTTTTTACATTTTAATCCAGTTATACTAAATAATATATTAAATATTTAACTAAGGAAAGACATCATTATAAAGCAGAAGTTCATATTATTGTGATGCCCAGTTCCAAGAGACTAGAAGTGCCAATAGGAGAATTGGTAGTGGATCTCAGCGCAGTACGACGTTAAGAAAGGGCATAAATGTTGTCATTGCCTCACAACAGAACCCTTTCAACAGTGTGAAAGATGTTTTGGAAAGGCGAAGACCTTCATCAACACAAACAATTCGGAATTGTTTGTGGTAAGTTGAGACGGACCCTGCAGAAACAATGAGCCACTAGCAACCCAGGAGAATATGGCGCAGCGTGCGTCTGGAAACGAACACCAATTGGAATGCTGATATGTTTACCGATAAGTCCAATTATCTCTAGGAAATTATGGATAAATAAAATCCCTCAAACCAGCTATCCCATTGGCAACGATTCACTTTTGGATGATAATGCCTGACCTCGTAAAGAGAGAGAAGTTTATCAATGTTTAGAAAACCTGAGAATTTGCTATTTCCCCATCCATTTGGCATGCCAACATGCAATAACTCAATCTTATTCATATCAATCTCACATGTGCGATGCGTTTCAGAGAAGTTTTTCGAACACCAACTGCAGCCAGACCTGCAATAACTGAGTGCAGCGTTGCAACGTCCATTAAGTGAAATTCCTTATGAAATTAATGATAAGATTATTAACAGGATGCCTTACAGACGTACAGAGATTTTCACTAACATAAGATATTATACACAATATTAATTATTTAAAAATTTGTTGAATCAATAAACAAAATTATGGAATTACAACCTTTTATTTTCTTATTTTTCAAAATCCCTCAAATAAATTTTCCTTTAGTAAAACGCAATAATTTCTAAAAAATTGTAATTCAATTTGTAATAAAAAATACTACGGATTGTAAATACTACAAAATTGGTAATATCCCTATTCATTTTTGAGTAGTTTATATTATATCTTCGGAAAAACCCACAATTTAAAAAAGAGAAAGTAGTTAAAAATTAAAATTATAAAAGTAAAGTTAATCGTATCTTATACAAAACTAACTTTGTTATTACATATTATAAAAGTAAAGCAAAATTGATTCTTAAAAAAAGAAGTAGTTTATCGAGTTTTTGCTTTTTGGTCAGCTATATTCCTTAAGAAATTTTGTTGAAACGCAAAAACAACTGATACTTGAAATGGTTCGTTATATAGTTTAAGTCCTTAAAACAAAACATATAGCCGTTTTGGACCAAATTGACTGCTTTTGTTATTCCACCATAATAATTTTAAAAAATTAACAGAAAAATATGTTAGCGTCGACTTTCAATCAAATTCCGCAACGCCGTGAACAAATTTATGCTTGACAATCCAGTGCATACATGCGAGGATTTGCTATATTGTTTTTTCCCATGTGAAACCCAGACGCGCGCTCTCTCAACAAACAATCTGCCCTGTACAAACGTGCGAGTTTGCGTGGTTTCCGACTTCAATCGTTACATTCACTTTGTTCATATCGTCGTAATGCCACTACAGTTACGCTTGACAATCAAACCATGCGGGCTTAGCCTATCGCGTGCTGTTGAACAAAGTAATAGCAATTTGTATCAGAGACACTAATAATGCATGATACGAACAATTCCGTCGTAATTTTCACAACTTTTAAAATGCCGTACAATTTCTATAAAGTCAAATTTTAAAATTGCAACCTTTTCGGAAAATGATTCAATATGTGAGCGATCGGATTTGTTCATATCAAAGTGTTACGTCACAAAGCATAACAAATCATCTCTTTCACGGGATACAATAGGTCATACAACGGGTGACCCAACAATTACAAATCAATGCTGACCAAAGCAATGCATAGTGTAAACTTGCCTTTTTATCTTAGTCTTATTGTTTCCAGAATGTTCAAATACGTACGATTTTTTGAAGTTTATTTATTTTGAAGGAGGAATGCGTTTTCTTCGTAAGTAATATTGTCAGTTAAAAATCATTTGACACTGGCACATCGGTTTGGCATTAGACGCCTTCGTTTTTGTCAATTCGACTAACTTCGAACGGTGGGTTTTTGTGGTCGCGATGTCTTTGCTGGAAGGGTGGAGGACGAGGGTTATCGATCTACCAGTAGAACGTGTTTATATTGTGGAGTTTACACTTAACAAGTGGACGTTTCCTGACGACAACTACCAATTAACAAGTCTCTAGCCGGGCACAAAACAAAGTTCCTGAGAAACAAATTAATAAATCATAAATTCTTTCGATGTGGAAAAAACAGAATAATTACAAATAATAATTTTTGATTGAACAAACTAATAAGCTTGTTATTTCTTTAGGCAAAGAAAACACTTTTAAAAAATTCGATTTGCTTTTTTTGTTGTAACATTCATTCTCTTTCTAAAGGGTTCTTTTATTAATCAAAACATTGGTAATTGGGCAATTTTTGTTTTCATTAAATAGCTGTAAAACATTTTAAAAAAACTTTGGTTTTCAATTTTTAAATCCCTCGTTAATTATTTTAAATCTTACAGCGTAATCAATCCTCCATGTTGTTTCAACACATTGTAAATAGCTTGATTTTATCAAATAATATCAATTCTGTTACTTTATTTTAATTATAATGTCCTAGTTAAATATGTTTACAAATAACAACGTAAAGATATGTCAGGTTTGAAAAACTATATTACTTTTTTTTAATCCTTGATAGTTGATATTTCAAAAATTGAAAAGTAGACGATAATGATATATTTAATATAAATTATAAAGACTAAATAACTTACAGAAGTGATAAAATCCTGTAAACTTTCGCTTTTAGTGATTATTATCATTCTTTTATATGTACAGATAAAAACAGTTTTCAAAAAGATTAACTTGAATTCTATTAATTGATGAATGAACGAAGCTTATTTTATTTTTTCAAAGTGATTTTTTCATATTAACATGCAATAAAACATCGACATGTTTAAATTTATGGTTCAATTCTGTTCTCTAGTTTTTTATGTTTTGCATAATTTCAATATAGACAGATCATAAAACAATTAAGGGTCAAGGTCATAGGTCAAAAAATGTATTAATGGATGCGGCGACGATTGAATGAGCGTTGCATGCTACTCTCCCACACCATCTGGAGGGAAATATCGACCCCCCCTTTTACTCCTGTTACCAAGGAAACTTGCACGGAATTATTCTCCGTTCAACCTCAGTGGCTTTAAACCAATATCCCTTCGTTCATTATGAGATGTATGTTTGATAAAAGCTGTCAGAAATTTAATCTGACCACTTTTTAATAATCCATTAATATTTATTTATCGAGGAATGATAAGATTGTCGTACTTCAACCTGTTGACTATGAAGCATTGCTAATTTGCATAAGTTCATACCTAAGCAGAAGAACAATTATGAAAAACAGGCCAAACATAAATTAAATCGCTAGAAGATAAATTATAGACTGAACGCCTTGTCTTGTATATTTCAACATTATACTCATCCTAATGAACTAAAAACCATTATTTTATTGCAGTAACTAGGCCCAATCGCAACTATCGATTGAACTATTACGATTGATTCGTGGTAGTTGCCTGTTTTAAAAGATAAAGGTAAAATTCAATTGAATCTGAATTCTGCACCACTGACTCCTGATGACTCTTCTCGAAGCGATCTTATTTGTAAATTTTGTTTGTTATTATTCGTTATCTTTTCAGTGACTATAAAAGCTATCAAAACTATTAATTATTTGTTTTATTTTTCAGGTATGTTGTCAGTCATTGAGCCCTTGATTACGTGAGTACAATATGAATTATATAAAGAAAAATATTATAAAGAACGAGAAAGAGAGAAGGGAGTAAAAAAGGAAAACTACAAACATTTTGTATAATGTAATTATATCTCTAGATTAGACAAGAGTGAATAAAAAAAAGAGAAAAATTCAAAAAGAAAGAGTGATAAAACACAAGGGAACAAGGAAGATAAAAATGAGACAGGAAAACAGATTGAGACAAAAATGAGAAATAGAAATTTAGAGTGAATAGGTAAAGCATGAAATAAATAGATTAGGACTGGTTTATACAGTGATGAAGAGACACAAATAAAACCTAAAGAGGGGAATAGGTGGAAGTGGTAGACCACAAAAACAGACATATGCAGGATGAAAATGGAGAGAAATAAGGAGTGATATAGGGTAGGATCAACTGAATGGGTGACAGAAAAAAAAGTGACGTCCATAGATTTGAAGACGGGAGTTAGTAAATAAATCACGTTCATATGTGTGTGTGTGTGTGTGTGTGTGTGTGTGTGTGTGTGTGTGTGTGTGGGTCTATGTGTGTCTGTGTGCGTGTTAGAGAGAGAGCGACAGACAAACAGACAGAATGGTGAAGGGAGAGACTGAAAGCGAAGAGAAGTGAAATATGAAGAGAATCATGCCGATATAGATGGTTGAGATATAGAAATAAGAATGGTAAAGAGAAATTTAAAGGAAAGGATATATTGAGTAATAAATATAGTTTAAAACACATGTGTAAATGTACATTCGTAGCTATCGATGCTGCATTCATGTTTTAATTACAGCTTGTATATTTGACCTGCATTTTCAGTCAAAGTCAATGTTATAAGAAGAATTTTCGTTTGTTTTAATTTATTTTTAATCCGTTGCTGCTACAAAAGCGTATGCCCAATTGTTTTTCTTCAAAACGCTTTTTTATTCCTATCTAATTAGTATAACTTCTTTACTAAAATCGACTATAAAAGCAAAATAAAACAATTTAAAAATTCTAAAAGTAATTTACAAAAATTAAAAATATTTCGTTGAATATGATAACTTGATCAAAAAATATAGCGTCGATTTATATTAAAAATTTAACAACAGATCCTTTAAAAGACCCTTAGTCTAACTAACTTTTGGGGAATGGAAAATAAATTTTCCCCTTTCAAAAGTAGCCTGACTCCAACTCAGGTTTGTAAACAAAGTTTCGTCTTGTTAGATCACCCAATTGGTTTAATTTAAGTACTCAGTACACTTCTCTAATCGCAAAGAAGTAAATCCTGTTAAATAGTTGCAAATAATAATAAATCATTGTGTACAATTCATGAAGTAATTCTTGCAATATATTGCTTTTTGATTAAAATCTCTTTCGAACGCTAATTGTTAAAGGGAAGTGATGTAATGTTTCAAAGCAAAGCGATGGCCTAATTTGAATCAAGGGTCTCTGAGAGTCAATTTATCTCCCGGGAAGTTCAATTTATCTCTTATTCTGTGTGATGTTTCTCATCAGGTTTTATCAACGTTTCACCCTTGTGAGAAAAACTGGTGAAATTCAAAAGTTTTAAAATGCTTAAATTCTTTATAAATCTAGGCTTAGTTAAATTGTTATTTATGTAATTATTGGTGTTAAATAAATTATTGATTTATTACTACTGCACTATCTTCAATAAGACACCTATTTTAATCTCAATCAAAACCCTAGATATTGTAAAATGTATAATTAATTCAAATACTTAATACGGTCAAGTTTGCTAAATTCATTAAGTGTTATACTAACTAACAAACGATCAGGGGGAGAATTGTTTTACAGAAACTCCTACATCTCAACAGCACAGACGATGCGTGACCTTTAAAAGATATGACTCGTATAAGAGGGAATATCCTCACCCTCTTAAGACTAAGTAATGAAAGGGAGGACACTCCCTTTTAGGCCAATGCCCGTTTATGTGTTCAGCAAGTGAGAAATGTTGCTCATTATGTCCTAAGTATTTGAATAGCGTTGTTTCTTAGCTCTTTAAATTGTAGGCATGCCAACCGATATGATAATTAAGCTAAAGCACGGCAGCGACTATTTGGTCTATAGATATGTCGTCATATGTCAACCTGTAATATAATGAGTCAGAATGTATTTATTAGCGTAAAATGTTTAATGCGCGACCAATCGTAGAATATTTATTACCGCAAAGACTCTCAATTAGATTAGTCAGGCTTTTCTGGTCAACTTTCCAAAAGGGAAGTAGAGCAGCCTAGTTATTTATTTATTACATGAAAGGCAAACCAACCACCATTAACCTAGTGATATGGTGTGATGGTTGTCATAAAGTTTTATCAACGTTTCACCATTTCGAAAACCTGGTATAATTCTAAGTTTTTAAAATGGTTCAATTATTTGTAAAAGGGTTTTTAATCCAATTGTTATTTATATAAATATTTGTTGTTAATAAATAATTTATTATGACTGAGCTACCTTTGATAAGAGACAGTCTTCAACGGTTTATTGTTTGAATCCCTCCAGCTAGCTTTTTCATCTTAACTAAGACCTTAAATAAGGTAGAGTAAAAAGTATAATTAATTAAAATAATTAATATGGGAAATTATGGCTAACTAACAATTAAGAATAATCAACAAAAATTTGACTCACTTTAAGGTATGTGCCCAGTATGAGTGTAGAAGAAAAACCTGGTTTTAATCTAATTGTTTTGTTCAGATTAAACGTAGATTTAAACAAATCTTCTTCGAACATTAAATATTTCAATATATTATATCAATTTAGAATGGAAAATATACATATGATTAACATTACAAGCAAAACATACTTTTTTTCGAAGCACTATGAGTAAATTCAGGAATAGCATGTTGTTATTACTTGAAGATATATATTGGTGGTGATGGGGGCGGAATGGTTTAGGTATTGACACGGAGGTCATCACTGTATTGGAAAGGTCCCGGGTTCGAATCCAACGGCCTTGCATTCGACAAACTTATATTTTTTTAATCACTGACTCCCAAAGGGTTAATAAATAATAATAATAAATAACCAACCTTATAGTTGAAATAGTCTCCTTAAAAAATCCCGCTTGCATAGACTAAACCCGCACGACCTGGCATTCATGCAGAACTGTATAACCGTTACGCCGTGTGGTGTAACTAGCTTACAGATATTGTATTTAAAACGTTCTTTTCTGGAGAAAAAAAAATATATGACAGGAACTCAAAAATTCGTCAATCCTTTTTGAAAATATTGAAAACAGATCCGGAGATATTTATGCTTTTCTTCAGAACTGGAGAATTTCATTTATCATGTAAGTAGTTAAAAAAACAGGTAGAAGATTGAAAATTTTATTTGTGTTGATTTTTTAAACCTAACTTTAAACATCAAGCATGTCACATAGAAAATATTGAGATCTAAACAAAAGCATAAATACCTCCGAAACCAAACAATAAACTTTGGTTGATCAATTTTGGTCAACTTTCAAAAGGTTTGAAAAAATTAGAGCATTATATTTGAAGGAAAAAAAAGTTAATCTCCAAACTTATTAAGAACTTAAATAGATACAGTAAAAATTATAAATAACTCAAATAATTAATAGGAGAAAACATTACTTACATTCCCAATTAAGAATCTGACTAATATGACAAATAATAATCCTCATTACCGTTCATTTTGAATATAAAACTACGATGTTATCTCAAGCCCATTTTATTAATATTATGCTATTCAGTTAATTTGTTTTCAGCAGTTGTTCTATAAATTCTGTGTTTGGGAGAGAATCATCCAAAAAATGTTGAGAAACAGGAGATAAGACGATGGAATAGATAAAAGAAAGCTTGGAATTAAAGGTCTTTCTTCTTAGTACAATCCACCTTTTACCTCCTTTGTTATCCATCGTCTATTTATTCTTCTGTTCAACAAAATATTTTTTTCTCGTAAATATCCAGGACAAAAGCGTAAATTAATAACTCCTATAATGTTGGTAATATAAGTACATAACACATTATAATAGTAACAACAACAATAATGCCCGGGTTTGGCTTATAATCTGATTAGGATGCTTTTTGTTCCTATTCCAAGCTACGTGTGTAGAAACAATAACCAACGATTTAGAGTAGCGTACTAAGCACACCCCTTGTCACGAGTTTATCCAATACCGCCTTGTAAACGCTGTGCGGTTTGCTATATTTGTAGGAGGACACACTTTCCCACGTTTCAAAAGATTTGTAAAAATTGGTAAAATAAAAAATAAATAGTTGGTGATCGTTGAATTTATTATCTGATTAGTATGGGATTTCAGTCACTGTTTCAATAATAAAACACTCATTTCCTTACAATATCAATGGTTCCTGTCTTTTCCGTCTGTTTCTCAAGACTTTCTTGATTCAAACGCATATAAAAAAATCAATAAAATAGTATATAAAAACAGTTAAATATATTTAGACATAATATTACATAAGATTTATTTTGCTGCTTTTAACAAACCATTTGAAACTTGGAAAGGCATATCCTCCGACATAGCGAACCCTACAGCGTACACAAGACGGTATTGGGTATACCCATGACGAGGGGTGTGCTGAATACGCTACTGTAAAATGGTGGTTATTGTTTCCAGACACGTAGCTCGGAATAGGAACAAAAAGCCGGACTAGGCCCTAGACGACAATAAAAAGTGCCCCTTTCTGGCCTGACCATTTTGTTCAAATGTACTAACGTTAAAAGAATGAAACATTTGATGCTAAGGGCAAGAGTAGTAGAGGAAAGTTTTTCTTACTTTATACACTAAGCCCTAAGCATCTTAAGCCCGGATGATGTAATTTCAATAGATCGTAAAAATAATTGAATGGTTGCTGTTAAAATAATTAATCTTTATTCTGTAAATAATTAAGCCACTATAATGAAGCAGTTTGGGTTTAAGTTCAGTTAATAACAGTGTTATCATTAGATCTTTTCTCTAAGGGTTCATTTAGCCGTAATGCAAATAAGGTGTTGATTGTACACATTGACATAAATTATTAATTAAATAATTAGAGTTTCATAATGTAATTGATCTCATACTACTACATCATTATTAACAACATGCTCCGCAATTAAAACATATTTATGGGTTTTATTTCTTAAATTTTGCTTTTTATTTAATTTCAAATCGTCTTGCCAAAATATTTAAAGAGAGAGTGTAAAAGTAAAAAAATAAAGAATGAGAGATAGATAGAGAATGTATGCTTTGTGTGTGGGATCAGAAGATTTGACTCGCCCATAAAAATCTCCGTTCAAATATATATCCAAAATGTCTACTACTTTTCTCTGTACTAAAAAGATTAAGCACTGTAATTGAGAATGATTTCCGTGATTCATTCTTTCAGCCAAAAATAGATTTTTACGTTATTCAAATATTCCACGATAAGCTTTTAATTATTTATAGAGAAAAAAGGCAGTTAAAAATTAAGTTAAAAAGGAATTCTTTTTTAGACCATCATTAATTTTTCCTTCGTTAAAATAAAAAGCGTGGGATCACAGATTTTACTAAGTGGAAAAATATATTGTAAGCAATTGCAAATATACACCAGAAGCAGTGAAAAAACTATTTAAAATAATGTTCCACTTTATTGTATTGTGATTATTATTATTATATGATATTAAGTATTTTTGTGTGTATTACAAGGTTTGTTATAAAAAAGTCAAAAAATGTAAATTTAAAGGAAAACCAAACAAAGCACATTGGCTTTTAACACATTTTAAGACTCTTAAATACCGATTTTTATCTCAAAAAGATATTGTGCTGGATTAGCCAAGGGCACTTTCACCCCTCGCAAATGTCCGGTGTTTCACATAAAAAGTCATAATACTTTTGGAATTCATCCAAATCATACGTTATTACGCCCGTTGGAAAATGAAGGGGTTTTTACTTTCAGGGTATGTCAACATCGTGTAATTTTATGTTTTTAATTTTCTGTTTTATGGTAGAAAACTAAGGATGAATATCAAAAAAATCCTCAAATTATTTACATCACGTACCACATGATATGGTTATTTACAAAGATCCGATTTACACCAATATGTGTGATTTGTGAAGTATTAAAGACCTCCGAAACTTGCTGGCAGTCAAAGGTATGGTAAGTTTTATGATTTTCAAGAAAAATAATAGATTTTAGGGGAACCATTTTTGACAAACTTTTGACGATTTTCAATACGATGTGAATTCTGGGATTTTTGAGCTGCTTAAAAGTCTCTTGCTACTAAAATATTTTCGTATAATATTTTATATTGCTTTGACACAACTGTGCATAATAATACAAAGGAGGTTATATTTAATTTTAATACAATAAGTTATTTCCAAACCAAATTCATTTTTATCATACGAAAAACAATCCAATCGTCATACGTAATACAAAACTAACAAATCTCTATACTAATAAATTATTCAGATGTCGCGAGATGCGGTCTGGTGTGATGTAGGTATCAGAAAAATATTTTCTTTATTGTACCGACGTTTCGATCTTTTATTGAGATCATCTTCAGGGCCTGGGGAAGATGCCGTCGACTTATACAAACTAGTCTCCTCTATACTCACTGGCACTCTCAACACGACACCCAAGAATGGCACACTTGCACAGAAGACAAACACTTTGAGTGAGTAGAAATACTTTGATGGAATATAAAATATAATTTTTTGCATTGTATAAATTCACTTTTCCAATTCTATATGTATTTTCTAAATGTAAACTATGTTTGTGAATCCCAGGGCCTGAAGATGATCTCAATAAAAGATCGAAACGTCGGGACGATAAAGAAAATGTTTTTCTGATACCTACATCACACCAGACAGCATCTCACGATATCTTAATAATTATCTATTAACGGTCACTATTCTCTACATATAATAATAAATAACTAATAAATAAATAAAATAACTAACGGCATATTTTTTATTCTTTGTCATCGTGATTTTGATTGGTAATGAAATAGAGAAAAATAATAAAACCTACCAAATTCCCTCAGATGTTTTATATTATATGTTCAATCCTAATTTATTTGCTTTTCCAAATTGATGCCATTACAATCATAAACTCATGCAATGTTTCTTATGGATGGGTGGAGTTGTTTTAGAATCATCTCTATTTTTATGATAATAGCCAAGAATCAAAGCTAATTGAAAGGCCACAATTTAAGAAAAATAATAGTTTTTCCATGCTCCTGATAAATATGTTGAAGAGATTATAGCCTTACCATCAAGAAAAGAATATTGGATCAATTTTCTTAATGTTTAATTATATTGTTCTCATCTTCTTGAAAAATAAGGAATAGAGTATGACTACAGGCATGGACCACTATAATTGTTTTTTCCTTTCATTTTCTCACTGATCTTATAAATACAAACACAACATAGAGAGAAACAATATTAAAAAGTATATATTGGGTTGATATAACATTAAAGCGGATTTTAAAAAATTGACGAAAAACAAGAAAGTTCAATATAAACTTTCACCAAGAAGAAAAAGGTCTCTGAACAAATTGCACTACAAATGTAGGTTTCAGAAAAATTAATGCATATTTTTTACAGTAACTATATTATATTCATCTTTTTCTCACTATTTTCTCTTTTGACATTGATCAAAATCCAATGATATAATATGATATTCTTATATTTACATTATCAGGTTTTTAATTATTTATTGGAAGATATATTTTTTTGAAATGTTTCCAAACTTACGTTTTAACTCATATATACAATCATAGGCATGTCCATAAATAGATCTCGATAGTTTTATATTTTTGTTTATCTATGCTAATCACATGCTTATTCACTAAATCACATTTCTCGCAGTGTAACAGAAAGTTTGTGTATTTAATATAGTTGTGTTGTTATATATAATTACCCTTGTAGCGTCCGCGTAATAATATTACTGCAACGGTTTGGGCGTTGACGCTGAGCTCATCTCTGTACTGTAAAGGTCCTGGGTTCGAATCCAACGGTCCTGCATTCGACAAACTTACAATGGGCTTTTTTAAATTTCCAACACAATTTCCCAGGAGTTAATATAATAAAATAATAAATAACCTCGAAGTTATCTATATAGTCTCATTAAAAAAGTCAAGGTAGGATAGACTAAACCCGCACGACCTGGCAATCATGCGGAACTGTATAACCGTTTTGCCGTGTGATAAAAGTACTTTTAAAACATTCTTTTCTGAAAAAAATTACGCCAGAAACTCAAAAATTCATCAATCGTTTTGAAAATATTAAAGTTTTCTCTCAGTACTCGATAATTTTATTTATCATTTAACTGGTTAAAAAAGGGGTAGTAGAAAATTAACAATTTCATTTATATTGATTTTTTAAACCTAATTTTAAACATCAAACATCAGTTACACGTCAAATTAAAAATATCGAGTTCTGAAGAAAAGCATAAATAAACTCATGAACAAATCAATAAACTTTGGTTGATAAATTTTGGTCAACTTTCAAAAGGTACGAAAATTAGAGCATTATAGTTTAAAAAAAAAGTTGTTCTCCAAGTCGACTTAACGGGCCAATATATTAAAGCAATAAGCATCAGGATATTTTACGTAAAAAATTATCTTTGGAATCATAATTAGTTCAACAATAATATGGGCACCTTCAAAATAAAAAGCTTTGTCTTTCCTATAACACGCACGTTACAATTGTATGGGTTTGAGTGAGTGCAAGAAATATTTATGTAAATGATACTTAAATTTTACAGGTCGAGGTTACTGAATGTAATCCAAAATGTAAAACAAGTTGCATAAAATCGTTAATAAGATAATTTTATCCCTAACTCAACAATAATATTTGTTCCAGATGAACCTAAATTAAAATAATAAATCAATAAATGGAGGAGTTCGTTCCTAAAGACAGTGAGTGAATCTATGCGAGGTTTGTACGCTTAAAATCAACAATCCCATTGACCCTGGCTTAGCTAAGCTATAATATCACGGCGTACGAGGCAAAATGTTCAAACATTACATTCGGATAAGATCTTTATACAAAAACTGGTGTACGTGAATTAGATCGAGAATTTATATTTAAACAGACGATTATTATTTTTTAATTGACATTTGTTCATTGCAACCTGTTAGACAAGAGCAGACTATATTTTCGAATAAAATTGTGAACTTCATTTAATTATATTATTAAAATTGTATTATTTGTTAATTAAAGCAATAATTGTTAATTTAAAAAACAAATGATTTAATTGGTAATCAAACCCTTTTATTTGGTGACAGACAGTGACTGTTAAATATGCCCCATCATTATCTACCTTTGTTAAATCATACTCACGAAATGCTAAATTTTTTTAATTCAGAAAGAACTCTCCAAGCCAGGACGCCTTGTTATCCCTAAACTATTCATACCGATAAATTCGTATTCAATTAATTAACTAAAATGCAGCGTTATTTTCTTCAGTTTCAATATTCAGCAGTAATTGTCCCTGTTTTAATCATCTGATACCTGTTAACGGTATTTCATTTTCCAATTGTTCTCCGTTTTACAATATTGATTTTAAACAATTCTGTCCACGCAAATGTCTCAATTGCACACTTAGATTAATTGCTCACACCTAAAAGTTGTTCATTGGACGTGAGCTTCTAAGTAGATTTGACTTCAACAGTTAACTAATTCCTTTAACATCACGTGAAGAGAGTTTACTGAAATTAAATACTTCCTCCTGTTTTACCATTGAAATTCTAATGTTGGACAGATTCAAGAGAGCGCGTATTTATTATAATAATTTTGTTTTGGAAGTATTAGAACGTTTACCTGGCGATAGCTATGTAAAATAGTTAACAAGTCTGATTTATTTTTTCCTTTTGCGTATAATTATGCAGCTATCGAGAAACACCAACCTAGGGTATATATTTTTATCGTTCATACCTTGAAAATCGTCGTTATCCAGCAGTTAATCTCAGGCCTTCACTCGTGCAAGAGTCTTCGGATGAAAAGTGAAATGAGATAGATAATCCAATTGTTAGTAAGACGAATTAACAATAACAAAAGACAATTTCAAAATAAATATAAGGTATCTGGATTTTGCAATGTTATAAAAGATTTTTGGTGTGAATAATCCAACAGATAGCATACATTTTCTACGAAAAACATAATATTAGAAAGACTTCAAATAATATAGGTTGGAGTAATTGCTGTCTCGTGGATTTCTAGCCCACAAGCCCATATGAGTGCAAATACAGGATAGTCTTTATATTTAATATCTCATCATTTTGAACATGTACATAATCTGCATGATGTGGAATGGAAACGTTCCAGTTTAACTGTTGGTCTAGGTAAAATCGTATGTAAAGTACTTGGTTTGTCGTTGGTATAGTAATATTGTTAAGGAAGACCGAGGAAGGGATATTTGGTGGGAGGATCGTCGGCGTTGATGTGTTCTGGTCATAGAAGTTCTGACAGAATTAGGGTTAGCGGAGACGATAGCCATTTCATCGATGATTTAAATTTTATGGTATTGTTGTAAAGAAGAAGTAAGCATGGTACAGAATGGTACCAGTACAGTTTCTTAAATAATTCGTCGTTAATATTATAAATGAATAATTTACTAGGATGAGGAAATTATTTGGATTGGAATTTGGCAATGTATAAGATTTAGGATATGTTTAGGTCAGTGTGAATGATTTCTAACGTAGAATGAGGCGTTTGATATTGAACGGAAGACTTGACTTCTGGATTCGGGCTACTGAATACGATACAGATTTGACTATTTACAGTTCCATTCCAGTAGCGTCTAGTCCAAAAGTTTACATGGATACAAGTACAGCATTTTTTTTTTTTGTAGCGTCAGGTTTTTAACCGCTGTCTAGTAGCTCTTCGATCGGTTTTTTATCTCTGTCATCAGTACTTTTGCTCGAGTGCGTTGTTCCGTTGGTCGTCATACATTTCGTAATATTATTTAGTTAGAATGGACGAAAGTCTTTGCTAACCACGGCAGTTCTAGGCCATCGGTCCATATGGGTGCAAGTAGCGCAGTATTAAGTATTTTCTTGTTTTGAAGGATAGTTTGGTAGCCATCAATTTGTAAATCATAGATACCTAGCTATTAAATAACGCACATCGTATTGTAATATTGTTGATAGGAGCAGATCAAAACGATATGATGGAACATTTTTTGTTGACCTTGTTTCTCCAAGCTCAAAGCCATGATTCCAAGGAGGGCTTGAGTTGTTGGAGATAGGGGAAAGTTATGGAGGTATTGGGAAAGATGATAGCCCCATCATCTATGAATTCGAAGATTCTGGTTAGATTAGATAAATATTTAGAGAAACATTAGACTGGATAAAAAGGGCGAGGGTACAAATATAATTAGAAGGTGATAGATAGAACGGTTTCCATGTCAGGTTCATGTAATCCAGTCAAGCCTAAGAGACGTCCAGGAAAATACCCAGGCTACATGTAGTGCTTCAATTCAAAGAAGATAAAGGGAGTTTGGTGTCGGAAGCTAAACCGGTGGTGTGGAATAAGGTTTAAGGAAGTATGAATTGCAGTATATAAAGAAAGGCTTCTCGAGCAATTTCTCAAGTATGGGAAAACGGGGTAACGGAATGGTCTAATTTATTGTATATTTTTCGTGTTCAACTTTCAGTTAGATTAAATATATTTTTCTAAATGTTTATAAGTTTTACAAAACGTAAGTGCAAATGACACTCGCCATATTTAATAATTTGAATAATAACGTAGCAAGGAAAAGAAAAATCTTTTTGTAAAAGCGATTATTTTGGTTGTGCCATTGTTAAAAAAAATCAGTCAATATTTGATGAATCCAGAATATGTCATTGAGCATAAAATTTATTGTTTATTTTTATATTTAACGATAGCTCCTCTTAATGCGCATTCTCCTTTTCTAAAATTTAAAAAGTACATAAAACCTGTTGACATTAAATTTTAATTTGGGTCTGTCAATGTTTTAAAAAATGGATGACATAACACCGCTTTTATCGCATGAAAAATCCTACCCGGAAACAATGGCAAGCAAATGAAAAGAAACGTAAGATTTCGTTATTGTTTTATTATCTTTTTCTTGTTGAAAGTTTGATTTGATTAAAGTACGTTACTAAGAACTTACGTAATCAATGCCCTATTATAAGATTGTTTTATTCAGTTTATTATCATAAATTGAGACATTAGCATGTCAAATAAAGATTTCAATTTAAAAAAATAAAATTTCTCCTTTGTTTTACGTAATATTGTTAATATTTATTATTTGGAGATCGTGAGAGGTATGGTCTGACGTAGGTTTTAGAAAAACATTTTATTTATCATGCCAACGTTTCGATCTTTATTGAGATCATCTTCAGGGCTCAAAGTGTTTGTTTTCCGTCATTCTTGTGTGTCGTGCCCCTCTGAAAGGCGAATAATGATACATTTAGACGGAAAACAAACACTTTGAGCCCTGAAGATGATCTCAATAAAGATCGAAACGTTGGCATGATAAAGAACATGTTTTTCTAAAACCTACGTCACACCAAACCGCACCTTACGAACTCTAACTAATCATTGGCTAACTGTCACTAAACACCACAGATTATTATTATTTAAAAATACATACGCTGCAATTAATTTCGAAGCAATTCTTCAAAAATCCTGAGGCTTTTGCATCAAAATTTAATTTTTACTTGTTTTACTATTTAATTTTTCATGGAAATAAAGTTGTCAATTTAGATTAATTATAGCAATGCTTTTTATGGTTGAATAAATAGCCTAATTGTTTGTCAAATATTGATGCTTATAATTGTGCTCATTTAATTGCTTTTAATGCGCACATTGCCAACAATTGCTTTGTTTCGTACAAAATCAATATAATGGACGTCCTTTTGAACAGGGCCTTAACCGGATAAAATTATTTATCCGTCCACAACAAAGCGTGAAACACAACAACTAGTTTGTAATAACAAGCAGAAAATAAATTCAATTTCTGTTATAACTAAATCAAAAATTCACTAGGTCTTCTCTGTTAATATTATAGTTAATTAATCATTTTATTCAGAAAATCTATTTGGTTGAATGCGATTTGACTGGAATCTCATTGTCTCTCTCTTTCTTGCTCAACGATGCACGAGAAGTCGGAATAACTTACCACCAGTTGAGTCAATTATTTCGGAAATATGCTCTTCTCTCCCCGGGCAATAACTGAATAATTATCGTTCTTCTATATTGCTGTCAGGCAGGTTGTTTGTGTTATTGTCAATGCTTCTTTTAAAAAAAATTATAACTCTTCACTTATACCTAATAACTTATTAGGCTTATAAATACCTAAACAGACTTTAACAGATTTTAATTAATATATCTAAAACATTTTAAAGTTTTATCAGTAACAATTTGAGCGATTCAGATAGTTAGTTCAAAACTGTTGCTTCTACAATAATTAACAAACCGGTTAGTTCTGCTCTCATTACCTTACCCTCTGCTAGGTTCATTTAACAATATTTTATCTGGCAATTTGCAAACCATGACTTTATTACTTTTATATATTTAAGTTTCGGAATTAAATTTTCCAATTGCCTCTACCCCCTTCGAGTGTTTTAAGGTTACAAATTCATTCGAGTTGTTCATACCTGAATTTTTGGAAATTCAGTACACTTCATATCACGGGGTTTATCCTAAGCAAATAATAACATAAAAAATATTGATCAATAGTTATTAACAAGGAGAAATATATCACGCTCAAAAAATTAAATAAAAAGAAGATACGAGGATTTTTTTAAAGTTAATTTTTGTTTTCATTATTCCATATTTTTTACATATAAAATTTAGTTTTGTTGTTTGTAAGGATGGGCGGGTAAACATGGGCGTTTATACTGTGGGAAATGTAAAAGCACCGCCAGATTGTAAGCATAAAAGTTTCTAGGCCAGAAATGTGTCGGATTACAGAAGTTTCTTACCTTTCTTGAGAATGTTGCCTCGGGCAAATTGTCCTAAATATTTACTCTTTTGACTTTGAGTCGGAATGGGAACACGCTTTTGTGACTTCGAGAGGCATCAGTACAAAATACGATTCAGAGAAATAATTTTAAGCCAAGAACTCCTTGTCCGATAAGATCAACTTTGTTAAATTCAAAAATTTAATTTTTTGCAGTCTACCTAATTCACAGATAGAAAAAAATATTTATACTAAACAAATGTCTCATTTCCCTTTAATATTAGAAATATTATAATAAATATATAATATAAATAATACAAAATTAATATTAGATTCTGTCTAAAAAAATTAAAGCATATTTGTTTAGTTAGTTTTTTAATCTTTATTTATAAATACATAAAAAATTTGTTTCCCGTTATTTTATGAGAAATAATATGAAGGTGGGGCTAGTATGTCGATCCACTTTTTGCAAATGATGGCTTTTACCGTTTTTGTTGTTTACGACTATCCGGGGATTTCAAGCATTAAATGCTCATCATGGGTTGAAGAAGTTACAAACTAAGCTGTAAGCTTACAATTTATATCGGGACACGGGTTCGTAACTTCTGCAACCTGATGATGAGCGTTTATTCTCAAAATCTGGATATTTGTAAAAAAACAGAGCCAATGTGTAAGAGCCATCCTCTACCAAAAATGAGTTTTACATTTGCGTGCGAGAATACAATTTTTTCTGCTCCTCTTTGATCGTTTTCTTTTCCTTTTTGTAATACTGTTAACACTGATAAAAATTTTCTAATAGTTATAAAAAAAATTAAATTAAAAAAGTTAAAACTGTTTAAATCTACAATAAATCAAAGAAATTTTCCCTTGTTCCTTTTCTCAGGCGATATGAAATAATAAATTTTTTTCATAGCGGTCCGCGATCGTTGATGATTTGTAACGCGAGATGAAAAGTGGACCGTAGGCGTCAGTTGGATTGGAAAGTTGAGATACTTTACCTTGAACGCTTTCTGAGAACAAAACAGTCAATTACACCAAACACTGTTCCCAACGGCTCGGACCTAATTCCCGACCGACTTTATTATCCGGAGATCACGCTTTAAGGTTACGACAGGTTTTGATCAATTCAGAATTACTTAGAAACGAAAAATATGTCTCAAAAGAATAATTTATAGACAATGGAATATAAATAATAATAGCTTTTACACTATTTTTACTTTAAGAAAAGAATTAGAAAAAATAAGAAATTATAATGAAATTCCTTGAAATTTAACATGAAATAGTAAAGAAGAGTAATAAATAATTACTCTACTGGCAATTGCTTTAAAATAGGAGAGAATATTATTTTTATTTATATTTATTGTGGTTAGTTTTAAGACAAACTACATCGGTCATTGCGAATCCTCATGTATTTTCCATTCTTTTTTTTTCTTCTCACATTTTAATTGCTAATTTTCTTTTATAAAGATGCAGCCTAGTTATATTTACATCAAACAAGCTTTTGATGTTATGGTAACCGATTCCTTCTCATTTTCTCTACCCTATTGCCACCCTCTCACTCTCTCTCTCTCTCTCTCTCTCTCTCTCTCTCTCTCTCTCTCTCTCTTTCTCTCTATTCCAGTGCATAGTCAGTCAAGTATTAAATTATACACATAATACACACAAAATACATTATACATACAATAAAAATATACATATTTAAAAACCAAATTAGCCTGGTAATATTCATGCTTTCCCAGAATTCTTGATAGCTAGGGAAGATCCAATAATGTTTAAGCCTTTGAGAGGTCATTCACGATTTACATATTACCAGAAGATATACTAATATTAAGTATGAAAATAAGGTGAAACAAGATAATGTTAGAAATACTGGAAGAGAAGAGCTCACACTCAGTCAGTAAAGTGCTGCAAGAAATGGCCTTTTCTAAAACGACCCAATTTCCCCCAAACGCCCTGCATTCGGAAAGCTCTATTTTCTACAAATCCTATGTTGACCAATTGCTGAAAAGTGTTTCCGACGGCTGGTCAAAGCATAATAGAAGAAGAAGCCTGAAGCGAGAAATTTCTGTGATAAGAAACCCAGTATGTTAGATAAAAGGAGTGGATTTTTTACGGATATTTGGAAGTTGGGTTGCCGGTGTTTTTATAAGCAAAGCTTATGTCGGCGTAAATCCAGCGGCCCTGAATTCGAACCCGGACCTGTACTTTACAGTGATGAGCCGAACGAAAGCAGCCTCCGACGCACTTCTAAATGTTTATGTGAGAAATCCACGGGAATTAGCCCTCAGCAAAATATGTATGCGTCAAGAGAAAAAATTCGCTGGTAGCTCCATTCATACTAATAAATGAAATTCACTTGTAAACAATAGGAGATATAAATAAAACCTGTTTCTCATTACACAACATGTTAATTTGTAGAGGACTCGATATACCAAGGAGATCAATGGATCTAGCCCGCCATTCTCGCTAATAAATACATTCCTTCCAAAATAACACATCAGACAAATGTTTAGTAATTTATAGGTAAATAGCTACATAAATAAATAGTTTACGGCATTTCTGGATGTGTGGCATTCAGCCAGCGATCTGTGCCCTGGTCATAAGTCATAAGCAATGTCGAATGCACACTCGATTGTCTGCGAACCGTTGACGATTTCCTACGAGCATTATCATGGTTTCTCCCTCGTTAGGATGTGCCCTTGGGTAATCTTGCAGTGACTTTTGTTTATATAATTATTTGTAGATTTTTTGGCCATTTTTGAAATATTTCTTGCGCCAAATTTCCAATGCAGGAATATGAGTGTCAACTTCAACAATGTATGGTGGGGGTGTTGATTCTTTTCCCGCCTTCATGTTCCATTTCAGTTCCATATGTGTGCCAGAAAAATGCCCCCTTTCAGGGGTTTTATTCGTATAAACAAATCTTGTTGAACATTCTGTTGAAATTTACCACATCAATTTGAATGTGGATGCCCGACAGGCGCAGAACAGAATTCAATTGTTTATTGCAAACAATGCAATAAACTGTTGCAAACACAGAAACGCAATGTCATGAATAGAAAGGGTTTAAAATACTGTAAAAGGGCTTACAACAAACAAATACAATTAATGAAAACACATTCAGTTAAAAATTAGAAAATAATTTTTTTTGCTTTTTTACGAGGGTTCATAACAGCAGAGTTATATAAATCCTCAGGGTGCCGGTGTTTTTAAAAAAAATCCCATTTATAAGTATGTCGGGTTCGAATGCATGGCCGCTGGATTCGAACCCGGGACCTTGACCGTGTCAAAGACGAAACCTCGCGGCCACCGACGGCCCTTAAAAACAAGTTTTAAAAACTTATTTAAAAATCCTTATTTAATATGACAATATGAACTTTAAAAAAATATTAAGTTTGTAACCTTATATCTTATGTATATTTATATGCATGAATCTATAATTGTTTAATTTCATAGACTGAGTAGGATCAAATATTTTGTAATTGTGTTTGTTCTGTAGTAGTAATTAAAATATTTTCTTTAATTATAGTGGAATAATTTATTCATATTGTCTCATTGATAATTAATTTAAAGCTGATATTGGAACCTATTTTTAATACACAATATAAAAATTTGATAAAATTTAACTTAAAAATATCATAACATGCAAGTCCTATTTGTGTATAAAGTTTACTTTCGAGAAAAGTAGTCCAAAAGTAACGTATTAGATTTTAATTAAAACCGAAGCAATAATTAATTTTTTTTAGAATAGTACTTACATAGTCTGTATCATATACCTTTAATAAATGTACCTATTAATTTCGTTTAACCGTATCATTTTTAAACATCGCACAATAATAATGCTTTATGATATTAGGTCAGCATACGGACTATCGCATCTTATCCGATCAGTTACAAGGTTAATGATGAATTTTGTAAAGGATAAATGGAGAAATCTGTGGACGCAGAATTCTGCCAAATTACGGCGGATTATCGAGGCTACACATACGTCATGTTAGGTTTAAGCATGGGCACATGCTGATGGAAAAGGACGTCAGTGCCCAATTTTTCAATGCAGAAAACAAGAAACCTGAAGGATGGCGTATGGAATCCCTGCTGAATATGCATCAAGGCACACAGGGTGAGTCATTTTATGACGTACCATTGAAAAATCAACGTATCAACGTGGGTGCGTTTAAATGTGTGTAGCTTATCTCCTTTTTTAGCAAACCAACAATGTTCAAAATCATTACAATAATTGTTCGAACAGACCTCCACTTGATGCAACACAGTAGCTTTGTCTATAACAAACCAACAATTATTTAACGTCCTATCGTCTTTTTGTGATAGACTAGGCTACTGTGTTGCAGCAAATGGAGGTCTGTTCGAATAATTATTATAATGATTTTGAACATTCTTGGTTTGTTAATAAAGGAGATTGTTACATTTATTTTATTTTTCCTTTAGCAGAAAAAAGGAGATTGTTACATTTACTTTTTTCTACTTTACCAGAAAAGAACTCTTAAACCTTAATAAAATTAATTTGTGAAGATTTTTTTTAATTTTTACATTTTGTTTGTATAATGTTTTAATAATATTTGTTTTGTTTATTTTCCTTCCAACCTACTAAAATTAATTTGTAATGAATGTTGCGTCGAAAAGCGACGCCTATTTTTTGGTACGAGAGTAACAAAGTAAAATGTGCCGAGTCAGATTTAAACGCGCCCACGTTGATATTCCGATGGTGCGTGAAAAAAAATGACTCAACGTCTATATATATATTATACTACACTAATCACATCGTAAGCGTATATTATAATACGTAATTATTATACGTATTATAATACGTAATATATATATATATATTATAATACGTAATATATATATATATATACATACATCTAATAAGTTTTATTCACACCAATACTCAGTACACTAATCACATCCTAAATAACATCCGTATATATATATATATACGGATGTTATGTGTACTGAGTATTGGTGTGAATAAAACTTATTAGAAGGAATATCGAGTAATCTAGGGTAAGGGAATGAAGTTTAAAGTGTGTTAGGAATTTATTAGCGAGAATATAGAAAATTACGTGGGCTGTGTTTGTCGTATATATCTCATATTCCTATTCTTTTATCAGTATCCAGTAACAATAACATCAAAAAGTTAGCAAGTTAAGAAAACAAGAGAATATGAGAGTGCTAGTGAGAAAGATGCGTAAATAAAAATAAGAGATTCTGTTTTGTGCGCAGGTGCCGGCGATAAACCACTATATGTTTGTGCCACAACTCCACTGGACCTTCTCAATTAAATAACGCTATTTTTACGTCGGACTTTTAATTATCACATCCGCATAATATGTGTTTATAATTTCTAATCACTGTATACTTGTCTGAGCATGGGGAAGTGTTGATTTATTAAGGGTTGAAACTTTGACAATAACAAGTTACGTTATCTCGAGCAATCGGAAGAGTGAAGGGAAAATTTCAAGACGAGTAATAACTCATTCAATTTCGCTATAAATTACCCAAAATAATAGCAAAACAAAAATTATATTTGTTGTAAAAATTTTCAACGAACGTAAAAAAATTGAGGTAATAGATTTAAAAAGTCATCTAATTATCCAATTCATTATACTTAATTGTTCGAACTAGCAATCTTCGTGCAGTAATGAAAATAGAATACATTTCACTTCAAGATATTTCCAGTTACAAACTGACCGAGGAAAAATGAAAATTACTTATGAAATAGGATTGTTTCACTGTGATAGAGATAAAATGTCACAGGTGTGTCGGCAATAGCGTCTCGTGGGATCGCCTCTTGTCATTTCATGCTCCTTGCAGAATATCCAAAGTTGATGGCGTATCTTTGCAACAATTCTGTTCGAAAAGATACACAAAAATAGGCAAGCCAATCGATGTCACCGCATAAGAGGGCGACATAAGGGGTTTTCATCTGTATTGGATGGGCCTAAATTTTGAAGCCTTGCCAACAATCTTCGCAAGAGCAGCGACATCCATATATCAGTTTCGGATAGTTGGAGAGGCTTAAGTAAACAACGCAACATTTTACAGTAAAATTCAAGAAAAATTATGATTCAAATGGATCACTTGACAGTGATTGACAACTTAAGAAGGTAGCGTGACAAACAGCTGGGTTACTTTTCTTACTTTGTTTTTCTATTTCTTTGGATTTGGTGAATTTTTATTTCAAAATGCATTTTCAATTGCTTATGTACTTTCTTATCAATTAATAATATATAATAATTTGTTGGGCTGGTTAAGGGGCGGTCAAGAATGAGGTAGTTTAGAAAAAATTTCTTTTTTTTTTGGCGTTTCGACTTTTATTCGGGTCTTCTTCAGGGCATTAAGTGTAGTGGAATTCTTACACGGTCATATTGGTGTCGTGTTTAATTGTTGTGTTTTCCAACAAACACCAACATCAAAAACATACAAAAAGCCACACAAAAATTTAAAACAAACTTTTTAAAATTGAAATTCAAACTTGCATCTACATTAAATGCTCAGATTGCATAAAAATGAGACAAACCGTTTTCAGTAAGAGTTCTATAGACTATATTTTAGATGGAAAGGCAGTTTTTGAGATGTAATCTACGGAAAAGACGGAAGGTTTCATAATGGCCGAAACCATGTCGAGTTCATAAATGCAAGTAAACCAAAACACTGATTACCAACTTTCAATTATTTGAAGCACTTCTAAACCTTAGAATTTTATGAGACATTCTGAATTTATGGGAAAAAAGGTAATTAAACAAATGCTTTTTGTTAGATTATTATGCCCTTACAAGTCATGAAAATATATGCCACTACCTAATCTTCCTTCCTTTTTTGTACAAACTTCAATCAAAAATGAAGATAAACATTTTGTTACAAATACATAAAAGTAAAAATTGTAGTATATTGAAAAAAACGTAATTACAGATAATTAACATAGAAACGGAAATTTAATTAATTAATTAAATTACCTCGCTTGTCGGATTAAATGTAACAACAATAGAAAAAAAAGGATATTTAAGCACAAAGTTTGACAGTCTAAGCCTTCTAGGAGCGCCACTTTCCAGGTCTAATTATATAACAATAAAATTTTACCAAGTTAAATAAACATTCGTGTGTAACAATGGGATAATTTCAACTGAAAATGTATTCAATTTCCTTAGCTCAATTCTTCTCGTCTAAATATACTTTTACAAAATGGTAACAAAAGCCAATTGTTGCATAAAATAGAAACTTGTCAGGGTGTGTTTTTCCTTAACTGAACATCGAGGTGTCAAAATGTAAAATTACACATTTATTTTCAGTTCGTATTAAAATGAAATAGTTTTGTTAAATTTCTTTTAACCTGATGTGTGTTATATTTGTAACATTATTATGAAAGGTTAAAAAATTTTTGTTAAAATTTTAAAAGGAACAAAATCGTATTATAACTATTACTACATTAACTAGGTATAATTAACTATGTTTAATTATATAGTTATTTTATCATTGTTGATGTAATTATTCCTTAATAGGAGTCCTAGTTATAGTCATTTATCTTATTTAAAATTCGTTGAGGAACGACTACTCGAAAATTTTTGAATGTAGTATTAATTAAATGATATGAAATGATAAAATAAGAATTTTCAATTTAAACTATTTAAAAAAACTAATAATCCAGTTAGGGAACATGGAAGATTCGGCGTCCTAGAGCATTTTGATGCTGGAGTATTCCTGGAAGAGAAATTCAAGCTTGTGTAGAGGGGAGAATACAGCAGCGCCATACTGCGACTGCTCCGGCTAAAAAACCCAAGAGAAACAATCAATATGTCAAAAATCTTCTGAATTTCCTTATGCCGAAAAAACCAAATTTTCAAGCAAGATTGCATTCGTAATTTTAAATTTCTTTCAACTGATATACGACATAGTCATTTATAAATTTCAAATAAGAAATCCAATACAAAGGGATTTTGCACTGTTATTTGTGGTCGAAGAAAATAATGGAAAATTGAGAATTTTTCCTCACACATATTTATCGTACATTTGTGTCCATATGTGGATATGTAAACTAGTGTGAATGGTCGCTCGAAAAACGTGAAAGAACGCCGAAACCTGATTTAAATACCATAATTAATTAATGTTCGGTACATCAAACTATTTTATATTTAAAAGATGTTTCCATATTCTATGTAAGTACGTTTCAAAATACTTCAAAGAACTTGTTTATAGAATAAATGTTTTATAAGTAACAATAAAAAAATTGTTGTCGAAGGTTATGCATGGCATGTACCTGCAAAATTTGGTATCTGTTCGAAATGCAAAGAATACAATTGGCTTAAAATAAACCAGACAAGCCACTCCACATAACTTTCCCAATTCGTTGTTTTTAATGCCGTGACTGACAGGAAAATAAAACCTCGGCTTTACGGCTCTTTCTAGGTCCCTGTTAACTCATTTTAAAAATAAATTAGGCTAAAAAGACTCGTGCAGGGAAATACTGGCTTATTTGTTTCATAAAATAAAAATTGGGAAGAAAACCATTTCTGGTTATAGCAGTTTCAAAAATATTCAATTGTCTAAAAGCTAATTAAAATTGAAATTAATTTTTAAAAATTAGCTTTCAGTTATATGTATATATTATCAATTTATGTTTTTAATCGATTTGTTTTACGCATCTTTTAACATCTTTACATATGATTAATTAATTGAATTAAATATAAAATGATAAAAATTGAAAAATATATGTATATATTATTTAAGTATAGATTTTTGGAAATTTCAATATAACTAATTAGATATATACATATATTTTTTCTCCGTGATGTTTGGTTCCTATTAAAACTTTGTTGAATTTTACAAAACCTAGTTCAAAGCTTAATAACTGATCGTTTTTTCGAGAGGGTTTAATTTTTTGTCATTATAAATTAGCAGTAAAATGGAGAAATTAATTTAACTCCTACTTAATGTCTACAATTTTAACTTATTTCCAGAAGCGAAATTTATGCCATTACATTTATTCGACAAGGTTTTAAACCCATCTTACGTTTTTTACGAATTTCACATTATTACCTTCTTTTTTTTTATTATTGTAAAATATCTGATACTTTTGAAAGGAAAAAAATAGGTTTTTAGGTGTTTGGTAAACGAATATTAATTTTGGTAATTGCTAGAAAATATTTTAACACATTTGAAAAAAATTTACTTTTTTGACTTCTTTAACTATTTTCATTTTTATAATTTTTTTTCTTATCTTCGTAAAAACCAAGTCGACTGATATCTGTTTACAGATTGAAAGTTGACAACTTTCGAAAAATTTTCAATTATTTAATTAGTACATTCAGTTGCAAAAGCGACGAGAAAACCAACGTCTGCTAAATTGTCTGAGTGTAAATTAAGTTTAAGTATTTATCATTTATCTATTTATAAATTTTTCCTATAAGCGCAACTTCAACACCGAGATTTTTCCAATGATAACAAATGTTTTAATATAATATAACGCTACTGTTTGTTTGTTTTTTGTTTTTGTTTTAGCAGTTTTTTCGGTGGCAAAAGGGGAATTGGCCGTGCATTATTATCGTCGGCCCTTCATATCGAACAATGAATTGTGTTGTTTCGGCCTTTATTGATCAGAAGCGTTTCCAAATCAATACCTTCACAGAAGTCATTGAATACATATGAAGAATTTCATTCGATGAATGTCTAATTTTCGACAAGCTTGTCTCTTGTGTAAATAAACTTTTTATCAAATTTTACCACACCAGTTTTTCAAAATATACACTAACAGACATAATGAGGATGTAATTTCTGTCTGATATGTATCACATAATGTTTATAATAAATTTTTTCTCGCTTACTTATTTTATATGAAGATTGCAATTTTTCCTCGCTACTGATTTGTTTTTGGACCTGGAAAGGCCTGAGCGAGATTCTTTCCGTTAATTTTCGATTATGGTCTTTTCAAACCAACGAGAGAAAATATGAGATGATAATGGTTGAAGAAATATTCACTTAGTTTTTCTTCATCCGAACAAATATTTAAATTTTATCCGATAGGGACCTGCTTAGAATGAAGCAATAAGGGCCGAAGATGATCGCTTTCGATCGTGATTCACCGAATACCACACTGTTATTTCACACTACACCCCGTTAATCAGTCATGGAAATTGAATACAACATTCCACCAGAAGGTGCTGATGAATATTCAGCGTCCACTTCGCATCGTTCAAGACGAAATTGGAAGCCTCTCGACAGCGTCCTTTTATTTTACGTAGATTGGACGGATTGAAACATCAGCCGATATCCGGTCAAACAGAAAACGAAACCGTTGAGGATGTTGACACGAGTCCCCGGGACATGTTCATTTTATTGGTACAGAAGAAATCTCGGATAAAAACAGATTCCTCTGTGAACAGAATTTACTACCTTCCACGGTATGGTCGGCATACTTACTCGAAGCATCGGCATTTTCAGGGTATTGGGTTCCAAAGTGACACTTGTGAATTGGTATTGCCTTTGATTCCTATTGTGCGAACAAAAGACGGGAGCATCAATGCTCAAAGTTAAAAATAAATCTAAACTGTGTGAGATTGGTCGGGACAAGAAACTTTCGATGAGAATTTGATCGCGCTCAAATATGCAAACCAGGGCAGCAAAAATAAATTGTCATTGTCTGTCAGAATTTGATTAGATGGGATGTGATAAAAGTCCTTATTTTTGAAAAATTGATCATCATTGTATTTGAGTAGCTCTTTGTTAAACAATGTAATTATAAATTGCTAAAGAGAAAAAATGTTCGACATTGTATTCTCTTCCATGATAAATTCCAATGTTTCAAATGCCATCTAAGAAAACCTTGTATTAGAAATATATAAATTCATAAATTATAAATAGTTACATTTACAATTAAATATAAAAACTGACAGAAACGTATAGTAAGTTCTATACAGGGTGTATTGTAACTGGGTAACAATGCTCAAAGAAGTAAAGAATAACCAAAAATTTTGATAAATTGCGCCTTCTTGCAAATCTATCTCAACTCTTCCGATACTCTAGAAAACCATGTTTTTTTTGTTGTTTTTTTCCAATTTTTTCTACAAAGTTTGGCCACATTTTAGGGATCAGCGTTAATTATCTATGGCTAATGTACTTTCAATGTTGTCAGGCCTCATACTAAGACTAGAAACTAGAAAGTAAAAAAAAAAAAGAAAATAAGAATAGGAAAAATAATAAGAAAAAAATAAGTTACATCTACAAGCACCCGTCTCGCTGCAAAAAACTTTCAACAGCCCACACTAGTTTTCAAAGCTCTTAAGGAAGACACTCATGATATGACTACTGTCCAGGAGTTCCTGCCCCGTGATATGGAAGTGTGCATGGCATTTGGGTAATAGTAGTTCAACGCATTCACATTCATACATACGGGGTTTTTCAGTTCTCGCAATTCTCACCCCATACAAGCAACATGAGGGAAGTCTACGTCCAACATTTCAGTGTGAACGTGAGATTAGGAGTTTGTGGGCAGCATATGACCTTACCTGTCTTTTAAATTCAAATAAGTTTTATGATCTTCAAAATGATATACGTACGGTACTCCTCGAATCACCAATCGAAGAAGAACTATGGTATAGATGAACGGGTGCCTAGTGCATAGTGGACGGGATCTAACGACGGAATCCGGAAAGATGGAAAGAAGAAAGGGACCTTTGCGCCGAACCTCCTGAAGTCCAGAATTGACGCCGCTGAATTTTCATAATTCAGCGTCAACAATGTAGAGATTCATAGGGCTACATCAGTGGTGCTGACTAGATAATGACAGTGTTTTCCAAAGAGAAGACTAGCCACTTTAATAATTTTGAAAAAAATCTAATTTTAACTTTATTGAATTTGTTTGGTTTTTGAACTGTTATTGCTGTCTAAACAAGATACTTGTCAAAATTAAAAGTTAATGACCTTATATGTTGTTGCATATGTCTAGAACGAATTGAGATAGAAATGTCTAGTCGGCGATATTTAACTACCGTTGTGATCAAGTTTCACCACTTTGAGTAATACCATATACTGATGACACCCTGTACCCCATAAATCATTATTATCCAAAACGAATATATTTTATGCATTAGTGACTCTCAAAATCTCATGCTTTGCATTAGGAACGGTAGGGAAATAACTATGTTGCTATCTCTTTAGTGAACAGGTACTCTCGTAGGTAAAGTTAAAATTAATGTGCTTTTTTCGTTGATGAGAAAAGAATCTGATATGAGTTCACGCAACAAACTCATAATTTTTAAGTGTTAGTGTTGTTACATGCTTTGCGGTCTCAAATGACTGTGTACAGCACATTTAACTGTAAAAAAAAATTAATTATATAAAGATTTATACATCCTTACCAAACAAGTTTAAAACTTACTGGGTAACATAAACATGGATTTGGACATAGTTTGGATACTCATAATGTGGCGGTGTTTAAAGAATCTCAACAAAGGCAGTAGCTGATCCACGAGGAAATATTACACTTTCGCTCTTCAATCTCACTCTCTCTCTCTCTCTCTCTCTCTCTCTCTCTCTCTCTCT
>CM077102.1:21931446-21963134 GCA_039619505.1 Cimex hemipterus
CTCTCTCTCTCTCTCTCTCTCTCTCTCTCTCTCTCTCTCTCTCTCTCGCGATGTTCGCGATTTATTCATTATTTTTCTTGTTGATTGTTAGAGAGGTTCGCGACCTTAATTTGCAATTTTTTTTTAAATAAAACGGTATTAATTCTTTCTCTCTCTCTCTCTCTCTCTATATATATATATAATCACTCACTCACTCACTCACACACAAAACACCCACTGTGTTTAACAACTTACATCCAAAACTAGACGGTTTAGTTACTACACTAGTTCAATATTGTCAATTCCTAAAGATCCTATTTATTTTTCACTTAATCTAGATCCAAAGGCTATTAGCTAACTTTTATACTCATCGCTTTGATCTACGATAATAAACAATGCTACTGTAGTGTGTTTACAAAGAAAGCAGTCAGCGAGTAACCTCGCACTCATAATAGTCCTTGGATCTTTTTTTACTAATGCTAGTATTATTATTCAATTTTTGATGTTGCTAGAAAGATGTGTGGAAATAATGGATAATAATAGATTTTATTTGCATAAAATGCAATTCAGGTTTGGTAGCGACAATATAATATTCTGAATAAAATTTGCTCGTTAAAACACAGTACGAATCTGAGCGAAATAACAACCGCTAATTATTAAACAAATGTTAATGATAACGGTTTCGCTGCGGCAAACGAGAAATTCGAAACTCCGAATCCTATACGTATTGATCCGGACTTAGTTAAATCATCCCAGTTGAATTATATATCTTTCCCCTTTCCAGCAGTCGAACGGCGTCTGACAGTTACCCCCTGCCAACTCCGTGGTTTAATTTAGCATTTTTTATATACCCCAACGAAAAATGATCATTCAATACTATTACCGAGTCATATGTTGAAATAAAGTGGATAGTTTCTTCCACTGGTGATTTATTTTTACAATAAATAAATACTATTGAACTATTATGGTAATAGAATTTATTATTAAACCAAGAAAGACTCAACCGCACTTTTTTAATTTTTCCTCCTTTTTGCCATTTTTCAAATGTCGTGTAATCCGATTACAGAAATGGGAAGTTGGTGTCCGAGTGGATCGAGGTTACGGTAGCTCAAGTGGTAGAGCAGCGACGTATCTAGCCGAAGATCGTGGGTTCGAATCCCACTCGTGCCATTGACTTTTTTATATCAACCAAAAACCTTAGTTAATTGAAAGTTAAATAACCTTCAAGAAGAACGGAAATTTTTTTAGCAGTGAGAAATGTTAATTGAGCTATTCTGTTTACATACGATGTCCACTTTAGATAGAATGAAATGGTAAACTATTTATTTGTAATTAATCTGTTATTCTGTTATAGTCAAGTAAGGTATTCAGAAAAGACCGGATATAATATATTTAATAAGCATAATAAAATAAAAGATACAATTTTTAAAAAAACATAAAAGATAACTACATAATTACATTGATTGTTCTTGAGTTAAATTACCAACTCACAAGTATCATAGTAGATAGTTGGCCTTCGGAGAATGTAAATCATCATGTAAAGGATCATACTTGATTAATAATAAGAATGCGATTTTGGCACACCGATACTTTTGGTTCAGCGCTGGCCTGTTGGGAAAGAATGCTCGATGTATGCTACATAATTAAAGGTTGTTATTATTTGGCTCCATATAGAAAGCGAATAGGAAATGATAATTGTGACTGCGCACCCCGTTCATTAATTGGGTCGCCTGTTCCGAGGGTTAATGTATTTATTGGTGTGAATGTATAGTGTGAGAGGGCCGATGGCGAAATATTTAATACACCAAGACCCTCAATTAGTTTACTTACGTATAGATAGAGTGTAAAGTATGGTGGAGGAATATCGAGTTCTCGCCCACCTTAATGGGTGCATAACCATGGGGTGCTACGGGGAGGGTGCATAATCATCTGTACTACGGGGAGGCGTATTTTCGTTTCAGGTTCAAGCCCAGCTGCTTGGGTAAGGACTCAGTGGCTTAGTGGTGAGACCCCTGGCGGGTAACTAGAGAAGAGCCTGTTTCATTCGAGGCCGCGGACCGTAGTACTTGCGCATGACCTCCGAATTACCTCTCGACCTCGTGGGAATCGGATGGATCCGACTGCCGAGAGCGTAGCCAGCGAGGAGCTAAGACTACGCGGCCGACGTCTCTCCAATACGTGAGGAATGGTGGACGGGAGCGAGTGCTTGTCTGTTGCGGCCGTTTGAACTGCCTTTACATACGTATATATATGCGGCAGCAAAATAACGTATACGCAGGCATGTTACTCTTCTAATGGGTGGATAGAGATTCCACTAAAATCGAAACAACGGCCGGAGTATATCCGGAGGTTTCGACCTACACCCAGGAAGATAGTCTTTTCTATCTAGGGAGTGCGTGGGAGACATAGCCAATGCATTTCGACCACCTTTTGGGTATCCCTACGCGCGGCATTGGTTAAGTGCACAATGTTAATACACCCCCTCGATAAGGCAAGCGGGAGAAGTCGACATGTCGGCAGTTTGTTGAATGATGATGTGGGCCTCTACACCGTACATAGCTAAAAAGAAAAAAAATTACGCGCGCGGAGGTCATTCGCTCCAAACTTGAGACTCAAAACGTGTGACAAGGCCTAATCGGCCACCACCTCAATGTTGCATGATATTGCGACACCAAGTGGGAAACATACCATCCTAACTGAGTGTATGTAAACAAGAAATAGTGAGAGTATCTATGTTTAAAAACTTGCTGAGTTGGGTAATAAAATGACCTAATTGCTTAGGACTCTTGGAGCCTAATTTCAGGCCTCGTCGGACATGACCAAACGCAAAACAAGACTGCCAATACCCGAAGTAAAACGAAATAGTCAAGTTCGATTACATAATCAGTTTTGAAGCCGACAAGAGCTTATATAAATGTATTTTATTGGTGCACTGCCACCATACGCACATGATCGCACGAGAGGTAATGTTCAAGAAATGAAAAGATTGCGAACAGCTCGACAATTGTCAGTTGTCCTCATTCTTTTTTTATTCCGAATTTTGTTCTTTGAACTCTAAGAAGTATTTTCTATTCCTGTGATCCTACCTTACTTTCTTTTACTTTCTCAATACCCGGGACATTTCATCCGCCCCTTTGAATACCAATAATAGATTCTCAACAAAAATAGAACATCCATACGTATTTTTTGGAAAAGCATCGAGGTATTATATTTATAATTTCCGTTGAGGACTTGTCCTCATCCATACCAACTCGAACAGAATAAATCGGGTTCCAGGTTAATCTGTGGCAGCCGACCATCATTAACACAAAAGCCTATAGACTATTACAGCATTCTTACCCGTATATTCATCATTAATCTTACTAAGAAATACAATTATTTTTCGTTCTCCTACACTCGATAGTCATTCATTCAAATAGGATATTCATACCATATACCTAACTAACTTAGATGTAGGACGTCGAGACACTAAGATATACGGTTTTCATTCAAAATCGCTAAACCAACATTTTTGCTAATAAATACATTCAACCTCCAAAGTAAAAGATATTAATCAACGAAGGGGCAGGTTATATTACGCAATACACATACACGATTCTGAGGATATGTCACACCGTTCTTTATACATTTTTGAACCTCGAACATTACTTACATACTACTCGTACAGTCAAATATAATACTTATCATTGTAATGTAATATAAAACTTAAAATTAATTTACTAACATGACTGTATAATATTATATTAATGCCGATAAATAAACAAACAATAAAAACCGCGTACAATAAAATCTAGATAATAATAATTTGGACTATTTTATTGTAAGTTCGTACGTGTATGTTTAAATGGAATTTTTGTTTTCTACCCTTGCTATTTGTTCAATTCTTGGTTTATTTATTTTTTGATTTTCACTGTTTAAAGTATTAAACAAGAAATTTTTATATTGTTTTAACAGCTAATATAAAGGATTCCACTATTTTTGACAGTAACGATTTTCTTTGTATTTTTTTTATTGATTTAACGAAAATTACAGGTTGTCGTTCATTTTCCCTGTCCTCCTGACGAGCAGTAGACGAATTGTTTCCACATAAATAGGTAGGGTGGGTGGACCTTGGCTTGCTTGATCACCCGAATTAAACCCAGTCGATTATCCGTGGTAGCATCTAAAATGAACAATTTACTCCCCTGCATAAACTCTGTCGGACAAACGCGGCAAATAATTTCAAAAAAGTGATTTTAAGTAATGTTATTTTAATTGCTTCTTCTCATCAGATATTTCACCCTAATTGCTTCTAATATAAAAGAAATCACTTCACTTCAGTTCACCAGTTAAAAATCGATTCTTCAAAAAGGAGTTAACGTGGCTATTTCCGCTCAGTCGCTTTATAGGTTTGTGAGAATGAAATCCGTTTGACAAAGCTTGGGTGAGACTATTGGGATGATAGGAGAGTTTTCTACGGGAATTTGGTAAATTGCTTGATAAACGGGGTTTTAAGATCATTGTGGAGCGTAGTATTGGAAACAGACCATTTGTGTTTGGTAGGATGTGAGATTATTTTTAACTTAGATTTTCCACTCATAAATTTGTAGTCTTGTCGTTTTAGTTGCGTATTCTATATTATGGGGTACGTCGCAAAGTATGCAAGTCGAATAGCGAGTGTAGTCGGATATCTGCGATATAAGGGATATAGAGGATTGGTCCGAACACACAGCCTTGCGGTACTCCGATATACAGAGTGCAGTAGTTAGAGTAATTTCATCCTTGTCAGACCCGAAAGAATCCCTCTGATAAATAAGAGTGGAACTTTAAGTAGAGGGTGTTTATCAAGACTTAAATATGTACCGGAGACCCTTGTGCCACATTAGCAAACAAAGTCTCCCATAAACTATTTTTTGCACTTCAAGGAGGAGGATACGTGGTCTACAACGCGAAACATTTGCTAGCCTGGGAGACTGAGAAAAGGGAATTTAATTTTAATAGCATTATTTCAAGAAAATGTTTGTTAGAAAATGACTGATCCAGAGATGGTTTTCCACATGTTTAAAAATTTTCACGGAAGGAAGAGACAAATTCTCAAGACGGTCAAAAACTTATTGGTAACTTCAGAAATTTCGCTTTTTCCTATATTTTTGATTAATCCTCTATTTGTTAAAATTATAGTTGATTTCAATTATTTTTTCTGTTACAAGAAATGTATAAAACAACGCTTGTTTTTATCGTGTAAAGCTGTATTATTATTGTTTTTATTTTAAGAAAACTTCTAGTCAGGAATGATATAGGATAAAGCGTTTCGCCAGGTGTAAAATAAAGTTCTTTTCTGAGACAGGACTCCCAAAAACCAGGACAAAATAAATACGAGTTACAAAGATTTCTTACTTTATTTTAAAATCTTCTTTACTACAATCGCATCATATATATCTGGATGCACGGAGGGTTTTTATAGTAAAATATGAAAACAAACGGTCCATCGAATAATGTTTCCAGCTCTAGGGGTTCGGCAGCTATCGAGGAAAATCGTTATGCATTATTGAATAAAAATCCGTTCCCTCCTTTATAGCAAGAGCTTGGAAATGCTAGACAAGTGCTTTCAGGTTATCATCTCTCTCGGCCAATATAATTTAAGCTAAACATTTCTCCTGGAAAAATGTAAAAGTTCTAAACAATAAAATTATTTTCATATATTATTCTAATATTGTGAAAATTAAGCTTTTTACCAAGAAATAATTACCGAATGTCTTCTAGCATTTTTTGGTTAATAGTGATATCAAATTACAACATAATGTTTTCAGAACTACACCTTTTATCGTAATGTTGGGAGAGAAATTTTAACCTCAATTATTTAAAATTTATAATCCTTTCGTTACAACTTTTGTTGCAATTAATGGTTTCAATTTGAACTCTATCTTTACTGGAATTTTAAGTAAATACTTAAAATCAAATCGTTTTCTTCCGGCTTTTTCCCTTACCTGAATATTAAGTGCCTATTATTCTATAAATGTTTCCATCTTCTTCACTTCCAGAAAAAGCAATAGAAACGGTTTTAGTATATCTATTACAGTTCGGGAATTTCTCCCGGAGTCTTTTGTATACGGAACCGGAGTGTATTTATAATACAACCAAACAGAACAGCCCGTTTGATAGACTCTTAGCTACCAGTTAGTTTGTAAGGACCGACCAAAACGAATCTCATCATAACTCAAAAAAGAGAATTGGGCCGTGCCGTTTAATTTAATCGACTCGGATAAAATTTTACAAAAGTCTTTCGTTACCAGTGCGGTTTTCTCCCCTTTTGAATGTTTTATGTATTTTTTCTTTTGTCTTATGGAGTTTCCACTGCCGGCATGGATGTGGCCGTTAATGCAAAAAATAAATCCCTTGGCACCAACACTTCAAAGCATTGGGTCACAAACGCTTTTATGGTAAGCAGTGCCTGTTCCAAAAATCGAGTGATGCTTAAATTTCAATCAATACAGAAAGAATATGTCATACGTTTTTAAAATTGGCAAATTCATTGACGTTATTTAACAATACTGACCTTATCAATATAATTCTACCAATACGATTTTCTGTTACAATTTGTAAAAAAATCGTCTTTTTTTCTTCCAACAATAAACCAACACTTCTCCAATAAATACATTAAAGGATAACTGAATTAAATATTATAGAAAATAATGTCAAGATTATTATTATTCCTATAACAAAATATTGTAACTTTACACCTCTTTTGAATTTTATCTATTATTACTGACCATATCATATTTGAAGAAACAATTTTTTTATACGAAAATATACGTTTATTGACAATGGTAAACAATTTTGATATTCTTCTTTTTATTTTCCTCTTTTTTGGTTCTTTTCTACATTCTTTTCAATACATTTTTTGGCTTCTAATTTTCTTGCGGTCCCTGCATCAGGTATTTTTACATGTAAATAAACATCTATCAATGTAATTAATAATAATTAAGTAATGTTATGTTTAAAAAACACAGAAACTAATTAAAAAATGTGTACGTTTGATAAAATTGCAATCTTATAGTTCAGGTCTGTTATTTATTCTTGCATCCAGGGGAAGAAAAAATAGAACCCAAAAGTGCATTTGGAAATAAAAATATAATAATAAACCGGTATAGGAGTGTCTATGGGCGCTACGGTTTTTGGCATTAACATGGCACGCATCCCTATCACAAAGATCCTGACATATTTACAAATTCAAAACCTCTGATACCCCAAGGGTTCATATAACCTCTGCAAAAAAATTCATTTAAAAACCAAGAAACAAAGATATTTTCGTTTTTCTTTTACTGTCACCCAATTGATTTGTCAGTCTACCTACCTAGCATATGATCTAATTTTTTAATAATTTTGCAGTTAAATTATTTATTAACCGATGACATTTCTGTATTGCGTTTAATTTATATTCTTAATTAAGAAATCTTCTTATGTTTGGTTTTGTGTTTTTCCACCATGTACACAAACCCAAACCAAAGGATTATTCCTTGACTCCACCATCATAACTTGGGAAAAAATATTTAAAAAAATAATAATTAAGAATACTCTTACAGCGTTTGTACATTTTTTAACATACATAAGATATAACGTTATAGAATTTTTAAGGTTAAGTATAAGGATCAACTTACCAAATTATTTTCTACATTATTATGATGTATAGCCAACACATTTTTATGATATACAATTCTTTTTTTATAAGTAAATATTATAATACAAAAAAGAAAGAAAAAATTTACATATATTGCAGTGTTTACATTTTATAATTTCCACTTTATCGAGCAACACTTCATACCGTTGAATGTGAAATATCGAACAGAGTAACTCAAACCCTCCCACATTTGGATTCATTCCAAAATTCCTTGAGAGCATCTTTACTATTAATGAATTATTGGTTTTTCCACCCACCATTGACTGAATTAGAACTTGATGTGAAAGCGAAAATTGGTGATGTAGTAGGAAAAAACAAAATGGGTAGTATTCTTAGCAAATTGCAACTTCAGAGGGAGCATTTTATACCATAATTTAATGTTGTAATCTTTTTGCATTGGCAATGTGATTGATTACATAAACAAATTTTCTTAATTTGTTTTTATAATATCTGCATAACTAATTGTATAAATTGTTACAGATTACATAATTATAACATTTAAATGTAGCTAAACATGACAAGTAAGATATATGTATTTTAAGGTATTGCTGACAAAAGCAATTGCATTTTTGCATGCTTTCAGCCCTTTTTTTTGTTGCTTACGGTGGAATAAGCTTTCTTGCTTGGCCCTTAGTCCTAAATTGGCTATTGATTCAGAGGAATGGTGGGATGTTAAAGATTTATGAGCTTCACTCCTGTACTCACTGGAATTTTATCCAAGAAAATATAAAAGTTGCCCAGATGATTTAAGACTTTAATCAGACTCAAATCACGTGAAAACTTTGAATTTGAGCAAATGTAGAAGATAAAATAAATATTTTTTGTTAACTAGTATTGTGTAAATTGTTCTTATAAATTTCTTAGTGGTGTTCTATTAATTGAGCATAACAAGTTGGTAATATAATTTATTTTGGGTCTTATTGAGTGTTACGATTTGTTCTAGGTTCTTTCACTTGGTGCTGATGTCCTCCCAGAATACAAGCTCCAGTCACCAAGGATACACAAGTGGACTGTACTTCACTACAGCCCTTTCAAAGCTGTCTGGGACTGGATTATTCTTTTACTTGTCATGTACACAGCAATATTTACACCTTACACGGCAGCCTTCCTTCTTAACGAGCCTGACTATACAACTTCAAGAAAAACAAAAAAGTATGGAGATGACCCACTCGTTATAGTAGATCTCATCGGTAAGTTTTATTCAGCGTTATTGCAGCATAGTTAACTTTTCAAAAATAAATTTTGCAAATATTTTTGACAATGAAATCTATTTTTTAGTGGACGTGACTTTTATAGTAGATATTCTTATAAACTTTAGGACAACTTATGTAAATAAAAATGATGAAGTTGTCTCACATCCAGGAAAAATAGCAGTTCACTATTTAAGAGGATGGTTCCTTATTGATTTAGTAGCTGCTATTCCATTTGACCTTCTATTGTATGGATCGGACACAGATGAGGTGAGAAAAAGTCTAATTTTAAATTAGTTTATCGGTTTTATCTTTTGTCCTAACCCTTTATAAAAGGAAATAAATTTGTAGAAATTTTGTTCAAAGTGTGAGATAAAATACGAGAAAGATTTTTTGTGTTTCTTTTAGTAAATTATACAACTCTAAAAATCTGCGTTTTACAATACCATTCCATCGATAGTATGACAAATGCAAAGATTTCAAAAGTGTTTTTTGAAATGTGGAGTCAAAACCCAATTTTTTCTTCTTTTTTTTTTATTATGCTCTAATAGAAGATGAATGTACAGTTATATAAATGTTAGTTCGTAAATTTTAGTTTTCGTAGTAAAATCGTTGTGTAGGAAAACACTAACATGCACGCATGGTAAATTTGTTGACAAATTACACAAACACACAAAACATGAAATTAATTAGCTCAGAGGCAAGAAAATCAAATCAATCATTTTATTTGATTTGGTATATTGTATGTTTCAATAAGAAAAACACTTTTACATTTAGTTATTTTTGAGTAAAGTGGTTTTAGAATTCAAATCAGATGAAATCTAATACAAAGGCTAATATTTTTAACTAAATGTAAATTATTAGTGATGATGATGAGTTGTTAGGGCAATTAAATGTTTTGTTCAATTTGTATTTATTCTATTAAATTACTGTTATTTTATAAATTACAGTTTTTCTATTTCTGACTATTTTATTATAATGTCATTCTAAGACCTTAGATTGGACTAAATTTAAAATTTAAAAAACACTGAAAAATTACAAGCACGTATTTTACACATGTTAAACACAGTGACTAGTTTTTTTTTTTACCTTCTATCGGGTTGTCCGGAAAATAATGCAGGATTTTGGTATTAAACAAAAAAAAAGAAACTAGTTACTTTAAAGCAATGTTCTTTAATCAAAATAATTTCCCATACTCTCAATACATTTCTCCCAACGTGTTGGTAACTTATTAATTCCGTCTGAGTAGAATTCAGAATTTTTAGAATTGATAAAGTCAATAAATGCATTTTCCAGTTCCGTTTGATTTTTGAATATTATGTGTTGTAAGTAGTGGTCCAGGTTTCTAAAAAAATGGTAGTCAGTAGGCGAGAGGTCCGGAGAGTAGGGTGGGTGAGGCAAAGTTTCATAGCCAAGCTCCAATAATTTTTGTGACGTTACACGTGACACATGTGGTCGAGCGTTGTCATGCAACAAAATGGGCCCTTTCCGATTGACCAAAGAGGGCTTCATTACTGCCAATTTCTGATGCATGGTATTAATTTGGTTACAGTATGATTCAGCATTGATGGTTTCGCCAGGATTTAAGAAGCTGTAGTGTATTAAACCAAATGAAGCCCACCATACCGTAACCATTACCTTTTTTTGATGAGTTGGGGGCTTTGGAAAATGTATTGGAGCTTCTCCTTTGTCGAGCCACTGTCCAGAACGTCTAGTGTTATCGTAGAGAATCCACTTTTCGTCACATGTAACAATTCTGGCCAGAAATGGGTCATTTTTGTTTCGACAAAGAAGTGATGCACAAACATCAAAGCGCTGATTTTTTTGGCGATCGTTTCCAATCGCCTTGAGGTGGTCAGTGACGGTCGTTTTACTGACTTTGAGTTGCTCTGCAAGTTCTCGAACAGTTGTTTTGGGGTTTTCTTCCACCACTGATCGCAGAACATCATCATTAAGAGAGGAAGGCCTTCCACGACCTTCTTCATCTTCAAGGCTGAAATCTCCCTCCCGAAATTTTTTAAACCACCTTTGCACAGTGCACTCATTAACACAACCCTCGCCCCAGACTTGGTTAATGTTTCTAGCCGTTTGGGCTCCGCTTCGGCCGAGTTTAAACTCGTAAAAGAAAATCGTACGAAATTCTCGCTTTGACATTATAAGGATGACTGAATTATTTCCAAGTAGCGGAATGCTACAGAGGTAAACAAACAATATCATTTGGAAGAGGATTAATAAGTGTTGACATTCATACAAATGAGTAATCCTGTAAACGTAAACAGAATATTTTATATAGATTTTTTTTAATGAAAACTTAAAATCCTGCATTATTTTCCGGACAACCCAATAACAACTATCCTTTTTCATACAATATTAACCATGAAAAAATTGATTAAATAATGTGTTGTTTGATCACACCTAATCATCCTGTCTCCCCATTCTTGTAGGTTTTGCCTGTTAGATGGATTTTGCATTTAACATCTTCCATTTTAAAAAAGAAAAATACTATCTAAATTATAAAGTAATGCCACAAATAGTGGTGCTATAAAAAAATAAAATGGCATTTTACAATAGACTATGGTCAGTTGAAGCTGATGAAACTATAGCAATCTTCATAGTATTGAAGGATAGTTTGGGTAGAGAGAATAACTATGGAACAAATTTACTGTAGCAAATTGAATTAATCAGTTTAATTAATGTACACACATGGGGAAATTAATTTGAGCTACAAGTCATTTCCTCAGACATGTTTCCAATATCACTATTATGAAATAATGCTCATCTTGGTTTCGGATTTGTTCAACACAGTAGAATAACAAATTAAACGGGGCGTCGGTGGCCGCAAGGTTCCGTCTTTGGCACGGCGCTCATCACTGTAAGGTAAAGGTCCCAGGTTCGAATTCAGCGGCCCTGCATTCGCACCCGACATACTTACAAATGGGCTTTTTTTCAAAAACACCGGCACCCTGAGGGTTTATATGACCTCTGCTGTTGCGAACCCTCGTAAAAAAGAAAAAAAAAAAAGAAAGAAAAAAACAAATTAAACCTTTTACACAATTTCTTTTAAAATACATCATTGATGACTGATATTTTTCTATTATTCCATGAACATCAAGCTCTATAAAATATTGAAATAAGTAGCTTTAACTTTTACTGATAGTAAATCAGATAGTAAATTCTTTAAACATTGTATGAACAAATTAATCAGCAGAAAATAATATACCATTAGAATTTATTCAAGTGTCATGTAATTCAGGAGGACAAACTGGCACACTATTGTATGCTATAGCATTTAAATACATTCTAGCTCTTATATGAAAAATTTCTGCATCATTGTTCTAAATAAAATGAAAATAAAAAGCATCTACTGGCATATATTGCAAGATTACCTATTGTGCAGGGAGTTTGGATTTCTGCAAATGTGTACGAAACTACAAAAACAACAAAGATATTTATGTAGGAACTATAATCATTTTACTAATTACATATCTCTCCTTATCTTACCAAATTTTTAAACTGAGATAATGTTTTGTGTAATTAATTATTTATTTATTCTATATCATTATGACATTAACATAGTATAATGAATTTTTATGACTGCTTCATTTGACCAATATATTTTTGTCCATTGTTTTCATTTTAGCAACATAAAATCTACCTCACTATCAACAGACCAGATTTAGTTGTGAACTTTAAAACAAGAAGATTTACATTTTAAATTAAAAATTGATACATTTCTAATTCTAGCAGAATGGTTTAATTAAGAGTTTATGTATACATAAATATTTTAAAATAAATAAGTATACAATTTTTTTTTACTTAATAAACAATTCAAAAAGTGGTTTGAACTCCAAAAAAGGTCTGGTGAGGGGGTTGGCAGCCAATCCCTAAAATACCAAGCTAGAAATTAAAAAACAATAGGTTGGATGGAGTACTTCAATAAATCACCTACATAACTACATTTAAAAATATCCAAATTTGGTAGGCTAGCCATTAAATAAGTTCAAAAAGCAAAGATTTAAAAACACAATATTTCAATAAAAATAAAATAACCATTACAATCAGAATTAAATGTTTCCATTATTTATACATTAAGGAAAAAAGTAATCATTTTTAAACACTGCATGTTGCAAAATATGCAAAATCACTATCACATAGTAAACATTTATTTAAAACTCAATAATTTCATAAAATATGCATTCTCTATAAAGACCGTTTTTTGTTTTTTTTTTTCTACACATTAAAAAAATTTGTTTCTCTTTATTATACATATTTTTATAATTGATTTATCATTCTTTAATCCCCTATGACAACATTTGATCATTACCTTTACAATCTTTGCATCCTTATTTTATTCTGTTAATTTGTAAAACTGTAATTTATTCTTCGAATTTTAAAAAGGATTATTTTAATCCGATTTTCTATTTATGAAAAAAATTATTAAGGTAATATAAGAAAATGCACAAACTCTTTTTTATAAATATTACTATGTTGTTATTTTTTTCTGAATATTATTCTGCTGTGTTAAGATGCATGATGGAGCTATGTTAATTTCAACTGTTTTGTAGGAAACTTTTTTCATGAAATAAATATATAAACCTATGAGAAAATTGTACAAAGCACTTTGCTTGTAGGACGAAATGTGAATCTAGATAAGCTTTTAGTTATAGTTTTCAAATGTGAAGGCATAAAATAAAATAAATTATATATGTACAGTTAATGAAAGGACAAGTATTCATTATTTTTTATCACTTCTGCTAAATACTCCTGCATGTTAAACATCGGTGTAAATATTTATTAAGATATACTCTTTCGTGGAAATTCATTATTCAATGGCCTATATGTTCAAGTGCAGTTTATCTAGATTACTACATAAAATATAAATAAAGTCATACAGTATGGTTGTAAATAGCTGACAATGTTGAAAATGGCGTAGCTTCATTAATGCTGCCGGCTGAGCCTTATGTGTCAAATTTGTTTCACATATTTTCAGTTGGGCTTGGATGCCGATGAGGTCAGTTGAAAGTAGTGACAGGTTCTTTATTTTAATCGCTTTTAAAACAAGAATTGATAAATACACGCTGTCGCTTGGCACTAGTTTTTAATAGATTCCCTATAAATTCCTCTTTTTTTTGCATTATAAAATAATATAGTTTATGAAACGCATAATTTGGTTACTTCACATTCTGTATCATGTACGTTATATTACAATTTGTTTATTTAATTTACACTATAATTGCATCTGTTAAATAAAATAATATTGGAAATAGTCACATATAATGGTTAAATAAATTTGCACACCAAACAAACAAGTTTACCGATTCTAGATAGCATGAATAAAAGTAAAATACAATAATTAAAATAAATAACCACATCTCTAAATGGCATCCCCCTTATTCAATAATTTCATAAACATTCATCATAATAGCGAATTTGCTAGTGTTTTACATTTGTGACATATGTTTTACATTCTTAAGATTTCTATTTGACACTAATGTAATTAAAGAGAAGCTTATGAATGAAATAAAACAGTAAACAATTTATTAAAGTAGCCATTTTTTTGACCGCGGAACATTTGCTCGGAGATCACACGAATGCATAAAAGTTTTCTTGATTTCATATGATACAACAAAACTAAAGGCGAGCTAGTTTGAAACATTCTCTCAATGGCAAATATCAGAACAGACAATTTAAAATGTCGGCAAAGAACAAATAAGAGACATAAAATATACTGTCAGTTGTAAATAGTAAAATTAACCTTCCTGTCAACCGTTTAAAAGTAAACAAATCAAACTTATTTAAACACACATATACCTAATTTTTATTGTGTTTACCTGTTTTTCTACTTAATTATTTAATTGGACATAAAATGTATCATGTTTGTAAATATACAGAAAAAATTATATTTGTACACAGGGTTGTGAATAATGACTATTCTAAAAAAAAGGTTTTACAAACGTATAAAACATATTTAAATATTTTTATAGATTAACGAAAAGAAATTTTCTTTCATTATATATAATGATTTAGTGTAAGCTTAATTTTTAATACAATAGTTTATTGTTTAAGAGTGTTGTGCAACATAGCTAGCTAAAACTTGTTTGTACTTTTCGTATTTAAAAATAAACACTAGCTATATTGCATAAACAATATCAATACAGGTAAAGTCCACAAAAATTGATTCTATGATTAAAGTAACATATATATCAATTGTAAAATATGTTTAGTTTGTTTAAATTTGCCATATGTCATAACTGTATACTGCTAAGCTCTGGAATCAATTCACTACTACAATTTTTTTTCTTTTTACATGCTGAATTTTTCTCTAAATCTAAGAGTAAACAATGTATACAAATATAATAAGGACGAATATTTGTATATACATTTTTAATTAACCACATAATTGTTTGCACCTATTCAAAACCATTTAGTTTGTGGTATTTTGCATGGATTGCTTTCTAGCTTATGCAGTTTATGTGATTTTTTCTCCCCGAAATGTCATTCTTTTTATTATTTCATTTCAATAACATACTCATGCTAGCTATACAGTTGTTAGGTGCCCTGCTTCCTTTTAACAAAATGATCGTGCAACTCATGCTAAACTAAACTTTTCTACTAGCCTACGATTTCATGGCCAATATATTATCTATTAATTTTTAATATACAAACTGCAGGTTGCACGCTTTTTTTTTTTAAAGGTTAAATTCGACCTTCAGACTAAAGTCATAGAATGGTTTTAGCCTGTGTACATAATTAGATATGTAGATGGTAGTACAACTTAGAAATGAAAAATGCTGTTTGGGTAAATCATAATATACATTGTGTAAAATATAGTTTTAAGTACAGATTTGGCAGTTAGAGCGTGTTTTGTTGGAATATTACATGGACAAGGTCATAAGTGCATGGTTAATTTAGTGTTATAAATTTAGATAGCATGAGTGAGATAGATATATTAATGTTCAGAGTGAATTAATGAAAAATTACATTTCTTATTATATGGTGTAATAATTATGTGGTTTTTGCTTAACAAAACAATTTAACTTTAACTGACAAGAGGAGAAAATTAAATATATTTTTTATCAAGGACAGCCTATTCAAAAATACATCTTTGTATATTTATTGGCATTTCATCTTAAAAGTTTATGACACTTTTTGTAAATGCAAACTGCTTTTTCTTTTCTATTTAAAAATTGATAACACTAGCCTCGATTCCACTCAGCATTTTTGCCTTGAGCACTTATTATTATAGATATTAAACTAATACTAATTGGGTGATAATTTATTTTTCAGACAACTACTTTAATGGGCCTATTGAAAACAGCAAGACTGTTAAGATTAGTAAGAGTGGCTAGAAAAATAGATAGGTATTCAGAATATGGAGCCGCTGTACTTTTGTTACTTATGGCTACATTCGCACTTATTGCTCACTGGCTTGCCTGCATTTGGTGAGTCTTAGAAAAACTGTGATTATGAGTAAATTAAGTCAATTGTAATTTTCCACCTGATTATATTTAAAAATTACAAAATTATCCTTTTATTTTGAAATAGGTATTTTATTGGAAATGCTGAAAGACCACATTTAGAAAGTAAAGTTGGTTGGTTGGATGCATTGGCTAATGATACGCATCAGTTTTATCATAACAATACGGGAGGGCCTTCTATAAAAGTAAACAATTTTTTTATTGACCGAATGAAATATTTTCTTTTTACTTAAAATAAAAAAAATTTCAGTCGAGATACATCACAGCTCTCTATTTTACATTCAGCTCTCTCACGTCGGTTGGGTTTGGTAATGTAGCGCCGAACACAGATGCTGAAAAAATATTCACAATTTGTGTTATGCTGGTTGGATGTAAGTAAACAAAATTCAAACTTTTCACCGTTAGAGTAATAAATGTATAATAACGATCTATTTCAGCTTTGATGTATGCCAGTATCTTCGGTAATGTATCAGCGATTATTCAAAGACTGTATTCCGGCACAGCTCGATATCATACACAAATGTTGAGGGTGAGGGAATTCATTCGATTTCATCAAATACCTAATCCACTGAGACAGCGATTAGAGGAGTACTTTCAGGTAATATTCTATTATTATTATTATACATACCTATCATTATTATTATTTATTTGTTTACATGTGTAGCTAAATGTCATTATACATTAATGTGTTATTTAAATTTAAAATATCTACCTATAGGTATATGTATATTCTTTGTTTAAATATAGATACCTCTTGAAATAGTACACTAGAGATAGTATAAGTTAGATATAGGCATTTTTCAAACAATATAGAAATTGTAAAAAAAAAAATTAAACATTTCTAATCCTGCAGTTAACAATTCGTTCATTACAGAAAAAAAAACATATTTGATATAATATTATGAGTAGGGGACTTTACCTAGTGGTCAGCATGAAAGACTCTCAGCGTAAATTCAATTCCAACATCACCATACTTTTTTCATGCAACTCCCCTGAACTAAATGATAAAACCTACTGAATAATACTCTCTAATGTAAGCCCTTAAGGACATTCAAAATGTATACATATATTTGGAGTACCTTTTTTTCTTAATTTAATACATACATAATTATTATTACCTTTCAATTAAACAATCCAATAACTGTTAAAATTTTAAATATATGAAAATGTAATCAGTTGATGTTCTGTTAAACAACCGTCCAACACTTTCATTGCCATTTTTTTATGCTATATTGGTTATGTGTAGACCTTCAAAGCAATATCTACAATATGTCTCTACTTTTGGAAACGTTTTCAACAAGAAGTCCTATGTTACGTGGTGCCCTGATAAACATAATATGTCACAACTGTGCCCATTTGTGATTTTATGATGAGTTCGTGCGGCGTTATGCTACATTTTACTTCTAGACCCACTTTTACTCTTAAAGAATATTCTTTCTTCTAAAACAATTTAAAAATTTTATTGAAAATTGACGTTGATATAATTGATTTGTGATAGGTAAAGACCAGATTTTCGTGTAGAATAAATCTTCAAAATGCTCAATAAAAACCATAAAATCTTCAAAAATGTTCAATAAAAACCTTAAAACATGCATAAAAATGTAGTAAAGGTGAAAATTCTCATTTAACATAGTAAAAATTTCAATCAGCATAGTGATTGTTTATTCTGTAATCAATACATTATATAGTTCTACTGCTATACTAAATTAAATATACAGCAAGATAATGACAATAAATAAAGTTTATATATTAAATATATAAAATTATTATATATTAAAAGAACAGATATGGAATAAATAACGTAAGATATACCTCAATCAAATGAAAGTATTCAAAAAAATTAAAAGCAATAAAGCACACCAAACTAATTTATTTGTAAAGTTATACCTCCTGTCATCCAGAATGTATTTCAAACCAGAAAAACTATTTAGCCATCAGTTCTGTACCCACCACTTTTGAACTATTTTTTATTTTACTTTTTTTTTTATTTTTTTTTTTATAAAGCCCTACTCTGCTCTCATATCAAAGAAATACTGAGAACAGAGAATAAGAAAGTGGGAAACGAGAAATGTGCAACTGGCTGAAAACAGCGATTGTTAAAAATAAAACAATTTCTTGAAAAATTCTAGACATTGAAAGTGGATACTTTACCGAAACTCTGTTATAAAACATATTTTGATCTCAATTCATTTAAACCGTACTGTTAGCCCATTAAAATTACATATTTACAGATTGATTCATACATTAAAAAATTGAGAAATTGCAATTGTTTTGCAGTAAAAACATGTAATTTAATGCAAAATAAGATTTGTATTGAAAGAACATCCTTTCCATGTTTTGAATTTCTGTCATGGTTTCATTACAATAAAAAAAAAAAGACAATTGCACAAGAATACAGTCTTTAATGATAGGTCAGTAGATAATTTTTTAAATAATAATCATTAATTACAACATTAGTGCCACATGGATTGTGAATTGTATTAAAACCATTTTATACCTTTTGTTATAGATTCATTCTTTGTCGCAATACCACAAAAATATTTTGATGCATTGATGTTTGATATTGTAAATTACATTACAATTAGTAGATAGTTACATATATTAGATATATATTATATATTTACTCAATAATAGATATAATAAGTACATTTAGGTAATAGAGAAGTCTCTAGGAAATATCTGTGCTAGTTTGACATGTAGAATACTATAGAAACTTTGTGTATTGTGTATAGCATGCATGGACTTACACTAATGGAATAGATATGAACAGTGTGCTGAAAGGATTTCCAGAGTGCCTTCAAGCAGACATTTGTTTACACTTAAACAGAAACTTATTGGAATCGTGTACAGCATTTGACGGCGCTTCTCCAGGTTGCTTGAGGTCAGTGGGTTTTGTGATTATGTTTATAAATGTTCATAACTTTGACACGATGTGATATTGCTCTGATGATACACTTAATTTCGCTGTCATTTTTTTAGGGCTTTATCGCTTAAATTCAAAACAACTCATGCTCCACCAGGAGATACATTAGTACACAAAGGAGATGTGTTAACATCTTTGTATTTTATTTCAAGAGGATCAATTGAGATCCTGCGAGACGAAATAGTAATGGCTATTTTAAGTAAGTGTAGTTTTATTTTTATGTTTTTATTTTAATTTTTTTTTTTCAGATGAAAAATGTATATATACTTATTTTTGTGTAGAGATTAGTGACCGTTAACGTATAATTATTCAGATATCATGAGATGCGGTCTGGTGTGATGTAGGTATCAGAAAAACATTTTCTTATATGATCTCAATAAAAGATCGAAACGCTGGCACGATAAAGAAAATGTTTTTCTGATACCTACATCACACCAGACCGCATCTCACGATATCTGAATAATAATAAATATATACTTATTGTTTGTTTTAAGGTAAAGATGATATTTTTGGAGAGAATCCATGTGGGCATACTACTATTGGCAAATCGAAGTGTAACGTTAGAGCTCTCACATATTGTGATCTCCACAAAATCCATCGGGACGATTTGTTAGATGTTTTAGAACTCTATCCGGAGTTTTACCATACTTTCACATCAAATTTGGAGATCACATTTTATTTGAGAGATGTACGTTTTAAACATGTTTTCAATTGGTTAAAATGGTTATTCATTAAACCTTTTTTTTTTAACATGCAGGAAGAGCAAGCTGGTGTGGATCCTTGGGCGAGCCGGCAAACAAGAAAAGTAACATCAAGGACGAATTCTCAAGATCTTGGTACCGGAGAAGTTGGCGGTGGTGGTAATTTTGACATGGATTTTAGAAGAAATTACTACAGGCCTTCTTTAAGAACCAGCGTCGAGAGAGGTCCTTCAATGGAAGAAAATGGAGATTTACAGTAATTATATTTTTTTATAATATTTATTTATCCATTAATATAACAAAATACAAACAATATTTTTTTTACAATCTTGCACATTGCAATGTTAAATTAATTCTTATTTTAAATAAGATTTATAAGCCCTTATAGAAAGATAATTGATACAATCATTCATTACAAAAATGAAAAATAATTTTGTAATAATGAGAAGTATTATATATTTTTATGTCAATATTATTGTGTGAAGAATTAACAAAATTAAAATCAATTTTAATCACCTAATATAGACAATAGTTATTATTTTTTATTTTATATTTTAAGGACGGTAAATACATACGGATAGACAATAGTTATTTACATTATGAAACAGCTCTAGTTTAAACCAATCCTTGGATGAAAAAAGGCTGTTTTATTGATATTGCTCTCATTTATGTCCTGTTTTATGTACATTGAAAATAAATATGAAGTGTTAAAGAGCCAATGACAGTTTGTTGAGTAGCTCATTGACCCTCAATTAGATTAATTGTACATCGTACTACAATCAGAAGGCCTCATTATAATGGTTAAGTTCGATGGTTTGGACACTCGCTCTTTTTTGTATTTAAGAATGTGTAAGTGTTCCTATGTTTAAAAACTGCATGTTTAGAGGCTGAAATTACCTAGCTGTTGACAGCCCCTGGATCCTATGCTTAGCAGTGGAACAGATAAAACGGACTGCCACTTTTTGACTGACACACTGACTTTTTTTTTTTTTTTGGTTAATTTTGGTTTGGACATCCCACACTCCATTACCTTCCAAATCTATGTTTTTGGTTACCCAGACAAACCACTGTTTTGCTGTGATGCTCCAATTCATGGTTTCAATTCAACAAGAGCACAATGAGACGGTCCGTGGAGAACCTGTCTCAAACTGCAAAGAATTTCTTATGTTGTAATAAAAAGTGTTTGTTTTTCACAAACAGTTTTTTAACAGATCAAAAGACTTTAACTGAATTTGTTTCAATTAAATAAAAAACCTGGGGACCGTGGTTGCTGAGAGGTTAGGGCATCAGACCCTCAGCTCATAGACCTCCATGGTCACAGGTTCGATAACTACCACCACTTGGATTTTTGACTCCTCCTCCTCCTCCTATCCCAAAAATTTTAAATTCTGTCCATCATAATTATGCTTAGCAAATGTAGTAGATATGACTCCATTGAGAAAAATCAAAACAAGGCCTTTTAGTTTATTCAAGATTAAGATCAATTAAAAAAAATAAACTAAGTTGTAATAAAAGTTTGTGTTTTCGAAAAATTCATTTAAACAACTCTTCTTATACTCTGCACTATTTGACCAAATGTAATCTAGTCGAGATATCTTCAATTTGTTTTATGCTTGAGCTAGTAATTCAAGACTTTTGTAAACTATAATGAGTTACAGAGGCAAAAACATGACATATTTACTTCAAAGTCTCTAATGTTTGGTGCCACAAGAAGTAAGCCATGGGCGTAAATAAGTGGTTATCAACAGGAGTGAGGTCAAGGATCTATAATGAATGAGGGAAAAGTTTGAATTGCTTCATTAATTTTTGAAATGGTCTGGCGTGGTCTTTGTTTTGCTTCAGAAAAACATTTTTGCAATTTACTGAGTAGATGAATTTTTATATGTGCCAGTTGAAAGATCATATAAGTCTTTATTGAATTAAAGGCGGTTTCTATTGGCAGGAGTATACAGGAAAACTATGGATTTTATGCATAAAGAATATTATGACTAATTTTGATCATCTTTGAAGTATTTATTTCACAACTACAACTTCATATTTTTTACTTTATTTATAATATGTTATTTGAACAAGTTTATTGTTTGTAGTGAGAAGTGCCTTGGTCATGGTATTTTAGAGTTCACGACAGAAAAGGCAGGACAAGATGTCACGCCTTTGAATTTACAATTTAATGAAAATGGTCATCGCTCAAATACCATCAGCTCAATTACTGGTAAAACATTTGATTTTATATTTATCATAAGTTGATATACACTGATCGTTCATACCCCTGAATTCTTCCTAAAATGGGTAATGTTACTAAAACACCCGCTAATTATTTTCTTTTTTCTAATCAAAATGAATAAAGCGTTTATATAACTCTATTTACTTAATGTTTATATACACATAATATACATTTATGCTAAAATAATTCAATAATAAAACAGATAACAACTGTAATCATTACATTGATTTTTCTATGACAAAACAATCTCTTAATCTTACTATTTTTGGTTTTGAATAAGTACTGCATGCAGCCAATGGTCCTGCCATTGTGCATGACGTATCTCTATTATTGAATGTTATTTCAGTTTATTTATAAATTAGTTACAATACAATCAGCGATATCAATAAAAAGATAGAAACGCAAGTAATTCTTCTGTTTAATAATTTCTACTTCACTATTTAATTTGTTTAATACATAGATGTCTAATAAGTAGATTTTTTTTATCTTAAATCAATTTTTCTAAACCCTATAATTCACTTGTATACACAACTGTTGTTATTTACAATACATAAAATGTCATTCAACTTTTAAAAGCTAATTTGCCAACAGAGATTATTATTCCATAAGTTACCATGAAGGTAATATCAAAAATTATTTTCCAATTTAATTGATAATTTGAACAAAAACAATGATTATATTTGCTTTACAAACATTCATAACTAAATATCAATTTAGGTTGTTATTATATAATATCAAATAATTCTCCACTTTCAATTTAAATTTATTAAGAAATTAGCAAAAAAAAAAGTAAAATGGACATTTTGTGGAATTACCCTTTCTAATAAGTTCTTTGATACTTATTAAATTAAAATAAGCATTAAGCATGATGTAGTGTAGTACGTGTGTGTGCGTGTGTGTGTGTATCAGGCATGTTCAGCCAACTGAAGCGCAGCCTCACAGATCTGCGCTTGCATGGCCTCAACAGTAAACAACCACCGAAAGAAGACTCTTCTAACGGTATGTTGCATAAATGTTTTACTTGTCACATTATGTTTAGATTAGAGCACGCTTTTCTTCTTCTTCCTCTTTTTTTTTTTTTTTTTTTTTTTTTAAATTCTTAATCAACCTGTTTCTAGATTGCATGATTTACTTTTAAATGTTACAGTGGGTCAAAATTGTAGAATATAAATAAGATGTTTACATTAAAAACCACAAGAGTGGTGATTACCTGATTATAAAATTTGTAACCTTGTAATTACTGTTTTTATTATGTTTTTACAAATAATTAATTTAATTGAGTAATAAGTTGAGACTGTGAAATCACCAAATTATACTTCTAATAACAATAAATAAAACTTTCACTATAATGTCATAAATTTTTTAATGTTAATTCAATTTTCTCATTATGTGATTGATTTTAATTTTATTTATTTTTTAAACTTTTATCTATTCTTAGATAAATAAAAATAAAAATTCTAAAAATAGATAAATAAAAATTTCTTAGATAAATATTCTTAGTCATTGGTTGAAAGGGTTCCAGTATTCTAGCTATTGAAGAAGGATAAAAACACACAGTTTTCAGAAAACATTTAACAAATGTTTATTAATCATTTCTTCTTCTGATTACGATGTTTACTACATAATTTGATTGGTTTAAGAAGTAAAAGTCTGGGAAAATAGTTGACAAAATAATATTAAATTAACTATTGGATATGCGTAAAAGTTTTGCTTATATTCTTGGAAATGGAAGACCAGTCAATTTTTAAATTCATCATACAAATTTTAAAAAATTTATCATATACCACCTTAGAAGGTTTTTCAATTAAAAAATTAAAACAAGTTGATATATTAAAATTTAAAAATGTATTGTTGTATCTTAGAGCATTTATTACATAACCAGCACAGGGTCATTCATTGGGAATGTTGACTACTTGCAGGTTTTTTGAGCTATTCAAATGCATTTCAACATCTTCGGTGAGGAACTCTGGAGAACTTTTCTTTGCTGAAAATGCCGAAACTTAAAAAAACCTGTGACTGGAGACAGACCCAGTAAGTGACCCTATGCCGGTTCGAATGAGTTCATGGGCTTGTAGACCAAAACCCATTAGCAACTCTAACAAAAAAAAGTGTTAATACAGGTCCCCTCCCCAAAAAAAAGTAAATGATTAAATAACTATTTTTTCCTTTTTTAAACCAATTAGCATTGATCATTTATGACTGTATGTAACCAAATGTTTGCACAAAGAGTGGGAAATCCCTTATTGTATAAATTATTGCAATCATTATCCTTCAAAAATTGTTTTACAAAATCAATGTGAAGTCAATTTTGAAAGAATGTGTATTACTTTTTAGCATTTTGAAATATTTTACTCAGATTATTTTAAATATGTCATTTCAAAAACAATCTTTTTAAATGTATAATGGATATTTATATAAATTACACTCCAAAAGAAAACAAATTATCATTATATTAATAAGAACATACAAATTTTTTAATAAACTAAATTAAATATATATTTGTGTCAAAGAGGATAAAAATATTACACAAAAATAGGATTGATTTAGGGAAGTCAACTTGACTATTCCTGCCACCTTATCAAAAGTCAACTTATTAAATTTAAATGTAGGTGAGTTCTTTTCATTTTTAGGCAAATCAATTTGCCAAAAACAGTTCATCAACTGTTGTGAAAATTGGATAAAAACGATTGGCTGAAATTTTCCAAAAATTTGATCTCCAAAAATGCATAAACCAAATATGCCCTCTGGTTTTGGTTGACAGTTACCTACTTCGCCCACAAGAAGATATAACTTTTCTCAGTGGGAAAAATAAATTATTTTGTTTTTAGAATTAATCAACTTACCTATTTGTTTCCCTGTGGCTAGATATGTGATATATGTATCAGGCACGTGGACTAGTTTTCATTAAAGTGTTGTTCAAGTTTAACCAAACCTTTAAATTCAGTTCTTATGTGAGTTTGAATGCTTGTGAGATGAGCGAAAAATTTTGTAAAGTGTCTTTTAAAAATTAAACACCTCAATAGACAAATTTTAACCCTAATATCAACAAAACAAATAAGGTTTTTAATTTCAATTGATGGCAATTATTTTACAACTATCAAATAGACTTAGAATGTCAGTCATGCTATTGTGTGATAACTTAAGATATTGCAAACAATTAAATTATTTTCTATTAATTAGCAATTAATCAAATGCAAAAAATTCCAATATTTTCTTTTACTTAATATATTATAATTTGTGTTGGCAGTTTTATTTATTTGTAGCAGCAACAGAATTGCTTTTAGCATAACTGCATATTACATTTGACAAAGAACATAAGCTAGGCCAACATTCAAAATTATTTAACATAATAATGAGAAAAGTTATATTTGATTTATTAAAAATTATTTTTGTTAGTTAATTTTGTAGTAGAAACAGCTAGGCTATAAATGTTTATATATGTGCATAATTTGCAGTAGTATTTACAAGTAAATCTAAATTTTAAGGCTCTAAGTGTTGTTTCTCTAAAAGGAATGCATAATCTGTGCCGTTCTATATGGATCGTCCAAATTGTTGTTGCTTTGATTTAAAATTAGTCGTTGAAGTATACTCTAGTTTGAATGCATAAATGAACGTAGATCACCTATAAGCTTTTTGATGGTTGGGTGTAGGGCGATCAGCAGATACAAGAATGAAACATTCGGCAAGCTCACAAAATGTGAGACGTCAAGATATCAGGGTTGCTTCGGCTACTACATCAGACTCTTCAAGAGAAACACAACCTCTTCTTGACCACCAAGCTCCAAGTAAGTATATAACATTAAAAAATAGTTAGAATTATAACTTTCAACTTTAAGTTGGAAGATAGTTTTTAATTATTTTTAATACTTCAAGCAAAACTAACTTTCTAATTCTCACATTAGAAAAATTATTTAGAAATCAACTTAAGTCCGATAAATAAGATGTTTTTCTGGATAGAATTGAAGAAAAAAAATTATGATGCATAAATAATTAATTATAAAATGGGCTTTGATGGAGAATCCCTCCCTTGAACTAAAATAATTATGTTTGGGCATGGTGAACTTGGTGCCTTTCAGTTAAAACAAAGATTTCTATATAGCATTGGAAGAAAACTTTTAACTTTATTTTTTTAAATAATAAATTGATCATCTTCAACAAGAAATTTCAATATAAAATTTGATCAAAAAGCAAAAAGCCTCTGAACAAATTGCACAACAAATACTGATTTGAGGAAAATTAAAGCGTTTATTTTTTACATTAATTATGTTATACTCATTTTTTCTCACTATTAAATCTTTTATGCTTTCAAATTATGAGCAAGACCCAATGACATAGAATTTAATATCTTCATATTTACATTATAAGGTTTTACTTATTTATTGGACAATGTACTTTTGTGGAATGTTTTGAAAATTATAGCTTTAACTCATATTTACAATTATAGGCATAATGTAGATGAAAATTTTAGAACAAAGTAGAACTCGATAAGTTTCATATTTTTGATCATAGATAAGCATGTCATTAAATCACAGTTCTTGCGGTGTAGAAGAAAAACTTTTTTTAATCTAGTTGTGTTGTTCAGATTAAATGTAGAGTTAAACAAGTCTTCTTCCAACACTAAATATTTCAATGTGTTACATCAATATACAGATAAATTCAATATACCATGAACAATATACAAATGATTAACATTAAAACATGCTTTATTTAAAATTACTCACATTAGACTAAAATTCAGGGTTAGCACATAGTTATTATTATTTAAAGATATATATTAGGGACGTGGTCGCTGGAATGGCTTAGGCATAATACACGGCGCTCATCACAAAGGTAAAAGTCCCGGGTTCAAATCCTACAGCCCTGCATTCGAACCCGGCATACTTTCAAATGGAATTTTTTTTTTTCCAAATCATCTGCACCCCGAGTGTTTAATCTCACAGTTGAAATACTCATTTTAAAAAATCAGCCTTTCATAGGCTAAACCCACACGACCTGGCATTCATGTGCAAGTGTATAACTGTTCCGCCATGTGATATGAAATATTATATATATTGGGTTAGTGCGAAATTAATGCAGATTTTGAAAATTTGTTTTATTTTCACAGGTGCTTGTCATGTAAACAAAGCTAAATTTGAATTATGAATTATAATAAATGCTGTGTTATGTTTTATAATTAATCTTATCTTTTATAAATCACTTTAGTTTATATTGAATATTTCGAAGAGCGAGATTTGAAAAAATTAAATATTTCCAAACTAGATCTCACCATCCTCTACATACAATAATAAATATGCTAAGGCTTCACAGAATTATTATACTAAGTGATAAATCATTTCACCACAAGAACATAAAGGTATACAAACAGATCCTCCATAACAGTCACGACCCGAAACACAATATCAACAGAATAATTAACAATTACAACTCAACACTAACACCATCCACTATTACAAATAAGACTACATCAAATATATCAAATACAAGCAAACCAATATCATTTCCATCCCATTTATTCAAGGCCTATCATATAAATTAAACAAATTCCTCTCACCCAATAAGTTTAAAATAGCTTTTAAAAATTATAAAACAATTCAAACACTTTTTTCCAAAATTAAAGATCCCACGCTAATAACAAATAAATATGACTTAATTTATAAAATCAATTGTTTAAACTGTCTGGCAACTCACATCAGTCTTACATCCCAATATCTGGATAAGAGAGTAAAGCAACATATCGATGATTGCATTAAATCCAAGCAAAATCCTACAGCACTCGCTACCCACGATTTTGAACACAAACACAATTTTGACTTCAGTAATCCAAAAACGTTACACACAGATCAAAACAAACATAAATGTACCTTTTATAAATGGTTTACATCAATTGGGATAAACAGCATCAATTACAGAACAGACACTCAGTCGCAGCTATGATAATATCATTAATTAAATTCAATATCAATAACATTTATATACATTATATATATATGCTATTGGTATTGAATCATCACAGCACACAAAACATATAACATATAAAACATTCATCACATTCCACACATAGTATAATTTTTTAACAATTTAGCTTTCCTTTTCCCTGTCTATATAGTCCTGAAAGGATAAACTGGCCAAACCATTACCAATGTTTTTTTTCCCATCGTCGGCTTTTTTCACCTCCAAGAAGCCAACTCCTTATACACAAATGTCTTTCTATCCCGACTTTCTTCCCCACCCTTTCAAGATTCCAACGTTTATAAACATAAAACACCACTGCCTCATTAGCATTCACAAACACGACATGCATGAATGGCTCAATTATGCAGATAACAAACACTTTGAGTGAGTAGAAATACTTTGATTGAAGATAAAAAAATATTTTTTTGCATTGCACTTTTTTCCACATCCTACATGTATTTGTAAAATTTAAACAATGTTTGTAAATCCCAGGCCCTGAAGATGATCTCAATAAAGATCAAAACGTTGGCACGATAAAGAAAATTTTTTTCTGAAACCTACATAATACCAGACCACATCTCATGATTTCCGAATAATCATAGACTAACAATCACTAATCACCTTGCATTTTGAATAATTTGTTTTATAAAAATTTAAAAAAAAGTTTTCGCTGTTTTTTTTCAAAATCTGCATTATTCTTACACCAGCCCAATATGTAACTGTTTGCAACAGAGCCTCCTGATGTCTAACACAATTTTCCTTGAGTAAAATTCTGACTTACCAAGAAATAAAAGTGTAAATCGGTGCAGAAAATTATATTTATTTATCTATCTTCAGTAATCATAATTGATATAGTTGCAATTATATAAGATATAAATCAAGGGCATCAGTGGCCAATTATTTAAGCAGTGACATGGCGCTCATCTCTGGAAGGTAAAAGTCTAGTTTGAATCCAACGGTTCTGCATTTGATCTTGATATGCTTACAAATGGGCTTTTTTCAAAAAATACCGGCACCCCGAGGGTTGATATAACCTCTGTTGTTGCAAACCCTCATTAACAACAAAAAATAAATAAAAATAACGTTTACTAATTATAGAAAAAAAATTACTATAGAAGTAATTATCAACGCAATTCATGTGCCAATAATAAGTATAAAATTGGCCAAAATTTTGCTATTTTCACATTGTATGTTATCATTAAACAATAAAATTTTCCGGGAGAATACAAAATTAAATCCTCACTGGACAAACATTTCTACTGAATTTTAAAAGAAACTTTAATAGTTTCAGAAGGATTACCTACAGGGACTGAAACTCTGGATGAGTGCCATCTGAGCAGTACCTCACATTATACAACACCTGGTTCAGCCAGTCCCTTACATTCCAATGCCCTCCTCAAAGCCCATCAACAAGGTTCGCCTTACAATTTGTGTCTCGTTTTAATTAATTTAGTATATTTAATACTAAGACTTTATTTCAGGGCCTACTTCTGTGATAACATACCCCTCAACCCACATTGAACATAAATGTTCGCACTGTGGGATTTCAAAGGCTCGTGTGGATAGTGATATTCATTTTAGGATAGATAAGATAAGCAGGTATTTATTTTTTTTTTAACATCTTCCTGAATTAAAAAAAAAATTATATTTTGAAAACTTGGCTTTTTCAGACAATTAGATGCACTAGAAAATTCAGTTTCAAGTGATGTTAGGCTCATTCTCTCCATTCTGAGACATCAGGGAAGTGGAAAAAGTGGAGAACCACTGATAGAACAAAAAGAGGTAGAACATTCTATCAAAAGTGTTTAATTTATTAAGTCTAATTGCAATTTGTTACTTTGCAGCAGCAGCCTTGGACCGAGTCCAAACCGCGACCTTCGCCCGTAAGACGAAGTTCAAGTGTTCCCCAGAATGATTCAGTACCACAAGCTCAAACAAGGTAAATAAAAAATATAAAAAAATCGATCCTATTTACAAAACGTTTTGAATAATTCTTCAGAAACCAAGACATTGCTCGACTACCCTATCCGACACTACAACCTGGTATCATTGTACCACGAAGAAGTCAGTCTCAGCCTGTGGACTTATCTCATGTATGTTCCATCAAATATAATTAACGTTAACTTTATAATATTGATTGTTATATATCAAGTCAATTCAATATATATTAACAATACTCATGATAATGTTTCCAGCCCCAGATCTTTCAGCAAAGACATAATGATGAAGCTATCATATCACCTACTTATACAGATAGGAGGTTTGTTACTATTTCATCTTTATGTCACTTTTTGAAGCATTGATAGTTTGCATTGATCAAGTCTAATTTCACAATAAAATCACTTGCAAATTTATTATAGGTTTTATTACTTTATAATATCATTTTATACATTTTTCGTATCATCATAAGGATTAGTAATAATTAATGAACATAAAAAATTAACAATTCATATGCAATTTGATCCTTACCAATCATCTTGGTCGGTATGGTCTGATCAACAAGTCAGGATAGGCAAACCAAGATGATCAATAAGAATCAAATTACAAGTTCCTCATCCAATGACAAACTTAGCGTGTGCTTATTTTTTTGTAACAATAAGATACTTGCTTTGAATTAAATTAAATGGTGGAAAATCACTAATTTATACAAGCTGAAATCTTCACACATATTTACTTTGTTTATATATATAAACCCAGGGTTGAGCCTATTCCTTTTTACAGCCTGTAGACAATTCAAACTTTTGTGTAATTTACAATGAGTTACTGGTTGGCCTTGAAAATCACCCACCCCTGCTGTTGAGAGGTTCGGATAGCTAGGTCATTTCAGTACCCAACGCAGTTCCAAAATCCAAACCCGTTCACACTCTCACTTCTCTTAAATTCTTTCTTATAATTTATTTAGTTAGGGTGGTGGAATACTTGTTTCACACTTGAGAAAAAAGTTCCTATAAACATAGTTCTTCAAACAAAGCTTTATATATAAAAAAAACCCGCAAAAACATCTAAAATCTGGGTTAATTGCTATTTTCAAGAATTACTCCCAAATGGCACCATTTCTTAAAATATGTATGTAAAAAACCTATTTGAGTATTAAATTTTGCATCCTTTTTTTTTTTTTTTTTTTTTTTTTTTGAGAGAGAGAGAGAGAGAGAGAGAGAGAGAGAGAGAGAAAATACAACACTTTTTAACTTTTTTCAGTGTTAACACTTTGAAATAAGCATTGCAGGAAGTTAAATTCTACATAAAATGTCAATGCCATCTCATAGGCCATGAATTTTTGGCAATTTTCGAAGTTTTGACTTATTAGTAAATCCCTTGAAATAAGGAAGACAGGTGAAATGAAGCGAGAACATTTATAAGCCAATGTAGCTCATAGTGAACCATTTTACGTAAAATTTAATTTTTCTACAACTTTTTTGTTCAGCATGTAATTTCCTATAAATCCTCAAAGTACCTTTTTTACGTTTGGGTCCACCCTATATAACCGACTTATTTGAGGGTTGATGGGTAATCAATATTCTGTAATGGGCTCTCTCTCTCTCTCTCTCTCTCTCTCTCTCTCTCTCTCTCTCTCTCTCTCTCTC
>CM077102.1:21963534-21983482 GCA_039619505.1 Cimex hemipterus
CTCTCTCTCTCTCTCTCTCTCTCTCTCTCTCTCTCTCTCTTTCAAGCCGCGTCCAGATGAGTGTAGTGTAACACGTAACATAACACATAATGCAAGGTGAATTCTTTGCGTGGACGCTACTACGATCATTACATGTAGTGCTCGCCACACCATTCGACCGGATCCATCGGGTCTCGGTTTTTTTGTGCAAACACAAAGGTGCCTGCAGTTCTTGTTTGGACGGCATTCTTGGCAGTTTTGTAGTGTGGACGTTCGTGATGTGGACGAACAGTCTCTTGAACTTATTGGTTTATATCGAGGAAAACTGGACATTTGGAATCCTAAAAACCTGTATTATTTCCAAAAGAATCTGAAATGGAGTGCCCTTTCATTGGGAAGAGAAGTCAAAGAATGCAAGAACAAAATTATTAGTTTGCTTGCTTAAGAGGGAAAGTAAAGAAGAATTTTCACCATAGACGCACCAAATGTTTCTTCTGGTCTTCACTGCATAATAAATATGTACAAAGTTTTGTAACCTTGAACCCTTTTCAAGATTTGTATTACATGATTCATGTTGAGTTGGTTTGCCATCCACACTGTTCACTCTAAATTACAAGTAATCTTGCATTACACATTACACCCATCTGGACCCGCCTTCACACTACACATTCATGGCAATAAATACATTCACTCTCAACAACCCTGTAGGGGCCCAATGATACCAGTAGAGCATAACACTGTTTCGTATACAGTATTACCCAGCTTCCTCCAGGAAACAAGGATCCTGCTACTCACTGCCATGCTCAAGCATGATTCTCATAATGGGCAGCATTCCTACAGGCTATGAAGACAAGGATTGCACCCTTCAACTACACATGACACATTTCATACTGTTATGATTTTATATTTGACCCAATACAAGCGCAGTCACCTGTACATAACACGGCACTGGAAGCCAACTAACCACAATTATATAAACAATTTGTAATTTAATCCTTGCCCAGTGATCTTGGTCTGTCTATCCTCACTGGGTTGGTCTGTCAGACGCGTTTCAGCATTTCGCCATCTTCAGAGTATCACTGATAGAGCAACCCACTGAGGATAGGTAGTCTAAGATGATTGGTCAAGATCCCATTGCTGGTTCATCTCCCAGAACTACAGAAGAAAATCTCACGCTTACTATATAATTCCTAAACAAGATAAGAAAGTATGATATTATAAAGATTGCTCTCTATCACCCAACTTCCCAATAAAAAAAGTATTACTTGAACAAATTTGTTACTGCACTGAACAATCAATGTATCTTGTTGTCATGTTCTGTCAATTCTTTGTTCATTGATCAAAAAACAATTCAGAGAAAAGGCGACATTATGTTATAATATGTTTTAAATGAAATTAATCCCATTTTTTATCATAACAACTGGATTAGGCTGACTTATGAAAGAGTTTTTCTCGATTTACATATAATTCACGGCTGTGGAGTACTCTTCATCCCTCCCACGGATATTGCTTCTTTAATTTAATCATGTTTAGTAATGCATTTTAGGATAGACGAACATATTAACTACAATTAAACAATATTAAAATTCAAATATAACATGAAATTAAGAAGATTTGATCATTTTACTATTAATATAAGCCGATTAGCAAAATTTGTTGTTTTGATTCAGTACTACTTGTAGGACATTAATTTTTTTAATTACCAATGAAGTAATCATAACCTATAATTTAATTATCATGAAATCAAATAAATTCCAGCTTAATTAAAATTGCAGTCATCATAAATATTTTACTTGTTAAAATCAATATTAATCAGCATGGCATGATGTATTTATCAATTAAAATGTACAATGATAATTTACTTTTTATACCTTCAGTGATGGTAGCAACGATACTTGGAGAGGATTAAGTGATCTTGGAAGAAGGAGGCAGTTATTACCGACTCGTTGTGTCACAAGCAGTGAAGAAATTGATCCTCCACCTCCACAAGCACCCATTGCAAGGCTTGATTCCCTCCAAGAAATGGTAGGTTGAATAAAACATAATTAAAAATTTTATTTAATAATTTTTTTCAATTGTAATTGTGCCCAGGAGTCTGCATTAGTATCTTCTCACTCCAGTTTGTCTGACAACCAACCTGATTCGAAGTCATCACAAGTATAGTTAAGCCCATTTAATTTTTATGATCTCACATATTTATTAGTTCCTTGCTCTGTTACCTAGTAGTATTATAATTATGGTTAACAAATGTGTTGATCAATTCGACAGAAATGAATTTCGTTCATTTTTATAAAATATTATTTATAATATGATGCCTTTCAAGTTAGGTTTACAACGCGTATAGTTTAATTTTATTGTGATAATGCCATTGCAAAACCAAATTGTTGATATTGGCTTGGAGTGCAGCTAATTAGGGGGTTGTATAATGTTAGGAAAATATGCAGTGCCTCTTATAATTTTTTTTTTTTTTTAATTAAGTAATTCTAGCAAATTTTATCTTGTACTTTATCAAATAAAATATGCACTGAGTGCATGCACTTTGTGAATTGATAAATAGTAATTAATTATCCAACCATTTGTACAATTATGCCTCATTTTAATGTCTAGGGGTGAGTTGAAAACAAATTAAATTAAATAAGGTAAAAAATTCAAATTCAAATTATCCATTTTTGTGTTCTTCATATTTACAGTATAATAAAAATAAAATAAAATATATTATTTTATGAGGTTAAAAATTTTACAAGATTGTATAAATGTTTTATAAAGGAGAGAAAACATATTTTGTGACTTATTGTTAGCGAAAGCAATCTAGATATAGCATCCCAATAGAAATTCACATCATGTAGGGTGTGATATTTTTTTGCCTCAAATATCTTTTTGTACATTTGAACATAATCAATTATTGTCTTTCTTATTTTATAATAATGGTTTACAATAAATCAAAAGCAATAGTGGTGTTGTATACATTTATTGTTGTAATATTATATTTCAAAATCTTTTTGTAAAAAAAATATATATATAAATATATTATTGTTAACATTCTTAGAAAAATAAGTTTTGTCAAATTTGTAAGTAATGTATATCATTCTTCAATGTTATTTTTGTTTCCAACACTTGTAAAGGCAATGCGAATCTCCTTCCACTCCTGGACCCTTTGGATGTAAAATGAATAAAATATTTTTTTAATAATAATCATCATTCATCAATAATCTATAACATACATCATTAACCACAACCATTTTGTATTCACAAGCAAATCCGATGCATTTCTCCAAGTGAAATACAATAATGTAGATGTGAATAAAAGCAACAAAAAAGTTTCTTGCTTAATAGACATAGAAAACAGGCAAAATGGTGTGTATAAAAATCATTATAAAAGCAACGTTGTTATTTGATTGAATATGGAAATACAGCATGCTCATTTCTTTAAGTACAAATAACAACGAAGAAAGCTTATTCATGTCTGTGTTAACTTTTATCTAGAAATAATTATTTTTCATACAAATAATGCCTTTTTGATATATATGCAATTTCTTTCATTGATACACATCTAGAATAAAAAAAAAAATGCTGCTCATATTGTATTGTAGCAAAAATTAAATTGGATGTTCTAATATAAATTATATGAAAACAAAATCAATTATGAATTTAAACATATTGATTTTTATCTACAAATATAAAGAATTAAAGCTATATACATTTTGAGAAAACTAATCATATTTATATGTATATATAAATATAAAAATTCTCCCAATTACATATATTGAAAAGCAATTGCCAAATGCTACCTGGTCAGTAAATGAACTAAGTATTTAAAAATTGGTGCTTTTTGCATTACTAATGATATGCTGTCTTATCTTAAAGACTTGGGCAGTCGTCTATTTTCTTAAATAGTCTATATTATAACTTTGGTCACATAACAATTACCATGTTTATATTTGTTGGAGATAAGACGGACCAAGAATCATATATATTGGAAAGTTTTGTAATTAATGATCAATATTTTTAAATATGGTGCTTTTAGGCAGAATTATATTTGATTTCAACATCTATTTATTTGACTTTTGATTTGATTTTTGCCCTTCTATAAGATGGCACAAATTGTGACATTAATTCAATGCAGGGTCTTGTATATAAATTCAGTTTGTAAAATAATTCATAAAAAGGTAGTTGCATTTTACAATGTCCATTTCTAAGGCAATGCTACAAGACTATAAATATTGTATTGAAAATCATATTAGCATTGTTAAAAGCTTGTAAATATTAATTTTTCTAATTATGTAATTTATTTAATTTTATTACACATAAGAAGAGCCAAAATTTTAAAAAGTTATTGCTTTTAATTTTTCTCCTCAAACCACACCTAATGGATTTAAATTTAAATTGTACGACTAATATCACGCATTTCGAGAAAAATAATTACTCAACAACAGTACGTGGAAATAAATATAGTTACATTTAGCCATGACAAATGCATTTGATGAATGACTCGACAGACCAATCCATTAAGAATGGCCAGACGAAAATGATCAATAATGACCCTAATCATAAATATGCATAACAAGTGATTGATCAGTTTTATCAATTTACAAATTCCATATTTTTTCACAAACAAATACTTGACTTCAAAATGATCTGATTGTTTGAAATTACAGTGATAAAACATGATAAATACAATAATAATAAAATAAAAGTACAGTGTCAGTGGCCGTAATGGTTTAGGTGTTGACATAGAGCTAATCACTGTAAGGTAAAGGTCCAGGGTTCGAATCCAGCGGCCCTGTTTTTGAACTTACAAGATACTTACAAATGGGCTTATTTTAAAACACCCCCCCCCCTCAGGGTTGATATGCACTGCTGTTGGGAATCCTTGTTTAAAAAATAAAACATAAACAAATCCATTCTGTAAAAGTGAGGGTTTATTTGTAGTGGCTTCTTTTTGAAATATTACAATGGTGGAATTCCAAAATATCAGTGAGGTAATTTATGCAAGATACGCTGTCGTGTGCATGCTCCATTAAGCACATTAAACATTAACAAATGAAATTAATAATAATTGGTTGTAATTTTGAAGATATTCTAAGACTCAGTAGTGATGGCAGCAACAATTTGTTTGGGTACTTGATGCAGATAAATGCATTTGTTGAATTTCCCCACATGACTTTTCTCATTATAATCAATGCATTAAGATGCATCAGGTTTGAGTGAATTGGTAAGGCTTTGCCAGAATGTAGAGTAATCACAAGGGTCTTCTAATATAATACCAGCTCATTTAACTGTAGATAAAATTTTACAGTTATTTATCGATTGATTAATTTAAATCAAACTTCGACAGTTGTTTTCAAACATTTTCAAGTATTTTCATTATTTTTCCATTTACTAAATAAATTAATGAAGGCTAATTTTTTTTTATTTTAACATTTAGAATGATTTTTCTTTTTTTAAATGTTGATGTTATGTCCTCTAAACACTATATTATTATCTGAGTTCAAAGAAACCATATCTGTGTTGTTGCGTCACATGCAAAGTCAATAACTACTGCCCTTGATAAAAATATGCATAGTAAAAATTGTATTAAAAAAAAAGAAATTGTCAGTGTCAGGATTATTTATGTATTGATACATATACAGGGTGAATTGCTACTCGTGCTACAAACTTCTCCAGTATGAGAAAATGGGCACGTTTGTGTATTTCGGAGAACGGTTTTCAATTTGAACAAAAACTAAAATGAATAAAAATAAATGAATTTTAAAAATTATTGGTGAGTTTCATGTGTTCAGGTTGATGACAAAAAGAGAAAAAATGGTGGTTCCAGGATTGCTAATGTTTGAGAGTTCAACTTTTTAGATTGGAAAAAACATAGAAACTCACCAATAATTTTTAAAATTCGTTTATTTTTATTCATTTTAGTTTTTGTTCAAATTGAAAACCGTTCTCCGAAATACACAAACGTGCCCATTTTCTCATACTGGAGAAGTTTGTAGCACGAGTAGCAATTCACCCTGTATATATTCACACAATACATGATTTGCCTAAAATTTTTCATTACAAAAGTTCAAATGCAATTCATGTCTGCAAAACTCTCTGTTCTGTCATATGTTTGTTGCCCTCTCTCACTCATTCACTCTCTCTCTTTCTTTCTTTATCTCTCACTCACTTTATCTCACTCACTCTCACATTCTGTCCCACCCTCAAATACTCACTCTCTCTCATTCTCTCTCTCTCACTCTCTCTCTCTCTCTATCTATCTATCTATCTTTCTTTCTTTCTTATCTCTCACTCACTTTATCTCACTCTCTCTCACACATTCTCTTCACTTTCACATAATCTCTCTCACTCTCTCTCACATTCTGTTCCACCCTCACATACTCACTCTCTCTCATTCTCTCTCTCTCACTCTCTCTCTCTCTCTATCTCTATCTATCTATCTTTCTTTCTTTCTTTATCTCTCACTCACTTTATCTTCCTCTCTCTCTCACACATTCTCTTCACTTTCACATAATCTCTCTCACTCTCTCTCTTTCTTTCTTTATCTATCACTCACTTTATCTCACTCTCTCTCACACATTCTCTTCACTTTCACATAATCTCTCTCACTCTCTCTCTTTCTTTCTTTATCTCTCACTCACTCTCTCTCATTCTCTCTTTCTTTCTTTATGTATCCCTCACTTTATCTCACTTTCTCTCACATTCTGTCCCACCCTCACATACTCACTCTCTCTCATTCTCTCTCTCTCACTCTCTCTCATTCACACTCTCTCTTTCTTTCTTTATCTCTCTTTCACTTTATCTCACTCTCTCTCTCTCTCTCACACATTCTCTTCACTCTCACATAATCTCTCTCTCACTCTCTCTTTTTCTTTCTTTATCTCTCACTCACTCTCTCTCATTCTCTCTCACTCTCTCTCTTTCTTTTTTTATCTCTCACTCACTCTCTCTCATTCTCTCTCACTTTCTTTCTTTATCTCTCACTCACTTTATCTCACTCTCTCTCACATTCTGTCCCACCCTCACATACTCACTCTCTCTCTCTCTCTCTCTCTCTCTCGTGGGTGTTGTGGTCGCATAATTAGCTTCAACATTAATTCTTTAATTAAACACTAAAGTTGACACACACAGTATTAATAATGGTGTTCATTTCTTAAAAGTTATAATGGTAATAAATTATATTACAATGATATCCTTGATGATAACGAAATACTGAATCTCTTATGTATACACATTTTTCTAATAATTGCTCAAAAATCTGTTAAATACAGTTAGGTTTAATTAAATTTTTATTGCTGGTTCTATCGAATTGGAACCTGCTAATAAGTCACGGAGAATTGTCGCACCGATTTTCACTAAATCAGGCTTTTACTGTTGAAATATAATCGAAGATTTTAATTTGACATAAAGATAGCGTTTGGGTTATCGTAGATGTCTGCCAGTATCAGTTTTAATTAGGAAATTACGTTAAGCAATTAACCAATTTAATATATGCTTGTTTTTTGTTTTCAGTTCAAAGTGCAAAAGGACTCTTCCATGATTTAACTCGTCTTTTAAGATTATTTCATCACGCAAATGTTCCCATTATGAACATAATATCTTATCAGAGTTAATTATAAAAATCTCATTATTAAATTTCAAAGAGAAGGGCATAGCAATCCGGTTTATGAAATATATGATAAGATTTTTTTTAACAAGGATCAAAATTTGCATAAATTTATTGTAGAGCCGAGGTTCAATTTACATATGCCTTCGTAAGATATTTAAATTAAAAGAGTTTAAAATATCAGAAACAAATTGCTTTTATTAGTTTTGGAGGATATCCGAACTATTATTGATCTGGGCCAGTCGATCAATATATATATTTTTTTTTTATATTTGAGTGTTTATGATGTTTTATCTATGCCACGTTGCTGTTATTTTCTAAACGTCTAGACTGCTGGGTAGATAATGGGAGATAGCACGCCTTCCAAGAGCCTCGGAACCTGGGTACGTGACCAGAGATCCGTACATCAACGGTCCGGGGCGGCCTTCTAGCCCTTTTGACGTCAAAGGCAGGATGGATTTTCGGCCTTTCTAGATTGGAATAAAAAGGAAGTATATTAAAACTCCAAGTACGCTGGTCCAAATAGAACAATTGACCTTTTTCAAATATAAACAACCACTTGAAATTGAACCGGGGTCCATACTCCGGGAATTAATTAACAACATTCTTATTTAGACAATAATTTCCTCCGTGATATAATCAATCGTATAGAAAAATATTAGGTCTTTAATTTGATAATGAATCCTTCTGAATTTGACCACTTTAGCTGAGCCATACTTAAATTAATTCTGCCTAATGTCACTATTTTTATGTCTTTTTCGACCTGGCTCTGTTATTTTTAAGTTTAGGAATAGTTATAGTTTTTTGTTTTGATTTCTACAGTCCGGAAAAGCATTTAGTGCCGTGTCGCCGCTTTTTAATTTAATTCAATTTTGCGAGTCGTTCGGATTTTCAGATTCTCAGATTTACATACATAGTTTTCCATTTTCTTCTTCCCGCGTCTCGCCTAATCCGTTTGTTATAAACCCGATAAGAAATGGGATTAATTTCATTTGAAACGTAAAATAATCTGTCACTTTCCCTCCCATTCTATTGATTTTTGATCAATGAACGAAGAAATTTATCTTAACTTATTTTATTCAATTTTTCTAGCTTAAATGTTGAATAAATAGAAAATTAAGATGGGGAAAAACAATATTTTACAGAGATTACTTAATGCAGTTACAAATATGTTAACTTCATACATTTTTATAGGCCAGTTGAGTGATGGAGAAAATAATTTGTTGGCGCCGTGAGGACCGGTCAAAAATTTGTTAGTTTAGAAAAACGCCTTTTACATTTTTTTTTTTTTTTGCCAACGTTTCGACTTTATTCGGTTCATCTTCGGGGCCTGTGAATTGCATTTATACACTCACCGAATAAAGGTCGAAGCGTCGGCAAAAAATGAAAATGGTGTTTCTTGGCCGCTCCTCACGATCTGTGGTCGGACTGGTCGTGCCCGGGTTATACAGAGTCAGTTTTACTCCTTGTATCCTTTTTCTCAACATTCATTTTCGGTTACTTACTTATTTTTTTTGTGGTTTGTAAGTCTGTATTTGTACCATATGAGTGCAATCTCTAACTTTTGGAGATGATCACCCGGCCGATTCTGATAAGCTCCTATCGCCCACAACCAGCAGGGCTCAAGAAGTTCCGCCGTGATGCTCAGCACGGTACCCATCGCCAGTTGGCAGAACTAGACATAAACACTTGCAAGAGGTGATAGGTCCACCTATCCGGTGACTATTCTGGGGTTTGGATCCCTGTACTACCTCGCGGCCTGGGAGTGCCAGTTTTCCTCCGGTTCCCTCACAGGCGTTCATAGTCACTCAAGGGGGCAGGGAGAATACCCTAGGTGAACGTTGTATGTGTATTTTGTGCACCATACTTTGCATTTGTTTTCTTCGGGTTCCGAGGTCCTTGGTTGCATTCATCCACATTGGTGGTGACGAGTCGACAGGGGACCTGGCATCCCCCTACCTACAAGTATATAAGTAAGTGCATGGACATTTTTAACGACCGGGGGAGGTGCACCAATTCTCCCGCCTTACAGCCACCTAGTGTGAAGTGTGACTTTGATAACTCCTAGAGGTCAATAGTATTGATGAGCAGGTGTAAATGGAGGGGTATGTGTTTGTGTTATTTATTTGGACGCAGTGTACCCTCGTGCGAGGTAAGCTATTATTGTAACACAAGCCCACTAAAAAAGCCGACCACAGGTTTTCGCACGAAAAATAGCCAACTTTGGATATGCATATTTTTTTAAGCTTTTTAAGTCACAGATCAAAGGTCTCAGTTTTTAGAGAAAAAATTGGGCTGAATAAGATAGCTTTTTAAATTTTATACTTTTCACGAAAAATCACATTGAGCTGTAGAGCCAGAAAATCGTCCTGGAGCGGCTCTCTTTGGCAATCGATAGTAAAGCTTAATAAGCTTTCAACTAATCGCCTTCCATTTTACCTGATTCCTCAACCGTTTTCGATTTATTCGTGATTTTGGGGCACAAAATGTGATTTACTAATGTATTTTAACTTGAGGCTTACTGTTCTTAAATATTTAATTTAATTTAATTCAGAATTAAACACGGATACAAGTACAAAATGTCATTGATTGTAATAATTTAATAATTAATACATTTAAATAACTTATAATATGAACGCATAGAATAATAAAGTTTTCTTTCTTCTTTAAATTTCTTTATTTCTTTATTTTTTTAAAGATTTCTTTAAATAAATTTCCTTTCAAGCGTGATTTATTTATACATATAAAACTGCTTTTTCCTGCATGGATAGGCTTGGTTTATAAACGTAAATATTATGGTGGTATTAAGGCAGACTAAGCTCAAGGAAATTCAATCAGTAACACTTAATGCAGAGTGGGGAAGACATATATTGTGGGTACTCTCATGGTGCACACGTTCATGCGACTTCATCCAGCAGTGATTTATTAAAGAGTAAGTAGCTTTTAATTAGAATTAACATTTAAGCGTACAACGAATAATGTTTTAAAAAGTTTTGTCTGGCTACATAAGTGTGATCACACATCAAAAAATTTGGATGATGCTAGTTGGAAAATTATTAGACATGCGCCGAGCAATTTTTGATCTAAGAACCGATTTGTTTTTAAATATAAGTGTCTGCATTTGTTTTGCATGTACCGAAAATAAAAATAATATGTAAGATCATCTTAAAGGATTTTAGATAGGAAAAAAGTTACAAAAACAGACGCTGCCAGTAATGTAAACCAAAGGAATTTTGAAAAATGAATTAGAATGTTTAAGCTTCACAATTTTATATAGGAATTTTCATAGCAATGAAAATTAATATTTTTTGGATCGAATCGGCGGTGAGATTTTTTTCTCACTGATAACCGACGCTCCATTTAAAAAAAATACTACCTCTCTGAACTTTACCCTAACGCCATTCAGTCGTTAGAAAACTTAATTTTTCTACTTTTATCGTCTGTCAACAAAGTTTAAATTTTATTTCGTTTCCTATTCGAATTTATTTATGAAGTACTTGTGGCCTTAGGTGTAGATTAAGTTTTAAATCCATGTACTTTCCTGTAGATCGTTTGAACGTTATGTCTAATTTTGTGATTTTTGAAAAAAAAAAAAAAAAATAGAATCATTTGGTAGGAGAAAAATTTAAGAAAATTTTTTTTCTACAAAAATTTGTACATAGCGTTTTTTTGGCGTTATGTTTTTTCCTAAAAAATTTGTTTCCAAAATCTGCGATTTGTGTTTAAAAATCAAAAAATTATTATAACTGTGACACGACTCCTCCGATCCACTGGGAACTTTACATGATTCTGGTCCTTTCTGGATCTGATTCAGAGAATAATGGATTCTCACCCGATTTAGGATAGGTCATACACACAAGGACATTTACTTTTGGTCCAACGCCCGCGAATGTGCCCGATGTGTAGGGAAAGGTTGCACGATGTGTCCTAGGCTCTATATAGAGAGCGTGTAAGAATGCCGCTTAATTGGGCTTGAACACGGCTACGAGTATTTGGGTCCTGGCTATAAAACATCGTTGATTTATCGCATTTAGTACTGATAGTTTTGTGTGTCTAAAATCCATTCTGGTCCTTCGCTAAATATAATTTTTTCCAACACTTTAATTTCAGTTCAGTTAGTAACGTTAGTGAGCAAAAAATGCTTTAATTTTCAAATTGGAATGAGATGAATTTTGTCATTAAAATAACTAATTCCGAATGTGATTCTGTTTGTAACATTTAATAAGTCCATTTAATTGGTAATGAGATCTACACAGGGTTATTCGTTTCTTTTTAAATTAACGAGGGTAAGAAAATGAATTGTTACAAAGGAAAAAGTGTCGGAGTGCTACTTCTGCAAAAATTTTCAATCGTCATCATTGATTTTCCCTAATCGCCGTAATTGGTCATAGCTTGTTTCAATAGCGCGCCAGTCCGGACATTTGTTTTTTTCACCAGGTACTTGCATGTTTTTTACTGATTGATAATTTTAAGTTCGCACAAATTTATATATTATGCTGCATGTTTAATGTTTGGTAATGTGTTTGAATATCAAGGCTAATCGTAATAAGTGTATTGGATAAGAAAAAGCTCGTTTTTAAACTGCAGAACTTAAAATGATTTATCAACTATCGCTTGGTTCAATTCTTTTCCCGTTTTGTAACAACGATCATTTCTAATTTTGTTTAGACTCGGTGTGCGATTTTTTTCCAACCCGCTTTAAAAATTTTATATCATTTACATATACTATTATTATTATAATAAATTTGTTTAATTTTTGATAAAAGTAAATCAAACTATTTCCCATTGCAGCTGTTATCTCGCAGTCTCGTGCTCGTACGTCGACCCCCATGTCTGTAAAGATCAATGATAACAACTACACTAATCGTCGTTGATTAGACAAAAATGCTGAGTGAAATGGCAAGCATTTCCATGTCCGGTTAACTAATATATGTAAGGAGTGAACTATATAAATCTATCTCAAATGGAACAAGGAAACAAATCCTTCGGCTTGCAATTTAATTCACACTTCCATCATTCATTCCTCGGTCCTTATTGTATAAACTCAAAGTTACGAAACTTATGTTACTTACACTGAATAAGTTTTTATATGTACACTAGTCACTGTGATTTCTTCAGCAAAAACTGATTCAAAATGTATTGGGTTGTCCGGAAAATAATGCAGGATTTTGGTATTAAACAAAAAAAAAAAAGAAACTAGTTACTTTAAAGCAATGTTCTTTAATCAAAATAATTTCCCATACTCTCAATACATTTCTCCCAACGTGTTGGTAACTTATTAATTCCGTCTGAGTAGAATTCAGAATTTTTAGAATTGATAAAGTCAATAAATGCATTTTCCAGTTCCGTTTGATTTTTGAATATTATGTGTTGTAAGTAGTGGTCCAGGTGTCTAAAAAAATGGTAGTCAGTAGGCGAGAGGTCCGGAGAGTAGGGTGGGTGAGGCAAAGTTTCATAGCCAAGCTCCAATAATTTTTGTGACGTTACACGTGACACATGTGGTCGAGCGTTGTCATAAACAAACTTTTCCACTTTTCCAATCGCCTTGAGGTGGTCAGCGACGGTCGTTTTACTGACTTTGAGTTGCTCTGCAAGTTCTCGAACAGTTGTTTTGGGGTTTTCTTCCACCACTGATCGCAGAACATCATCATTAAGAGAGGAAGGCCTTCCACGACCTTCTTCATCTTCAAGGCTGAAATCTCCCTCCCGAAATTTTTTAAACCACCTTTGCACAGTGCACTCATTAACACAACCCTCGCCCCAGACTTGGTTAATGTTTCTAGCCGTTTGGGCTCCGCTTCGGCCGAGTTTAAACTCGTAAAAGAAAATCGTACGAAATTCTCGCTTTGACATTATAAGGATGACTGAATTATTTCCAAGTAGCGGAATGCTACAGAGGTAAACAAACAATATCATTTGGAAGAGGATTAATAAGTGTTGACATTCATACAAATGAGTAATCCTGTAAACGTAAACAGAATATTTTATATAGATTTTTTTTAATGAAAACTTAAAATCCTGCATTATTTTCCGGACAACCCAATAATTACATTAACACACTTTTTTGCTCGTTTATTCAGCGAAAAAGTAAAATCTAGTTGTTTAAAATAGTTTTTCTCAAGCCAAGACCAAAAACTATTGGTTTATTACAAAACATTCAGGTAAGGAAAGATCCGGCGTTTCTAATCAACCATATGTACTGATAAACAACAGATATTTTTAGCTTTTGTTATCTTACTGTCATATCAAACCAATTTGGATGCGTTTTGATTGAGCAATTCATTTCAAATTATATAATCGTTTAGATGCCATTTAAATACTACTACTTCTATTATATATAATAGGCAACAAATGGAGTTATCTTTCTTACTAACAGGGAGAGGCTTGTTGAGTCCGGCTACACTGGCGGATTTTTGATGTCATACAAACGCGTTATATATTAACGAGGAAATAACTTCAGAAATTAATTGGAGATCGTGAGATGCGGTCCGGTGTGATGTAGGTTTTAGAAAAACATTTTTTTTGTCGTGCCAAAGTTTCGATCTTTATTGAGATCATCTTCAGATCTCAAAGTGTTTGTTTTCCGTGTAGATTCTTGTGTGCCATATTGAGGTGCCCTCTATCTTCAGAAACTATATTGGTGATACTTGGTAAAAGAGAAAAAAGTAATTAAAAGTTTCTTTTAACGGTAACATACCCCGTTTCAGAGGTGCGGCAACGAGTTCTCGAAAATACAAGCCGTCGTCCCACAGGGGGTATTACTTGTCCCATCCTTTATATCATCTACACTGCTGATCCTAATACAATCGCAACCGATACCACAATTTGGTCTGTAAATTTAATCCTATCCAAGCTACCTCCAACATCAAGAACACCTTGACAGGAGCATAATGTAAAGGACAAGACTGAATAGTTTCAATTTATTCAGGAGCGCTAGATTTATTCCATCACGTGTGGTTTATAAGGGCTCAAACCCTTGCAGAGTCCCCTAGGGATAGGTTGAGTTGTTTGAAAGTTATGGATAGATTGTGATTTTCCAGGAAAAAATCGGAAGCGTTGGAAAGCTAAAAGTTTGTATTCAGGAGGTTTTCGTGGGCCAAAGTATATCAACTTTATTTCTTCCTAAATAACTATTTTACCATGCAAATACAAAAAGAATTAAGAAGATAATGTTTTTATTAAATTGTTTGCCTTCTAAATGCCTCCGAATTCTTTTAAAATCACTTGGACGTAATCTTTTTCAACAGCTTAACAAAATATGCATAAAAACTATACAAAATAATTAACTTGAAAGACCTACCAAATGAAGACTGAAAATAATATTTTAAAAATGTTAAAAACGCTCATAGACGTGCCTAATATTTTCTGACCTATCATAAAAAAAGTCCCACAACCATAGAATTTTGAGAAAAATCTCGGCATTATTTGTAGAGAAAACTTTTCCAATGGGGGCATCTGATTGTGAATTTTTTATGGGGAGAAGAAGACTTATTATGACTTACAGACTGAAGAAACACTTGACTAAGGGGGTTAAGGTCGAAAGGTTCCATTATTTTCATATCTTGCAAACCAAAACGACTACGTCCTTGCCTCGACACGCACAAGTAAAGACAACAATCGTTTATATTTAGAAGGGTTTGAAAAAGTCATTATTTCCAATATATTCAGAGCTGGCCTCTGGAATGACTAACAGATCTGAAGATAATTGACCATTTTCCATACAATGTTGAACTTGAATATAAAAATTGCGATCTATATTTCATTATGGTATTAGAAGAAATGCAAACTTGTCCAGAATAATTCGAATTGGGTCACACCTTTAAAATAATTACGTTTGTCTTTTTTAACCAATTACCTATAGATTGCAAAATAAACGACGAAAACACGACTATGGATTATTTTCTTTTTTTGTTTATTAGAGCATCTATCAATTTTAATTATTGTTTGTTTATTAGTTTAATCTCAATGGAAATTGTTTAAAAAAATTGTCCTAACAAATCCTTTTCTTTTCTGCGATTCATGATGTTTACCAAATACAATGTCATGCGGTTATGCAGTTTATGAAATCGTCGTTGATCAGGGTGAGACCTCGGTGTTAAGTCTAGCCGCCGAGGTTAGACTCCAGTGAGTGCCAGAGTTTAGGTCATTTCAGCAACAATCAGTTTTTAAATCAAAACCCATCACACTTAAATACATTCTTTCTTATTTGCATACAATTCATTCATGTAGGGTCGATGGATTGTTCAATATTCCGCCTTCGGCCTTCTCACACTACACTATTCATTTTATTCACGCTAATACATGCATTCGCTGTCAATATGCAAAAAAAGAAACAGAAGCGATACATAAAATTGTATGTATGTTTTTCTACTCTATATCGATCATTTTCATATCATCATATCTAATATTATATGAACATAAATAAAACTAAATCTGGTTCTTACAGTTCGAGTTGTTTTCCTTACAAAAAGTAAGAAACATATGTTGAAATATATCAACCAATAATAACTAAATTCTATCAATAACTTTATGATCTATACTACTTATAAGTCTCCCCTAATGTAATGACCTTTAAAAAAATTATGTATCCCTTGTTTGTTTTTTTTACAGACATTATTGGATGGATAGCGGCGTGTGATAAATAAAGTTGACCATGGGCGTTTTACAATATTATCAACTAACGTTATAAATTATCCAACGATAACTATTAGAGACAGTAATTCATAAAATATCAACAATAATTTCTTCTGATATATATTAAATACGCTACAGTTTGTTTACCTTTTAAGTTTCAGTACTGGATTTGTTTTATTTTAAAATGATTTTATGTGTAAAGGTACAGGAATTCAGCGCAGTATTTGAATTTTTTTAATTGTAAAGACATATAAAAAGTATATTGGTAATAAAGTTTAACTAATTTAAATTGTTCCTTGTGAAAGTCTTCGGGACGAACCTAAAGACCGAACTGACCTTACACCTAGGTAAATATGCTACAGTTTTCCAGTCTGAAATCATCGCGATTGAACTCTGCACCATGGAAATAAAAGAACCTCATGCCAAATGAAGGCGAAGACACTAAACAGACATCGAGTTACTGACGACAGGAGTCAGTGACACTCCTGACATTGGAGTACCTTGGTCTCGAGGTGTAGAGGCAACGAAAAAGTTGACATGTTGGCGAATGAGGGAGCCAACAAAGTTTCTGTAGGTCCTGATGGATTTTTAATGAGTCCAAAACCTGGTACAACAATATATTTATATTTCGCCATATTTGAAATACATTATAGGAAACCGAACCATGATTCTGATTTGACTCCAGCACAGTGCGTTCTCAAATACTAGGTCGTCCTTAAAAGGACAATGAGGATCTTTAGCGTCCGAACGTGGCTCATGGCCATACCGGACGATTTGATTCTCAAGATGAGAGATGACGCACCTCTGGTCACGACTGAATGTGTGTTACAGCCGCAAGCGTTGGTGTATAAGCTCTCTCAGCACTGAGGGTTCAAGACGAACCTCACTCCCCGCTTGCCCATTCCGAGTGGTCGAGTCTGCATTGAGCATCAGACCGTATGCTGCGCGTAAAGCGTGAAATGCATCAGCCTGGTCTCCCATCCACTCCCTAGATAGAGACGGCCACAATCTCCCAAGGTATTAGGGCTCCTCCAGCGTAAGGACTTCCTAATCCGCTCCTGCTGCAGTTTTGTTTAATGTGGAATTGCTAATTACCCCCTAGAAGAGACTATCTTTGGTAAAGGACGCCATTCATGTAATCACCATCCACCACTTTTCACGCGTTCGAGGGAATCCGTCAGCGAAATCCCCAATGCTATACGCTTCGATGGTTTGAGCCTTCGTCTCCCATAAGGACGGCGATGCAACGGAGGTAGTACGCAAGTACTTGGGCCGAGGACACAGATAGAAGAACAGCCTCTTCTCTAAGTTTCCGCCAGGAGCATCCTCACTAAGCCACTAGGGTCTGGATTTTGGAACATTTCTGTTATCTCGTAGTACAGATGGTATTGGACCCTCCCCCGCCTATGCAGACAGGATCTGGTACCCTAACCCTCGTGTGCCTCTGATAAAGCATCCGCCGGCCCCTGCCGACACGAATCCAGCTAGCGCATTAGAGAGGTTGCCATACCTTCAAGGATGCACCATTGTTTTGCGCCTAGAAAACCTATCCATTGCAACCAAGCGTTGGGAAAGATCTCAAAGAAGTACATTGAGGGACCTGGATTGAGAAACAGAAATGAACGAGGATACGAGGCCCGACTTTTCAGGCTGCACCTCACCACCATGCCACACTGTACCACCCGTTGTCACCACATTAAATCGGCTATGGCTTCTCTGGGTAGATAAAAAATGTGATGGCGGTTCCTGACTGGGCACTGCCACTTAAGAAAGTACATGTACCGGATCTTATCTTTTGTACAGACAAATGAAACACTGCAGATATTACTAAGAAGAGGAGTAGACCGCAGAACATATATTATCTTTCTGTGTAGGTCTATGTGTAGGTTCTTGCAATTAGGACAGGAGGACTAGATACTAGGACTGCAAGCTAAATCCTACACTACGTAGCCACTGGCAAGGCATCAACAAACTTAAGCTGGTCAATAAGCTAGAAAAGCGGAGCAATATAGATCTATTCGAGATGCAGAAGTCTTTCTGGCCCCCTCTTTTATCCCTAATAAAATCAAACCTTGCTAAATTTAAAAACAAATATAAAAATTGTGATAAGACAAAAATATACGGTACTTAAAAAAACTTACTTACGATAGTATTAGAAATATGTAATAACTTTTCTCACGTCCTTCTAAGAGGAATGTTCGAGGTGAACATCAATTTTGAAATAAACCAAGGAAAAATACAACCTTTCTATGAGAAGAAAACTTGGGAATATAATTAACCCTGTTTATAAATTCTATTTTCTTCTAAAATGAAATGTAATGTATATTTGGACAACTCTCTTAAAAATAAGTAGTACATATAAACCGGTTTTTTTCATTATTATATAACTTTTACAATCAAACGATAAATAGGCCTTCGACGATTCACTGAAATGTATTTTAGAAATGGCAATCTGCTTATGTCGGAAATTTTCGCTTGGAAATGTTCTTTATCAGCGTATCTGTTTGCTCACGAGTGTGTCAGAATTAATTGCACCGTTTTCATTTCATTCCAAAAGAATAACTTAGGCTCAAACTTTCTCGTTTTAAATAGAAATATTATCTTGAAGCCCTGATAATGCTAATCGACTAAGGTGCGTTGTTTGATCTAGATAAACAAATTGTTAAGGGACGCTCACCAAGTGCTGAGTTATTTGTTTGTTAACTTACACCACTCCGTTTAATAAGTTTATCGATAATTTATTAGACTAGTAACCGTATTTATATGGAGAGATAAATTTAAAGAGTAATTAATGATAATTGGATTGCACTTGGTAAATCGGCCATTATAAGGATTTATTTTCATTAGACATTAAAAAAAAAAAGACAAAACCAGAATCAAACATACGTGACTGTACAGAAATGAATTACCAATAAATCCATGCATTCAAGGCAAATAATAAATGCAAATCACTGTTAAATAAACAAACATCGAACATAGAGTCGAATTGTCCTATAAATAACGACACACTTAAATTTAAACTGACAAAAATGAGCAGGTAAACAAAGACAAACAACTGTGTACTCAAAACAAAACAGAGACAAAAATCACACAAATATACAAATAATACTATTGTACTCTCTCTCTCTCTCTCTCTCTCTCCTCTCTCTCTCCCCCCCCCTCTCTCTCTCGTATCAACTATTTCTCTCTTTCTTTCTTTCACATTGCCTTTTCCTTTCTTTCGAACTATTGTATTCTCTATCTCTCTTTATCTTTCTTCTCTCTCTCTCTCTCTCTCTCTCTCTATCTATCTATCTATCTCTTTCTCACACTCACTCTCTGTTCTTTTATCTATCTATCTATTTAGTTCCGCCTGTCCCTTTATTTCTCTACCTAAATCTCTTTTCGTCTCTCTCGCTTCAAATCTTTCTTTCTCATTCTCTTTTCCTTTCTATGAAACTTTTGTATTCCCTATCTCTCTTTTTTCTTTCTCCTTTCCCTCTCTATTTGTCTACATATCTATGTATGTACGTTTCTATCTATCTACCTATCATTTATGTATGTCTTTTTCCTACTCACTCTCTCTCTTTTCCTTTGTTTATCTAGCTCCGCCTGTCTCTTTAGCTCTCTCTCGCATCAACTCTTTCTATCTTTCTTTCTCATTCTCTTTTCCTTTCTTTCGAACTCTTGTATTCTATATTTCTCTTTATCTTTCGTCTTTCTCTCTCTCTCTCTCTCTCTCTCTCTCTCTCTCTCTCTCTC
>CM077102.1:21983882-22061553 GCA_039619505.1 Cimex hemipterus
TTTTGATTAAAGAACATTGCTTTAAAGTAACTAGTTTCTTTTTTTTTTTTTTTAATACCAAAATCCTGCATTATTTTCCGGACAACCCAATATAAGGGACCAAGTTTAATCTGCCAGCTGTATCATTTTCTGATTTCTTTTGTTTATACTATAAGCAGACGGCTACTAGCCATGGTATTATAATTTATAATATTCGTTTGCATATTAATAAATTTCTAATAAAGTATAAAAAATAATATTTTTATAATATTATTATTATAAGTTATACAATCTAACGATGTGCGAAGAATCAACCAGTGATGCCCTTTCTAAGCTACACCTCTGCTTAACAGGACGCCATAATAAAAGATCGGGTGTAATGAAAGAGTTTTGTGAAATTTCAATTCGAGGGGGTTTTATGGTGGTTTTTATGATATTTTTTACATTAGGAATTTGGGATTGTATAATTGGAAACGAAGAAGGAAACGTTTATTATTTTTTGTATTCTGAATACGGTTATAGTTATACTTCTTGGCTGAATCCATAACATTCGATACCTTCGCCCAAATGGGTTTTACTGTCGTCTCGTAAGTTAACGTATATTGTGAAGCTTCAAGTTTGATCGTCTAGAAGTCGTCGTAAAATTATATAACGTGTAGTCAGGTCCTGCTTTTTAAACCTTCTATGTATTCTAGGTTATTCGTTTGTCGATGTACAGCCCATTGTAATAGGCATGATTAACTATATGAAAGAATTGCGTTGTTGGTATAGTGGAGTCATTATTCCACGGCGGAGAGTAAAAGTAATAAGTTAGCTGTTATAAACATCAGTGTTTTTTGCCACTTTTTTAGCCAATGTTCTATATCGATAAGGTGATTCTGTCGGGACCGATGTGATACGACACGAAGATTCTTATATAGAAATCAGTATCATCTGTAAAAGTGTGAACGAATAGTCGGGATGAGTAGGTAAATCAGCGATGTACGATGAATACAGGTTTGACCCAAGGATTCCCAACTAGCGTTAGGATTCCAGCCTTACAGGATACTAGACAGAGTTGTTACCTGGCTTTCTTGAAAAAGCGGCCATTCACGTATGATCGGAGAATAAGGTACACATACAGGTAAAAGATACTCTTGATCTTCTAAATCAAACCCAAGTGCTAGACCCTATTTTGAGGTGTCTCAAGTCTTTGGCCAAGAAAAACACCCGAGCGGTATGTTTCAGCTGGTATTTCTGGATTGTGAAGTTGTGTTTATGGAATCTCAATTTGGGTGTGTAGAATGGAAAAGATTTTCTGCTTGCAGCTCCCTAATAACGTTAATTATTGTCTTATGAATTTTTCCAATAAAATAGATATCAACTATTATGTAGGTCGGTTGTTTTCGATCATAATGAGAAGAAAGCTGATTCGAAAAATTATTTTGGCCGTTAATAATAGTACTTAAGAGTGCATGTCAATAAATCAAGCCCATAATAAAGTCATAAACGCTTGTTAGAAATCGATTTTAAGGTATGAGTAAAATAATATTATTAAACAAGACAGAAGACAGAATAAAAATTAATTTATCTTTGTCAGGATTAAATTTACTTCTCATTTATTAGCAGTTGATCATGTACTTAACGTATCAGAATAACAACGTTATTTATATCTTGTTGATACCATAACGACAAATTTAATTTCCTTTGTCAAAGAAAGTCTTCCTTTTGGTTTTGATGAATGTTTAAACCATTCATAATCAAAGATTATCAGTGGTGCTTAAACGCCTTTAATAATTTTTTTTTAATTTATAAGGCACAAAATAAAAAGCAAACAAACAAGAAAAAAAAAATAATTGCTGGGAGTTCAATAGATAAACATACAAGGGTTAGGATAGCGCCGGGGCCAAGGGGGCCGTATCAGCAAAATCTATCTTCCCCACAGGATACCATGCACACTCCGCATGTTCCTTGTCAAAACTGTTTACAATTATTCTTTTATAAATGTATTAAATGTTTACTCGTTGTCATATACAATCTGTGACGTCAGAAAAAGGTGTACCTAGAGTTTAAAGATAAACCTCTTTTTTCTAAGCCTGAATATCTTACACTATTTAATTAAGAATTTTTTCCTAACGAGGGTTCGCAGCGGCAGAGGTCAGATCAACCCTCGGTTCGAATGTAGGGCAGCTGGATTCGAACCCGGGACCTTACAGTTATGATCCCTTTCACCGCCTGAACAATTGCGAAATAAGGTTAAACTTTGGAGACCATGGATCGACAAATTCTATAATGCGCTGTCTTTTAGGTGATGCTTTTCATAAGCGTACTCTCAAAAAGTAATAAGCATAAAATATCTACTTAGTATAAAATGGAAACAAAGTAATTTTAACATAAATATGCTCGATTTTAACCCAATTTTACTAATTAACATAGCATAAGGGACGTCGCTGGCCAAAACGGTTTAGGCGTTCTCTACTGTCGCGAAACCTCGAAAAAAAATCCATTATTCATCTTCAATATTCAGTTATATTTAAATATATGTAATGATCACTGAATGTAGCTGTGAATTTATGTTGAACAAATGAAAAGAGGGAAGTTGACAATTTAAAAATGTAAAAGTTAAAACTTGTTGGGTTTTCCTTGTAACTTCTACGTACAGGCAAGGATAATGAAGAATGGTCGTCCTGCTGAAACTTCCAGAGCAGCAATGTTAAATGTCTAAATAATCAAGATATTTCGTAAATATTCTTATAGGAAATATGAAAACTGACTTAACAAGATCTACAATCCTGTTTGAAATCTACTACTACTAATAAAATTTTAAAAGACAAGTAAATCGTCATAAAGAAAGGTCAGTCAAGGAAAATTAAGATTATAATAATTTTCGATCTTAGAAAGGTCTCTTGTTGACCTGAGGAGAACTTGAGCCGAGATAACCCGTCACCATTTTCTTTTTTATCACCTTCTTTTCGAAAACATTAACAAACCGGTAAAAAAAACTAATTCAATTATCATTTTGGTAAACAATGTACAATTTCAATATTATTAAATGATTCACTGATTACATTAAAAATAATATATAAATTAAAACAATGGTATATTATACAAAGGCCCGCATTTCTTTTATATGAAGAGTTCTGTCTAAACAGCACGCAGAGTATAAGTTTTTCAATTGAATAATTTTGTAAACAGCCTAAAAACAAACCTATGGATCTCACGTCATCAATTTTCAAACCTGACATCCATGTAATGACACTAAGCACAAGAAATAATTTACAAAAGGTTACAAAATGCTTAGATGTCAGCCAGCCAAGCAGGACTTTGAAGATTTGCGCTCCTCCATCACCAATTCGAAGCTGATCTTTTAACGCCTAAAATTTCTCCAACTTCTGGGAAAACGAAATCAGATCGCTGTGTGTGTGTACTAAGGCACGGGGGGGGGGAATTGAAAACCACAAGGAGACAAGCTAGAAAAATCGGAAGCAACCCTCATACACTTGGATCGGAATAGCAAAATGGCCCGCATGCTAAAGGCACTACCTGTACTAAATAAATTATGAACTGGATAAATTTATCAGGTGCATAACAATCAAAAAAGTTCGACATCTCAACCAGCGAAACCAAAATCTACCTCTCTCATCAGGCTGACTGAGAGGTTGCCTGGTGCTGGAAACGGAACGGCCTCTTCGAAAAGGCGATAAATACGTCTAAAGGCCTTAAGGGTCTTGCCATTTCTTGTACGAAATAAATAAGATAAATTTCACATTATATCTTTCAGATCGCAGTGGAAGAACGAGCGACTTGGTCACCAATAACTCAGAACAATGATAAACAAAAAAACAAGGAAAGCCAATTAGGTGGTCACATAAATTAACGAATAACTTTCAAAAATTAAAGAATCTAACAATAGATTTCCCTCTTATACTAACGACAATTCTATGACTCAGCTAACGATGTATTCCGATTCCGGGAAGTAAATATTTTTAAAAGTGTAGTACTAGACATCAGCTAAAGCGGAATGTATGGAGTGATACTAGTACAGGTTGGAAATTAGCTTATACTGATATTTTACAAGAAATAACCATTTTAACTGAACAGATTAAAGTATTTTATTACATTATACAGTATAATTAGTTATAAATAATAATAAATAAGCTTTTTCTTTTAGGAATTTACGTTTGTAATTCATCTATTTGATTGATCCACTCGGTCGGTGGGTCGTGAGAGCAATTCATGTTTGTTGAACGCTTTTGAAAAACCTCGAATAATTAACGAGATAATAAAGATGAAATTGCCAAGCCGTGTATGTTTAAAATATGATACCGCCTATCAATGGCGAGAATTTTTAGTTCAAAAAGGCTCCTATTTGACCTAAGTTCAAGACGATAACAAAATGGGGTTTCTTCATGGCAAAACAGATAAATAGTAACGCAGAAGGCAATACCGTTTCAGTTGTTGGATATCCCTCGAGCCCGGCGCATCGTGAATTTTGAATTAAATGTGCTAGTGACCTGTGAAAACTACTTTTATTTTCGTTAAATACTTTGGGTGCGTTTGCGATCATTTCAGTTTTTTTAATTATTCGTGAAACAATTATTTCAATGGACTTAAAATACAACTTGGACTAAACTGAGGATAATATAGATATTAACCTTGGGTTAACTGCAAATAAGGAAAAACACTATAAATGTGTATTTTAATTTTAATTTCATGTACAATTGAAACAATTCTCATTGAAAAAGCTTAGCGAATTAATTATAATTCTGCATATAAAATTGTTAGTTAAAGTTTTTCCTTATTCATTACTCACTTCAAAATAATTAATAAAATTAAAATGTCTACAGTGAACTAACCATAAAATAAAATTTAATTTAACAAAATTATTTTTATAATACTCATTAACTCAAACAATAATTCATTAAAATTTATTTTTACAGAGTAAAAATGCCTACTTACGTTGAGACTCTTGTCGATGTAAGGTTGAGTACAACTGAGAATGTACCTCCCATTAGTAAGTTGTTAAATTTTAAAAATTTAACCCTTTCAGTTTATTTTACTTTTTAATTTTTTTTTTTTGTAGGTGTAAAACTCACCAACCCACGGTCTCTAATAAGAACGACATCGTTCGATCGTATAAGGCAATTTCCCACATACTTCTGCCATCAAAGTTCGAACGAGATACATCAATGGATATCGTCATCAAAAAAGAACCTATCTAAACTTATAGCTGATCTTTCACAACAGGTATTTTCTTTAAATTTCTGTCTTTCAAATTGCAATAGTGTTGATTATATATATTTATTTTTTTTTTTACAGCTCCACCATATACTGCTCACCATTTGTGTTTATTCAGTCGTCGGCATGTTACTGTTGCAGTTTATCTCCTGCTTAGTTTACATTTTTACGCACCATCTTCCAAGTGGGCTTGGTTTTCTCCTTTTGTGCATTTTGGTAATGACCGTTTTAGCAGCACAAATCATGCCATACAAACCCAAAGAGATCGTACATAAGAGCAGGTCACGAACGAGGAAGACGAAACACGATTAAACTTTTTACAAAAAGATAATTTTTTGTATGCTAGTGATGAATTAAAAGACTTAATGTAAACATTTGGCTTTGTGCAATTATGGCAGATGAAGACAGTGTTTATTGTGATGCATTGTATATAAATTTTGTATGAACTGTTTGAACAATGAATAGTTAATTGTAGTTTATACATTGACAAATCATATTTTTCACTAAAATAATTTATAAACGTTTTGAACTCACTCATTTTGATTGTTTTCCCTTCATACACAATCTCCCTTTATATATATATATTTTTTTTTTTTTCAGTATCTACCGTGATTATAATGTATTTATTTGAGTGATTGAAAAATTAAAACACCAAAGAATATTTATTTGGTATTAATTAATTGTTTATACTTATTGTAATATTATTGTTTATAATAAAGACTGATCAAGTTTATTTTATATTTGTTTTTGTAAAAAAATATATTGATTTATTTTTTAATAATTTTTCTTAATGTATAAATAAAATAGCCCAAAACTGAGAATTCTGTGGGACCCTTATATCTAAATTTTGTTGTTGTTATTGTGAACATCCAATACAATAATTTTATACTAATTGACACACTAATGACTATTCACACATTTATCAAAATATGACTTAATTGGTTTGCCACAACTGATCACATCTAGTCTTTCGTCTATTTTTCCTATTAGAAAATTATGTCAGATTATAACACATTTATTATTTATATTTTTTATTCAAACAAAATTGATAAACTAAGCTGCCTAGAGTAATCTTCTGAAAGATTATTGCATTTTTGATGTCTAATCTAATAGTTAAATCAGTTGTTTTTTTACATTAAATACGGGACAGAAAATTCTCCGAAAGCAAATAACCTATCGCTTTATGGCAAACGATCATGGTTGGTATTTTTGCCATAAAATCCAGCAGCAATCTCTAATAAATTAAATAAACACTTGCAAGGTCAATATGATTTTTATTGTTACAATAAAAAATATTTTATATTTTACATTTTAAGAATTTTCATTTACACATATATATACAAGTTACATTCGTATTGGTAACATAATTGACAGAACACAACAATTTTTTGTTGCATATAAAAAACGTAATATTATGAAATATTATTTTCTAACAAATTTTGATTTTATGACTGATGAAGGTATGAACTTTTTAAAATTGCCATTTGCGTTCTGCCTAAAATCGGGTACGTTTCCTGGCTGCTTCCAAACCTGAGTAAGGTGGGGAGAAAAAAAAAATTAAAACCCTTTTACTCTGCTTACAAATATTAAGTATTACCTTTTGAGATGGATAATCAAAAGTGGGAAATGTGTGCTTTTGTTGACTAGTTGTAGGAATATTAGTATTTTCTGGTACAAAACTTTGTTCAATTAGATTTGCAAAATTGTTGACATTTGAGTGATGTTTTGGTTGTGGTTTGTTAGGAATAAATCTGAAAAGGAAAAAAAAACTTTTTATAATTTTGAACAAATTAATAAAATTGGGTTGTAAAACAAATATGCAGTGTTTTTCAATTTGATTTTATCTCTTGTGTTTCGAAGTAATGCTTATTAATATTATTATTTACATATTATTAAAAGGATAAGTTGAGTTGTTTTTATTTGTCAATTTTGTTCCAGATCTATTTTTGTAAGGTGTTATGCTAATTAACAAACTTAAATTTATCCTTCAGCTATTGAAGCACAAATTTAAGTTTGTTAATTAAACAGCACACCAACATTTGCAAACACATTTAAATATATCATACAAGTGTTTGAATGCATCTTAGAGCAATTATGAGAATACGTTTGTCAGATTGATATGAGTTTATTAAGAAAATAATTTATTGGTATGTATTTTTTCTGTGATCCCTCCAAAAATGCAATGTAAACCAATTTCTAAAAAGATTGATAACTGGGACCTTAATAACATTGTTCGGAGAGGAAAATCCTGGGGATAATGCAATGATGATCATCAGAAATTCCAAAAGCCGGATTTAATCTTGAAAGGAAATGGGCTTTTGGTGGGTCTGGAAACGGGTACATTATTATGACCTATTTTCCACCCAACTAAGCAATTAATTCTATTGTATATTATACACAATTGAAGCCATTAAAGTCAACAATTGACAAAAAGCACTCAATGTTGGCTGATCATTTTCCACCATGATCTCACTGGCCCCTTGCAGCGACACCAGAAATTGTTGGAGCTTAGCTAGGATTTGCTACACCATCCACCATATTTACATGATATTGCCAACAATGAGGAGTTCATAAGTCAAAACTAACAAGTTTTTAAAGAATGGAATAAAAAAATTATATGTTGCAATGCAACAGGTAGCGAAACAAAATTGTTCATAGAATTTTGATTAAATTTGAATTTAAGTACATGAAATCTTAATTGAATTTACTATCAAAAAATGTACCGATTTATTTTACGCCCCAATAAATCTTAGCAATCATTTGTTTTATTTAATAAAAATAATTTACTTGGTTTTCATAAAAGGAGCAGAATTTATTGTTCTTCCTGAATAATATGCAATTTCTTTTCTCCTATTAATAAGTTTATATCTTGTCTCCTCTAAACTTTCCATTTCAGGTGCATAGCAGACGTGCAACACACCTCCGTAGAAAGGTCTATCATCTAATTGTTTTTTGGCAAATCTAAAATCAAAAAATGGCTCTTTACTTAGATCAAAATGCATTAAATATAATATTCAAACAAATTTACCTCGCTTGTCTTATGTCAGAAAAATGCACGTGAAAAGTATCGGTGAACTCTTCGTCATTTTGTGTAAGCAGCTTGTACAAGCCATGGATGCTGCCAAAGCGCTCACACAGAGCCTTGATTTCAACAACCAGGTTTATTGAAGGCACATTGAATATCAGCAGATGTTGAGATTCGTTGTTGACAGTGTACACCTATCAGATCTCATTTGTTAAGGAAAATACTAACAAAGTGCGAGACACACCGTACATTCATGTAATGTTTCAAATTAAAAAGAAATAATATCCACTCCAAACCAAAATATTTTTTTTTTTTATATCAATTTTGCACAATCTACACTTAGAGTAATTAGTAACATTAATGACAAAGAACACATACATTACAAAACATACATGACTTGAGAAACTATTCAATGATAGCACTAATTTTATCAATGGCATTTTTTCACTCTCTGAGACCACCAGCTGGGCTTGGCCTTTTGAGATGTTTTCGAGTATTGATAGAAAGTAGCCATGAGAAACGTTGTAGGATGTATAGAATGAAGATTACAGATTTTGGTGAAATGTTTTATAATTAGAACGTGCATTGTTTAAAAAAAAAAAGGATGAAATAAATCAACAATAGATCCTAGTCATTAAAATTACATACAAATGATTGCAAGGTCTGGAGTAAAACATGAGGAGAAAAAGCCATCTTGAATTCCTAAAAATGTTTAAAAGAAAAAAAAAAAAAAAGAAATAAATGAGATGACTACAATACTGTCAGTGATTTTGACAGGCTCTTCCAAATAAAATAACAAGTGATATTTAGAAGAATAAAAACCCTGAAACAAATAAATGTGCCTTATTATAGTACATAGATGAATCGAAATTTAAACGTGGTGAAGGGGCAGGAGTTAAATATGCAAAATTTTGTGTAGTGAAACCTCCAGGCCGCAAACCACCCAATTTTCCTGGCTGAGATTCATGAAATACATGTTTACAAAAAAATTAAAAAAAAAAGATCAGAAGGTAGATGTTCGAATTCTCAAACACCAAACAGGAGTGAAGGCTTTAAGCTCCACCTTCAACTCAAAGCCTGGAAATGGCCAACATATATCCAATTCCTGAGGAAAAAGAATCAGACAACTTTGATGAGGGTGTGTGGGAAAAGAACGCAACAAGGTGACAAACTAGCAAAAAACCAGATCAGCCTTCACACCCTTTGGACTGGAACCACAATTTGACGTGATCCAAAGGACGCTCAAAAGTGGAACTGTAAAAATGGATGGAGAAGAAATGGTATGATCACCAGGTGGAGAACAATCAATTTCTCGATCAAAACAAAATAAACAAAAATCTATCTCTTTCTCAGCAAGCAAGTATTAAGGAAAGTGCTACTGAAATAAAGAAGGGTCAAGTATCATGGGATAAATCTTTTAGGGGCTTTAGATAGAGACTAAAATCACCAGAGCTCCTGAAGAAAAAAAAAGTCTGGATTTGATTGAAGATTTAGTGTATTACTATAAATGAGTAAATTAAATAAAAAATATATAGTGAATTCCAAATTAAAATTGTTCTTTCATCATCTTGCCTTGTTTGGTCTGTAAGACCAGTTTTAATATTTTGCCATCACCATTGTTCTAATTTGTTGAGTTATTTTTCTTAGTAATGAGTTTTTGTAAATTTGTGAATGATATAACAAATTTACAATCTTTGTTCTGTATTCGATAGATTATGTTATTGATTATTAATTACAATTGTTTAAAAATTATAATTATAAAAATACACTGCTGGAACAAGGATAACTTCAACACGATTTTGATTGGACAAAATTATACAGATTACACAAGGTGAAATTCTAATATACAAAGAATGGTCCTTAAGTATGCCAAGGAAAAATCTCATCTACCAGGAAATGCCTTAACTACTTCTGAAAACTAAACCAACCTCAACAAACTATCTTGTAATTATTATTCTTTCAGACAAGACCTTAGATAAAATGTATAAGTAATTAAAATTATTATTATTGTTATTGAAAAAGGAACGAATGTTTTTCTTTTATACAAATGTTCGTATGACCTACAATTTTGAAGAAGTAATCAAGTGTTTGATAATTTTGGTCAGCCTATTCTCACTGGTTTGGTTCCACAATAAAAATTACTACTGAACATAAAGGATCGATTTTTTTATCTTGACCCACTTTTACACAGACGGGGGACAACCGAAAACACACTTTCATAAAAAGTAGTTTTTTAAACAAGCATCAATTTTTATAAATGTGTGTTTTTGTTGTCTCCGTCAGTGAAATAAAGTGGATCAAGGTAAAAAAATCAATTTGAATAACAACCTATAGAACAGAATACGTATATTATTGGGCTAAGATAATACAGGTTTTACAAAGAATTAAAGTCCGTATGAAAAACATTGTACAAAGTGGGTGTATTTGTCGATGTGCAAAAAATGGAAAAACAATCCATTACCTGCTTAAATTGACTCTGATGCAAGTTTCTGATGATTTTCTTAGTAAATGCTGAATTTGCAATATAAAGGAGTTAATAAATGAATTACTCAAATAAAAAATCATTCTCTGATTAAACAAATAAAGCTACTAAATTCTAAAAATCCACTGACAGTAATTGAAAATGTATGCGGTACTTTCCTAAATTAAAATATATTAAAAAAGATCTTAAAATTTGGAACAAAAAAAAAAAAAGCTTAATGTACAAAAAATAAAGAAAATTGGAATAATCCAAGATGGCACATGCAGATTCTGCAAAGAAGCAGAAGAAACACCAACACATCTACTAACAAACTGCGAAGCAACATTAGCCCGCAGGAGGAAGTGTTTTGGGATGTACAATGTGACCATAGAAGAGCTTCAACCAATAAAACCGGGCCTATTAATCAAGTTTCTCGATGAAATAGGACTCGCCGATGTGCTCTAGGCAGAGAATGGGGGATACAATAGCTCTTAAAGGGCGCAGTATACAAACACCCTGAAATATTATCATCATCATCACCATATTACAACAAATGAAGTCAAACAAGGTGTTCAAATATTTCCCCTCAATTACAGTAGTTCAATTTGTCACTGAATTCCAATTGAACATTTCTCAGTACTATTTATAATAGCATGGTGAAATTGGTTTATGTTTTGGAAGCCCATGGGTTTGGCTAATTTTTAGACTTGATATAGCTCCTAAAGAAAGATTGAGTTGGCCTAGTTCTCATGAGGTCTAGCAAATGATGTGGCTATTGTGCCAAGGATATCCATAACTTTTCCTCGAAAACATCCCATAATAATTTGATGATGTTATGTAATTAAATACTAAACGCCAATAGTGTTGAAAAAAGCATTTTGAATATTTTCAGGGACATCAAATATTCTTGGGAAAATAAAGTTTTTTGGTCTATAATTTTCATTCAACTTTATTCATCTGTTTTATAAACCAATTACAGGATGCAGTATAAAAATGTTTTGATAAACGTATCAGTTGCCCATTTTGGCTCTTCATAAGAACTGAAGAGTACACATTCAAGCACAATGTTTGACTTCAAATTGAATAAAAAATCTGTTTTAATTAGAAAGTCAAGAAAATTGCACCAAAGTCTATTATAACAAGTGATGTATTTTTCCTGTGATGCGCCAAAAATATTTATTTTCTGTGAGGGTAAACAGCATGAAAATAAACTTTTTTTTTTTTTTGACAACTGTTCAGCAGAACAAAATTGAAATAAACTTAATTGTAGCAAGACATAATCATCATATAAAAGCGTATTTGATAATTACATTGCAAAAACCTATTTATTCATCAAAATTATTTTACTTATTAACAATAACAAAAACGGTTATGATAGTGTATGTTTTTATTCAATAGTTGAAAAGGGTAGTTCTACTAACAAACAATTTTAGGTATTTGTTCGGATTTCAAGCATATAAATGTTCATCGTGAGACTTATATATACGTATTTCAGTCCAATATACTTGTAATACCGCCAAAACCAAGTTTACAAGTAAAACTATCCATTTTAACTGTTGATCTTATTAACAATAGTCTGAAAAAATAGTATACATTAGTGCAAAACATGTACTTATAAATGATTATACAAATAGAAGTACAATATGAAGATTTATTGTTTGCGATGGCCAATAGGCCTTCAGGAGGATACATTTTTCATACCTTAACCGCTGTCAATTTTCGACCCTGGCGATATGGAGCTCTCGTCCTGCACAGGTCGTTTTTAACGTGGTGAGGGAGATTGAGCTCAGCCTCATTTGACAAGTCTGCTTTTACAGGGGGTCGATTTCGTTTAAACTTCTTACTTTTTGGCTCCACTAGAATAGAACATAGTGAATTTTCTACTGAGATTTTCAACAGAAGAAAAATAATATAACTTACTCTTCTTGGGTGTCAGATTTAACAAAATGACTATACGGTAATAACATTCAATAAAGTAAAGACTAAGCAAGTAAAATAATTCAATATTAATAACAAAAAATACAATAACGGTCCAAACACTGGAACATTTGAATATTTGAGTGTACACAACACACTTGAAGAGGTTTTGTCATTGTTAACACTCTGCACCGAACATTAATGTTGTGATATTAATATAACAGCAATGTATTGAATTTGTGAGGCACGTGGGTCATTTTTAATTTTTTAAGGCAAAACAAACGCTTTAAAAATGAGCTTTAACGAGTTGATTGAAGACACTAAAAAAGCTGTAAGTGTGATTTAGCAGCAATGATTTTGTTTAAGAAAATATCTTGTTATTTTTGTTGTATGAGAGTGAATTTGTCACTACTTTATTCTTGTTTATTAACCATCATTTTAGTTAATTAAAAGTGCTTTGCACAAACAGTAACTGAAGTATCAATATTTCAGTATATTCAAGTCAATATACACTAGTTTAATAAAAATTTCAATTCGATATTATATTAATTATGTATACATATTTATTAGTCACATTGATCGTATTAATTATTTTGATTAAGTATATTTTTAATCTAAGGGTTCAAGAATGGGATTCGAACCCACGACCTTCGATTCAATTTGATGCTTTAACCACCTGAGCTGTCGTGACTTCGATTCACCGGGACACCAAATCCTCATCTCTACTCATACGTTCGCCAAGAATCGAATCCTGATTATATTTGAAAATATGGCGAAATGAAGAAAATTTTTAAAGGTTGTAGGATGGGAGTTGGCGTCCAGGTGTATCGAAATCAAGATAGCTCAACTGTTTAAAGCGGTGGTTGTGGGTGATCATCATCGCTCATGATACTTGCTTTTTCATCTCCACCAAGACAGATAAAAAGTATAACTAATTGAAATAATTAATACAGCCAATTATTAAGGTTAAACATGCTTTGCAGCTTGAAGCTAACAGCTTCCCGTGGCCGCTGCGTAAGTTGCTGACAATCGAATCTTGACTACATGATATTTTCAATATTTCATAAAGGAGAAAAATTCGAAAGTTTGTAGGTTGAGAAGGGGAGTTGGTGTCCGGTTGTATTGAAGTCACGATAGCTCAAGTGGTGAAAGCAGCAGTGTATTGAGCCAAAGGTTGTGGGTTCGAATCCTGCTCATGACACTTGCTTTTACATCTCAATCGAGGCCTTAGATTAAAAGGTCAAATACTACTGAGATTAATTTTTAATTAAACATGATCATTTATGTCATTAGGTTTCTTTATGTTAAATTGACCTAAAGTGGATTATAGTGTATTTGATTTAAATAGACAATTGTTCCATTGCAGATCTGTCTGATTTTCTCATTTAATTTAAAAACAGTAATTTACAACCACAGTTTGATTCATATAAAAGAGATTTAATTCTGCAATGTTTGGGTAGACAAGCACATATGAGATTTTTTTTCAATTTTGGGTAAATACCGTTTGACTGTCTGAAGTTGAGATGGTTGAGAGAATTTTACCAAGTTACACTCCTAATTACATTATTCACTTGGAGATGGAAGTTAATACTGCAGCTACTTATACATGAGCTTGCAAGAATTACCTAACAGGGCAGACCGAAACCATAAAGAGAAGGATTTCATTGGCAAATGATTGTACATTTCTGACTGAAAAGTATGCCCTATCCAATAATTTCTATTGGGTTGTCCGGAAAATAATGCAGGATTTTGGTATTAAACAAAAAAAAAGAAACTAGTTACTTTAAAGCAATGTTCTTTAATCAAAATAATTTCCCATACTCTCAATACATTTCTCCCAACGTGTTGGTAACTTATTAATTCCGTCTGAGTAGAATTCAGAATTTTTAGAGTTGATAAAGTCAATAAACGCATTTTCCAGTTCCGTTTGATTTTTGAATATTATGTGCTGTAAGTAGTGGTCCAGGTGTCTAAAAAAATGGTAGTCAGTAGGCGAGAGGTCCGGAGAGTAGGGTGGGTGAGGCAAAGTTTCATAGCCAAGCTCCAATAATTTTTGTGACGTTACACGTGACACATGTGGTCGAGCGTTGTCATGCAACAAAATGGGCCCTTTCCGATTGACCAAAGAGGGCTTCATTACTGCCAATTTCTGATGCATGGTATTAATTTGGTTACAGTATGATTCAGCATTGATGGTTTCGCCAGGATTTAAGAAGCTGTAGTGTATTAAACCAAATGAAGCCCACCATACCGTAACCATTACCTTTTTTTGATGATTTTTTTCACTTTTCCAATCGCCTTGAGGTGGTCAGCGACGGTCGTTTTACTGACTTTGAGTTGCTCTGCAAGTTCTCGAACAGTTGTTTTGGGGTTTTCTTCCACCACTGATCGCAGAACATCATCATTAAGAGAGGAAGGCCTTCCACGACCTTCTTCATCTTCAAGGCTGAAATCTCCCTCCCGAAATTTTTTAAACCACCTTTGCACAGTGCACTCATTAACACAACCCTCGCCCCAGACTTGGTTAATGTTTCTAGCCGTTTGGGCTCCGCTTCAGCCGAGTTTAAACTCGTAAAAGAAAATCGTACGAAATTCTCGCTTTGACATTATAAGGATGACTGAATTATTTCCAAGTAGCGGAATGCTACAGAGGTAAACAAACAATATCATTTGGAAGAGGATTAATAAGTGTTGACATTCATACAAATGAGTAATCCTGTAAACGTAAACAGAATATTTTATATAGATTTTTTTTAATGAAAACTTAAAATCCTGCATTATTTTCCGGACAACCCAATACCTTTGAACCTAATGTACAATATATATTGTCATAGTTTAAGAAGGAAAAGAAAACTTCTCTTTGTTCAAGAGCAAAGATTGAACATTAGCGAAAACTGTTACACTTTACAGAGAATTCGTTCCAGGTGTGAAGCTTGCAAGCCTATTAGGGAACCTGTAGTGGATTTATGTGTTGCAAGACACTTATTTAGGTTTCATGATGAATTTGTCAGGCCAAATGTAAAGCCTTGATGAGGATGACTTTCCAAGCAATAATAAAAAACTATCTGAGAAGTGCCAAAGCACTTACAACTCTGGGTAAGCGGGTAAATATTACCGATTGTTATTTACAAAATCCATTAGCGGGCCACAGTTCGTCTGTAATGGTATGGGCAAAGCTTCCTTTTTTTTTTTGCTATTGAACGTTTGAGAATGGGGCATGGCATTTGTGGTTTGTACTTATCCAGAATTGGCTTCATACCTACTCCTAATTCTGGCACATGCTGTATCTATGAAGATATGTTTATAGAATACATATTCTTGTTATCCATAGAGTACGATGAGCAAAGGGAAGGACTATGAGTCCTTAGTACATTGTGACTACTTAACAAAACCTTATTCCTTTGACACAACAGTTGTGTCAGGTAGGCGTATAAGTGTTTATGGAGATTTCTGAGAGAAGGTTGAAGGTCTAGTACACCCAGTTGGTTGTTGCTGGGTGCCTGGGCCCTTCGCCCTATCGGGGGGGGGGGGGAGCTTGGGTAAGACGGAATCCAGACATTTTACTGAGGATGAGGATATTAACATATTAATTTTGAGTTTTTTTCCATGTCTCCAAAGAAGTGAAAGTAAGATTTGTATGAAAATTTTGAGGATTCCTGTCCTCTCCTGTTGTGTGCTGGCTCTCTGGTGGCCTGCTGACATTGGCCAAATATAAGGCTATTAAGATGCTTGAGATGCCATTACAAAGAAGTGAAGACTTGTCCAACTATTGCCTATGAGATAGTTCCAACGAGAGATCTATACCACTTTATGTATATTTGTCCTGGCAAGTTCAGAGAAATTATTTTCATCTGCCAAGCACTCACCAGATGAGGCTTGTTGACTCCTAGATAGTTCTGGCTGAAATTAGATGGCCCTACTCTGAAAGTATATTATGTTATAGAAAACTTGTTTATGTCCTAATGCAGCTTCTGACTCCACTTATTCGGTACTAATTAACAAAAAAAAAAAAAATGCAAATTAAAATCAAATCAACTTGAGGCATGTTGATGGTACTTGTTTGTAAAGACAGTTTGATTGTATTACTCAAAATCAGTTGATTGCCCAAACTTCCAAATCATACTTTTAACGGCAGCCATCAAATTTCTAACTCTATACTGATGTCTGAAACGCCTTAAACAGAAGCCAAAAATGACAATCTCTGTTTTTAAAAAGTGCCTTTTACCCATTAGCGAAGTATTGTGAATGAATAATATGAATTTTGACATATAAAAATTTAATTTTTTATCTAATTTGTTCTTCATTATGATTATTTGTTTTCCATTATCCTGAAAATATAAAGATCTGTCTGTTTGTGGAACAATGGATGGCCATCATGCTTATAACCCGTTATCAATATATAAGCAAGCTTAAAATAAAATAATTTCTATTTTAAAAAGTTGACTTGTACACATTTTACTTACCCAATTACCACAGAATTATTAATTTATTATTAATTATTATTATTATTATTATTTTATTAATATGCGTTTTCCAGTATATCATTCTTATTAAAAATACATTTCTTTGTGTCATTTTTTCCTTGTAGTGATTATTTGTTATCCTCTGTACTGAAAATATATTCATTTGTCGAATTTTTTTTTGTAGTGATTTTTTTTCTTTCATTGTCCTGAACTGCTTTTGCAGCAACAGATACAAACGATGGTGGCCATTGTACTTGTACTATCTTCTTTATCCTTGCATAAAGAAGATAAAAATGACATAATTTCTATTTAAAAGAATTTGATTCGTACTCCTTTACCCGCCGAAGCAGCACAGAATTATTAATTTATTATTCATATGCAATTTAAGGGTTTCTTTGATTTGACTTCTTTATTTGAACCATACATTTCCTGGTAATTATCGCTTTTGTCCATTGTCCAGAAAATGCCTTTGCAGCAACATTACAAACCCAAGGGTGGTTATCGCCCTTGCAATCCTTTTCTTATACCTAAAGAATCTCAAAAAGAAGCTAAAAATGTCGATTCATCAACAGATATAAACATTCACTGGGAATGATTGATATTATATAAGTACCATTAAAATGTGCAAAACAATAACATCAGATGACATCAACCAATATTTTGGTTTATTATTCTTATTATTTATGCACTTTTTTAAATTTTCATTTTAAAAAAGAAATTACCAAACCACAAGGGAAGCTCAATTTAAATTTTCCCAGTGGTCTTCACTGTGATGTGCCTGTAAATTGGTCATTATTGATCATTTTGACTATCTCCGCTGGGTCTGTTTGTCTACGTTTTAGCAAAACCCACTGAAAATGACAAAATGCCGAAACATCTAACAGACCAATCCCAGCAAGAATAAGCAGACCAAAATGATTGGAAGGACCAAGCCACAAATTTATATAGTAATTAAAAAAAAAATACCTGATTTGAATTCATTAGTAATACCATTATGCAAAAGTGTTGTTTATTTATTTTTTTATTTTTTATTTTTTTAATGGCCTTATGGAATGTAGCATATTAGCCAAGGAAGACATGTGTATTTGCAGATGCACTGTATTAATGGGAGAAGAATTATGAAAAAACGAGCCAAGGGCGATGATGGGAATTATACCCACTACCATGGGGGGTCTATCAAGATAACCACTTGGCTACTGCCGTCCTATGTTATTTTAATTTTAGAAATTAAAAATATGCTGGGAGTTCCATGTTTATGTTTAAAATTTAATCATTTGTAGAACTTAGCCTGAATTATCATACGCAGCTTTACTGTTGGTTAACATTTTTATTTTCTAGGAAATCATGGTGGATGAATTGTTCCATCGGATTGAGGATTACAATGATGGAAAAGTAGCACAAAAGGATTTTTCAAACAGCCAATCGGTCGAGCTTAAAGAAGCATTAACTGAAAATTCCAAGCTAAAGTACCGCCTAGGCATATTAAAAAGAGTAAAGTTTATTTTTAAATGTTTTAAGTTAATGGATAGAAAACCAGATTTGATTTTTTTGATTCAATATGTTTAATTTTATTTAGGCGATCGAAAGTCAAGAAGAAAAAAATAAGAAGTGTAGAAATGGAAATGGTGATTCACCTTTCATTAGCCCCAGTACAAGTTTAACATTGATTTGCATGGATGCCTTGAGGAAAGCATTCCCTGATATAAAAGGAAATTTGCAGCCAGTTATCCCCTCGACTAATCCACGATTTGGAGACTATCAGTTCAATGCAGCTTTGCAAATGGGCGAAATGCTTAAACGTTTAGGTAGTGCGGATTTTGTACGAATTTGATTTATAATAGAAACGAAAAAAAATTCGATTTATAATTTGTTTGAATTTTTTTCTCTACAGGACAGAAAATGCCACCATTGGAAATAGCAAAGAAAATCGTAGAGCAAATAGCTCCTAGCAACATTACTTCCAAAATTGAGATTGCACCCCCAGGGTACATAAACATTTGGTTGAATAAATCGTTTTGTAGTGATCAGCTTTTGCCATATCTTCTTGAAGGTGTCAAACCACCACCGCTTGACAAAAAAATGAAAGTCCTCATCGACTTTTCTTCTCCTAATATTGCTAAACAAATGCATGTTGGACATTTAAGGTGAGCTTTAAAAAAAAAAAAAAAAAAAAAACAAGTTGTATCCTTATTAATATTTTCAACAATTTCTTGCAGATCTACTATAATTGGCGACAGTGTTGCCCGTCTCCTCGAGTTTTTAGGCCATGATGTACTGCGAATTAATCATGTTGGTGACTGGGGTACTCAGTTTGGGATGCTCATTGCTCACCTTCAAGTAATACCGTTTTGTTTTTGAAACATGGTTCATAAGCTTCAAATCTTTAACTAAGGATTCTTATATTGATTAATACAGGAAAAATTTCCAAATTTCAAAACTGAAACACCACCGATTGAAGACCTTCAAATGTTTTACAAAGAATCTAAGAAAAGATTTGATGAAGACGAACAATTTAAACGTAGAGCTTATGAGTGTGTAGTGAAGTTACAGACATTTGAAGAAGATTATATAAAAAGCTGGCAGCTTATTTGTGAAGCATCAAGAAAAGGTGCGTTTTGTTTGGTCTAAATTAATTTATATATGCACAGCAGTCAGTAATTTTTGTTTTTAGAATTCCAAATAATTTATGACCGTCTTGACATTAAGTTAGTAGAAAGAGGAGAATCTTTTTACCAAACACGTATGGAAAAAGTTGTAAAAGAACTTGAACAAAAGGGTAAATAATAAATATTTATTAATAAGTAGAGAAATAACTAACCGCAAAAGGATTTTAAAGGATTGTTGACATTTGATGAGGGAAGGTACGTTATGTTCGGCTTAGAGGAAGGTATGATACCAATGACAATTGTTAAATCAGATGGTGGATTCACTTATGACACTTCGGACATGGCTGCTATAAAACAGAGGATAGAAGAAGAAAAAGGTGACTGGCTTATATACGTCACCGACTTAGGACAGGTAATTTATAAACATTTTTACTTTTGGTTTAAAAATTTTTAATAAAAAACACTTTTCAGTCCACGCATTTCAAAGTATTGTTTAGCTGTGCTCAAAAAGCTGGAATTTGGGACCCAAGTAAGGTCAGGATAGATCATGTCGGCTTTGGAGTCGTTTTAGGTGAAGATAAAAAGAAGTTTAAAACAAGATCCGGTGAAACGGTAAAGCTGATTGACCTCCTTGATGAAGGTAAAAATTAAATTTTGTTCAATACGGATGTTGCAAATTATTACAATTAATTAAGGTTTTTAGTTGAGATAAAAAAAGTCAGTGTCACGAACGGGAATCGAACCCACGATCTTCAGCTGGATACGCCACTGCTCTACTATTTGAGCTATCATAACTAGCTATCCACTCCACTAACTGCCCATCCTTGAAAAATGGCAAAAAGGAGCGACCATAAAAACTAGTGATTTTAATAAGTTAAATTGAAGTATACCTTCACTAAAGCTCTCTGTGGCCATTTAATTTGTCACCGAGAATCAAATGGATTGCACAACATTTGAAAAATGGCAAAAAAGAGGGAAAATTTGGGGTTGAGATGGGAAGTTAGTGTTCAAGTGGATTGAGGTTAGCTCAAGTGGTAGAGCGGCGGCGCATCTAGCCGAAGATCGTGGGGTTTGAATCTCACTTGTGACACATTTTATTTCCTTATCTCAACTAAAAACTATAATTAATTGAAAGATATGCAAAACATGGAATTTACATTAAGTTTATTTTAAGGGCTCAAACGTTCTGAAGAAAAATTGAAAGAGAAAAATAGGCATGAAGTTTTGACAAAAGAAGAATTGAAGGCGGCTCAAGAAGCGATTGCATACGGGTGTATAAAATATGCTGATTTGTGCTGTTCAAGAACGAATGATTATGTTTTTTCATTTGATAAGGCAAGTTGCACGAGTGGTTTTAACTTTAAAAGCTGTTTTAATAATAAAAGTAATCACTTTCACAATGTTAAGCCATATTATATATCCTTGTTGGTCATTAGATGTTGGAAGATAAAGGAAACACTGCAGTGTATATGCTTTATGCTTATACAAGGATAAGTGCAATTGCAAGAAATGCAAATGTGACGAGAGAGGAGTTAAAACAGTTTGTTCAAAATGGAGGTAAAATTGGAGTAAATCATCCCAAAGAATGGAATCTCGTAAAAGTAATTGTCTAGTTTATATTGATTTATTTTTTAAATTTCTTTTTAATTCTTACGGTTTTCTTTATTTTAGGTTTTATTAAGGTTTAATGATGTTTTAACTAAAATATCTCGAGAATGGTCTTTACACAATTTATGCGAGTACTTGTATGACATTGCTACAGCATTTACAGAATTTTATGACCAGTGTTACTGCATTGAGAAAGATAAATCTGGTAAGTTAAATTATCTGCTCTGTAAGATATGTGTTATTTTAAACAATTTGTTTGCTACTTTACAGGTGAAATCAAAAACATCCACAAGGACAGGCTTTTATTAACTGAAATAACGGCTTTAATTATGGATAAATGTTTCAATATTATCGGCCTTAAAAAGGTTGGGAAAATGTAAAAATAAAGTAAGATGACTTGAGGTGTTTTGTAAAAACTTATTTAACTCTTCCTTTCTAAACTTATATTTGGTTGTACAGAGAATTTCCTTTTCTTCAATTATAATTTTTACATATCATGGTGAACCAACAAGTTCATCAGTTGGTTCCTCATAGACCATGTGGAGGATAAGGTTTGTTCAATGACAACAACAAAACTTCTTGTTGGTGGAACAGAAAGAAATATAGTGATAGTTAATTGTAAATGAAGCAATAGGAAGTAAGGAATGGAAGTGAGAACGGGACCGAAATACAATAGCCTTGAACTTTAATATAAAAATTCTTAAAATTGAAATTTGTAAGGAGGTGGGAAGGAACAGGAAACTAGAGTCATCTGTATATACATGGTAGGAGCAAATTTTTATGGATCTAGGGAAGTCATCAACATCAAAAAAAGGAAAAAGAGTTACTTGACCTCAGAGAAACTATATAAATGGATAGTGACAAAGGCTGGGGCTTATTTGGGTCGGTCGAAAGAGGAACTGATTGAAGACCTAAAAAGTGAAAAATAGTTCTTAACTTTAGTCACTTGTATTTTTGACTTATGATTTCAACCAACTTTCCTAAAATGTGGAAAACTGCAGAATTAATAATGTTACATAAAATTAGTAAAAACCCTAATGATGCGTTAGCTTATGTCCCTAACCAAATTCTTTGCAAAGGCCAGAATAGAGATTTCTTGGACAAACAAGAAGGGCTCTTTAAGGTGGAGCAATTTGGCTTTAGAACTTCTTTGCCAACACAAGCGCAACTCTCCAGGCTTGTTGACTTCAGGCGTTTGGCCCTCTGGGCTACAGTTCAAATTGATTTAATCAGACTCAACCAGTGAAGATTTGTTGTAGCAGTCCAAGGTGTGGAGTCAAGGATAGGCACTGTCTATCGGAGTCCCATATGGTCATGTCTTGTTCCTGATTTTTGTTAACGTCTTGCCCAGAACAACAGGTGTCAAGCTGGTTCTATTTGCCGATGACACTGTATTATATGTGCCCATCATGGAGGGTGAGTTCCATCACAAACCGACTAAGCAAGGTGTAGTGAGAGAACTGTCCTATTATAAAATTATAATAAACTAGTCTCCCACAATAAGACTCTAGCATTGCCTATATATGTATGTATGTATGTATGTATTACGCAGGGCGGGCAACCAGGACCCGAGGGGTTACAAACCTGGGTAGGCCTGTACCCCAACCCTAAAAGGTCTGGGACCTGGTCAGCTCAAGAGTCCTGCATAAACCTATTGGACTTATTTACAAACCCCAAGATTATGGACCATTTTATCCTGGGGAGTGTTTTGGTTGTGTCCTCTCCTTCGAAAGTGTCGAATCTTTCCCTGGCATACCTATCGCATACAGCTAGGTAGTGTCGAGCCGTTTCTTCTTTTGTTTCGCAGAAGGGGTCTGGTAGGGTACCCATTATGAAGAGGTGTCTTCTCAAGGGGCAATGGCCCATTAGGATACCTATCATCCTCCTAATTCCCTTCCTAGAGTTGATGAGTTACCACTTTGCTTCCTTAGGTTTGATTTCCTTCAGAAACTCCTTCGATTGCCTGCATCCGGGGGACGTATTCCATTCTTTAAGGAATTGTTTCATCAAGAGTGGGGTAATACTGGTTGTGGCCCGACTAATGCAGTATTTGATCCTGGCATTGGCTCGACACAAAGCCAATGTTCACAACTCATATTACTGAACATCCATAATCCAAAGAGGAAAGAAATATGTAAAAAATTTATTTCCACTTTCCTTCAGAGATTCCCAATTGGTCGTACAAAATAAATTGCCCCCAAGCACCAGGCTGCCTGTGCTACACTCAAAGAACTCAAAACAGGTTCCTACAACTATGCATGAATAGCTCGTTAGCAACCAAAATAGAAGAGATTATTCACACAATCTCCAGAGTGAAAATCTGAACCTACATTGACACAAACTGCTTAAATTTTTTGAAAGTTGCTCATGTAGAACAATAAGATTTCTAAAAGACATCGGTCAGAAACATTCTAAAAATATTAGTATCAAATGTAAAATGATGGACTTGGCTGAGAGGCATGAAGAAATTTTGAGGAAATCTAAAAAAAATGAATCTATTGTGTATGGATGAATTTAAATTGTGTTCCACTTAAATCCCGAGGCACATATACTTTTTTTTTTTTTTTTTCCTACGAGGGTTCGCAACAGCAGAGGTCATATAAACCCTCAGGGTGCTGGTGATTTTGAAAAAAAGCCCATTTGTAAGTATATCGGGCTCGAATGCAGGGCCGCTGGATTCGAACCCGGAACCTTTACCTTACAGTGATGAGCGCCGTGTCAAAGACAAAACCTCGCGGCCACCAACGCCCCCACATATACTTTTATCTTTTGTCTCAAAAATTTTTAGAATAAATAATATAATACATATATATGTATATAAATAAATAAAAGATTTTTTAAATTAATTAATGTATTTTTTGGAGACATGTGGGTTGACCATGTTTCAAAAATGACAGCAATTGCGTTTATTCACCGCTCCCTTAAAATTTGTTTACAATTTTGAAGTAAATGAAAATTACTTAATTCCTGAATTCTTGCAATTGCAACATGAATCTTACAAGTGATTAACCTGCAATTTGGTCATTACCAATCATTTTAGTCTGCTCCCCCCGCAGGGTTTGTCTGCCTGCAGACAGACCTACCAAGACATTTCTTACTCATATAGTTATTTTAAAACTGTTTTAATTTTCGTGTTTCCTCACCTCTGACAATTTCAATTCTTGAAATTAAAGTTAAAAAAAATATTTATGTGAATGTCAAGAATCATTGGGCCCACAACCTTATCAAGAACAGCTGGTATTTCTGAAAGATTGTCTTTTTCACATATATACGTGGTACTTAGACAAATGCATAGTGTATGCTACCTTGGCAACGACTGATTGTACCTGGCGTATATCAAAGCAAACAAAACATTTTCTCGACCAGTGTGATTTATTCCTGCTTAACTTGATAGTTGGTCATCTTTCCGGTTTCCTTCAAACACCCTCGACTCCAGTGTGTTTTGGGTCTTAAACTAACGTTTAAGAATGATCGAAAATGGCTTTGGCTACAACAGTTATTGCGATGACTTCCATTACTTCCAGGCTTGAGTACTTATAAATGGGCTTTTTGTCAAAACCTTCAAGTTGATATGACCTCTGTCGATGCCATGACGGAATAATCCCATGCTTCACATATATATTTTTATATGATCTTAAAATTATTCTTGTCTCTTCTTAGCCATCCATAAAAAAACAAAACGCCATTAATTACTATCACCAAATAGATCATAAAGGACCGCAGCGGTTAGATGTTCAACTTGTATTTAACCATGCTATCAGTTCTGGGTACTTATGAAAAAGTAAACCCAATGGGTAGGTGAACTCCTGTTGGCAGGAATTATTTTACCTACATCATAACGATTGAATTTCTTATAAATACAATTTGCAAATCATCACATATAGCAGAATATAAAACAGTTGGAACAAAAGGTTTCGGTTTTATTGTTGCAACCTTTGACATGTTATAGCGTTAAATTATTTCTAATCAGGTATGGAAAAAATATAAATTAAAACTAAATTTATAGTGATTTAAATATATTTTAATACAAAATACAGAACAAAAGTAAGCAACAAAATTACAAGATTCCAAGTTTATGTTCCATAACTACATGAGGCATAAGAAGGTGCTCATCTTGTTCAGGCAAACTAAGAATATCAGTAAAATCAAGTATATCGTCTGATGATTTTATTGTTGCTGTAGCGAGACCGGAGCTTTCCATGAAGGGCAGCCTTCCAACTTGCTTCGCAGCCCATAGCTCAGCTCCGAGTTTAATCGGTGCGTGTAAACCTTGAGTGTTTCTTAAAATCGTCATCTGCATCTTCCACTCTTTAAGATCGTACTAGAACATTAAGTAAAATTAAATGATTAAAATAAATTCATCGCTGTGCTAAATGAAGATTACATTTCTCTCTGATAGCTCCAATGGATGGTTTTGTTGTATATTTCCTTTCACATTTTTCAACCTAGAAAATGGATTTAGATAATATTAGTAAACAATAAAATTAGTTTTAGTTGGATTTTCATATTATTTATTTTTAACGTGTTAGCTTTTATGTTGAACCAGCAGCGAGTCCATCTACTCTTGCAGGATTTGATGTTTTAGCTTTGAATCGCTAAAAACTCATGTGCTATCACTCACTATTACTAAGTTGAGCTTTACTAGTTTCAGCTTATATTGGGAAACAAGTGATGCATACAATAATAATGAATAACAATTAAGCAAATGCATATTTCATTACCCCTGCAACGCAAGGTAGCTCTAGCTCTGTTAATGCAGAAATATTAGGATTAAGATGAGATAAGGGGTTTTCACAAGTGGCACACTGCAACCAGCATTATTCTCAAGAGTTCTTCATTAAGCTTAAAGCTTTTTAACAGATTCCGAAGCTATTCCAAGGACTCATTGTATGTACTACTCAGACCCTGGCAGATCCCAGGAGGGAATCTCAGCCTATATAAGCCTGTATCAGTACCAGACAATATGTTCTACTGTTACTTCTTCCAGGTAAAATCTATACTTGCAAGCTTGTTTCTGCCATTCTGAGTCTATGTATTGAGGATATCGGAAAATAATGTAATTTCTGTGCAGATTGATATTGATTTATCTTTTATCTGCTCATTTTATAGTCATACCAAGATGTTTTAAGGTTAAAATGCCTCGATTACTAATAAATAATGAAATTAATTTTTTTTGGTACTTAATTTATAATGAAATGGCCAGCCAAATACTAGAAGAGTACATACCCGGCATAGTACGCTTTTTGAATTTTACAAGGGTTGTAATACAACAGTTGGTAGCAAAATGTTTACCCAAATCAGATGTCTGTAAATGCCAAAGGTGGTTTTCTATTTCTACGTGTGGGTGAAAGTGGGAGCAAATCTGTGTCAGGCAATTGAGGAAATGTAATAAAACTCTTAAAATTTGTGTTTAGTGGCATATTTGTGGTGGTCATTCATTCTGTAATGATGAAACTCGGACAAACTGTGAATGCAGACTTTTACTGTGAGCAATTAGATCGAGAAAATCAATTTTTAATTGAAAAATGCCCAGCGATTGTCAAGAGAAAAGGTGTTATCCTGCAACAGCATAATACAAGAACGCACTGAGCAAGACGAAGCCTGGAAAAAATTAATGAATTACGTAGGGAGGTATTGCCTGCCTCACCAACTTATTTGCCTGATATTGTGCTATCGGATTTCCTTTTATTCTCATTGTTAAATTATGTACTTGGCAAACAGTTTGAAAATTTGGATGATGCCATCTTCAGATATTTCACTTAAAAATGAATTGATTTTTAACAATATGGTATTGAAAATTTGTACACTAGATGGCAAAAGGGTGTTGATAACGAGGGTGATTACATAATAGATTAAAAATAAAAACTTGTTAAATATTTGTCTGAATTTCAAGTTAAAAAAAAAAAGAAAAAAAGACATTATTTTCCAGCCTGCCCAACATAAGCTTCCAAGGTTAATCTTTAATGGGTGTGCTTCTGCACTACGAGAACGTAACAGTTTGCGAACATTCAAGAGCGTTCCAATTGCTGAGGGTTTTTGGGTGAACTCAATGGGGAATACAGCAGCGAAGGACGTGTACTGCTCTTGTAACCTTATATTGAGCAAATTTAGCATCTAACTTTTTTTTCAAAAGCCAATTGCGATTTTAGGTTTAGGAAATCACGGTTGGCTCGCATTTTATAGAAATGTGCTTGTCAAAAACAATGGGGCCTTCAATAATCTTCAGTCAAATAGTGGACAAAATATATACATGCACTAGCCGCTATCTCAGACATGTTAATCCTTCCATGTTCAGATGAACTCTGCCTATTGTGGTTTCCACTACAGGATTGTGGTGCGCTACGGGCTCACGGACATTGTGGGTATGCAGCTTAAACTGGATTTAAACATCTCAGGCAATATGCCAATTATATGCAGTTCATGTTTTAAAGTACATGAAAGTAAGGCATTGCAAACTTTAAATCTAAAGGCATTAGCTATGCATATGAACTTGTATGAAGCTTATTTTAAATGTTGATTTAACAATATATAATAATTACCCAAAAGCCAATGAATCATGTACACCGAAGTTGTTCTTCTTAAGTCCATGTCCTGGAATTGTCTCCAGTTCGGGTTTCAGGGAAGGCAGACCGAAACTCTGAAAAGATGAGATTCATATATTAAAATTTCTAGAATAAGAAAAACAGGCATAAAACGAACCATGTTGCTTTAAATCAGTTATTTAGAACAGGAACTAAGATTAGACAGCAGTTTTTGATCAGAGTTGAATGACGCTTTCTGATCACGTGAAGGTTACAATATTGTTTCCATCGAAGGAAGGCTCATTGATATTTATACAATAAAATATTAATATTATGTATTTACACGTTAAATATTCGACCGGTTTGTAATATTATTTTAAAAAAATATTTTGAGAAATTCTCACGATTGCTTAATTTATTTATTAGACTCGTTTTTTGGAGGGAAAATGAGCAAATTTTTCAAATATTTAATTATAAATATTAAAAAGTGTATTGTATAACTAGTATGTATATTTTATGTAGTATAATATATACATGTATAAAGCAACAATGTTGTAAAAGTAGCTAAATTAAATAAAAAGTTTTATGGTAAAAAAGAGGTTGTGCATATGACGTCAGGTATGATTATGACACGTGCTGGAACTGCTAAAGGCAAAATAGGCTTTTTGAGTTTTTGCTTTCACTTCTGTCATCCTGATTTTCATCAGTCTTGATTTGAGGTTATATCATCCACAAATGGAAGCCATTTGACTGTTTGCGTGTTCTGTATGTTTTTTTGTTAATCTTTTGACTATATCGCCGTTGTTTTTTTTATGAAATGATTATTTTTTTAAAGACCTTATGGCCTAAATGGACCTGATCGACTTTGAAGAAAATGTTTATCCCGAATCTGAGGATAGTTCTGACGATGAGTTAGCCAATGAACTTTACTCAGTAATTCATCACAACGACTTCAGTCAAGGTATACCAGATCATTTACTTGAGAAGTACGACATCAGATTCAATTCTGAAAACCAACTGGAGGTGTCGTTGAAAAAAGGCAGAACAGTTCAGGATGAGAAAGAAGAGTCTGAGGCTGTACTCATTGAAAATACAGATGAAGTGATTTCAATATATTCAAGTTCAGACGATGAGGTCTCCGTGGTAGAAGTTATAAATAAGAACAGTACTAGAACCATGAAGCGGACATTTGAACAGCGCGGAGAGGATGGTATAGCGAGGAAAAACAAAAAAGTTGTTGTCTTATCCGATGATGAGAAAGATGAAGATCTCATTGTGAATCTGGATCTTTCTGGCAGGAATGATTATGAGAACGATCCAACACTTACAGTCTCTGATATCATCCAGTCTGAAACAGACTGGAAGAAAGTCTCGAGCCCGAAAAATTGGACAGAAGAAATGAAGAAATACTATAATGAGCCATCTGGAATCCTGAGAAATTTTGACCATAAAAAAATTTTAAAAGAACTAAGAAAAGGTATTTGTTCAGAAGAATTATCTATAAATTATCTACTTTTAGTTGTTAGAATAACAAATAAATATTTGGTAGTTAAATTAAATTATGCTATGTAGGATTGCCTTGTGACTCGTTTTACATTCCAGCCTTCCATATAAAGTCTTTTTTTTCTTCCAGTACAACCTAAAAAATATTGTAAAATTGACACTTTTTTATTTTCACTTGCAAAGGCACTTGACGGTTTTTAGCACTTCCCAGGGTTTATCTTTGCCTATTTATTTATTCTTTAATATCACCTTTTCAAATTTTCCGTACCGTTTCCAGTTAATGCTTAATCTTATCATCATGCATCTTAATAACATAGTTAGCTTGCTATTTTTCCAATATTTTATGGTCATAAGTATTGAGCGATTGACAGTATATATATATTACGCAGGGCGGGCGACCAGGACCCGAGGGGTTAGAAGCCTGGGTCGGCTCACGAGTCCTGCATAAACCTATTGGACTTATTAACAAACCCCAGGATTTTGGACCATTTTATCCTGGGGAGTGTTTTAGTTATGTCCTCTCCTTCGAAGGTGTCGAATCTTTCTCTAGCATACCTATCACATTCGGCTAGGTAGTGTCGAGCCGTTTCCTCTTTAGTTTCGCAGAAGCGGCAGAAGGGGTCTGGTAGGTAGCCCATTATGAAGAGGTGTCTTCTCAGGGGGCAATGGCCCGTCAGGATACCTATCAGCCTCCTAATTCTCCTCCTAGAATTGGAGAGTAACCATTTCGCTTCCTTGGGTTTGATTTTCTTCAGAAACTCCTTCGATTGCCTGCATCCGGGGGACGTATTCCATTCCTTGAGGAATTGTTTCATTCTCCAGCAACTTATACTCTCTTTTGCTGTGCTTAAAGAGTGGGGTAATACTGGCTGCGGCCCGACAAACACAGTATTTGTGACTAGCGATTGACAGTATAAAGACCTATTATTTTTCTTAATTCTCGCCTACTGACAGGGGTAGATGTTTGTTTTCTTGGTTGAAATTCCCAGGAATTTGTTTGTTTTACACCCACTGGATTCATACAGTGCGTGGTAGTTTTGTCTATTAATTTGTTCAGGTTTGCCTTTTTTTTTCTGGTTCAAAGGGTGTTAGGACTACTGCTTTTGCTAGTTTGCATCCCGATCCTCCAATGTCCTTGTACCCACATCATAATTATTTTATTATGTTTTCTCAGGAGTTGGAAATATATCAGGAATTCCTGGAATAGTTGGAGGAATCTAACATCTTTAACGCTTATGGACTGTCTGAAAATGTTTATCTGTGCACCTTTTAATCTTGTGCACAGAATTTAATTGATCTCAGCTTGGAAAATTGTATGGAGTCCTAGAGTTTTTACGAGGTCAAAATTTAGGCCTTTGACTCTGTATTTAGTTTCCATTTAAATCCACCTTGTGATGATTAACAAAGGAAGACTGTAAATCAAAACCCAAAATAATATAGTTTATTTTATACAAAATAACGTACCTAGATTTATGGTTTATTATAATGAGTATTATTAATACTCCTTCCAGTGATTTCAAGGAAATAAACATTGGGTTTCTCCGTACAACTTGAATGGGTCTTGTACTTGGGAGATTCATCATGTCCTTGTATGTGATGTACTGGCATCAGAACTGTCCTGAAGTTCGAATTTTCACAAAAATATGAATCAACTGTACGCTTTAATATTTTATTTTAATAAACATTGCTAAGATGATTTATTAATATATACAAATTTTTCAACAACTAATTTAATTTATAAATTTTCAAAATTTTTCCTTGAATTGTGTAAAATGTTCGATCATTGGCCGTTTTTCTACACTTAATAGGTCTTCTTTAATAAATGCCGAAATTTGAGGCTCAAAGAAAGCACAGTCAGATAATGCGCTTACATGTTAGGTCGTTCACGTTGCCCAAGCACTCAGAGCCATCGACGATCCCAAAGTGAGATATAAATGGTTTTTATCATGCCCTGTGAGAGCTACAGTGGTTTTGAAAAAATTTGATATTTCCATGCCTATTTGTTTTACATCAGGAAAAATAATTTGGCTATTGCAGCCTGCATTGTTGTTGTCCATTCAATTTCCTAATTGGTTGTTAGACCATATTTTTGGCACCTTCGTAAAAGTGACATCCATGTTAACATTTCTGCAGCCTCCTTTGCCGTAGAATCTGTTAGTTCATTCACCGCGTATCGAATATACGCTTTTGTTCACTGTAATGTTGTTTTCTATCCTGAGTTATTCCTGAGAATTTTCAAATTGTTTTGCGTTTCTTCATTTAGTTTTAACTGATTTGATTTACCTTCGATCATATTCAATGCTACCATATTGTCTGTATGTATTTTTGTAGTTCTATTTGCTGTCTCCTCTTCTTCTGTATTTATTAATTTTCGCAAAGTTACCAAGATTACAAGAAGTTACGCTTGACTATTGCTGATCCAATTAGCTAATTTCGAATTTGTAATACAAATAATAGTTGAATCTCTATAAGGAAGAGCTGCGCATCCCATACCTGCAGAAATTGTACTGTCTGCAAATACTTCATACTTTGGCTTGCTCCTTTCCAAGTGCATTTTCAATCTCAGCCGGATGATCCCATTTTTCCATTTTAATGGGCAAATCTAGGATCAGTTGTGGATAAAGCGTAGGTGTTCCTTTACCTGCTTCATAGTAGTTATCCATTACTTCCTTAATCTTGTAGTCAAATGACATTATTCTTGCCAGTTAAACTTCTGCAACATAAGATATTGTCCCAAGCCTCTAATTATACGTAGAGCTATTTTTCGACCCTCCTCAGTCTCACAATGTTATGTTTTTTATTTAAATAGGGGATGCTGATTTAATTTTATCCAACCTAGACTATGACTTGTCAGCCAGAAATCTGCAATTTGAGTGTTATTTAATTTCTTTTTAATGCCTAATATAAGGTGGAACCAATTGACTCACTGGATGAGTTAAACCATAAGTCCTTTTCTAAAGAAATATAATTTAGATAACATATTTCTTTAAAGGCAACTGAATTTTTACTGAACAAACCACTAGCATTGCTATTTGATCAACCAACTCAAAAAATATGTTATATGTAACCAAACTTTTGTATTTAATTTTAGACAAAACTGCAAAATGGACAATAAATGTTGCCGATATGTTACCTTCGAGATCAATGATGCGGTGCCGGAACTGCAGGCAGTTCGGCCATTTTTACAGGCAATGTCCCAAAAATTATTCCAGCTGCATGATGTGCGGACAAGACGGGCACAATGTGAACAAGTGCCCGAGGACGATGTGTCTCAATGTAAGATTAACGATTCAAGAGCAGGTCAAATTTTTTTTTTTTTTTTTTTCATGGCTTAATACTTTCTTTATTTCAGTGTGGTGATAGAACTAGCGAGTATGTAGATATGTGCGGCCGGTGCGTTGCACTCTCGAATATCAAGTGTTACAATTGTCAGAGAATCGGCCATGAATCCAAAAATTGCCCTGATAAATGGAGGCAATATCATGCCACAGTAAGGGAAAATTTTAATTTTGTTGTATATTATTTGTTTCAACAATATTCTTTCTCAAACACTTCTCAAAAATTTTATTAAATATTATGACATTTCTAGTTTTTCAAAAATTATTTATTTCTTTTACAAAAACTCAGCTCAGTTAAATACATAACAATGTACAGTAAGCCTATATTGGTCATGGTGCGCAAGAACATTATGAGTCGGACTCATAATGACATATAACCTAAGAATATAACCCTTTATTCTTTATTTTTGTTTATTTGTAGGTCAGTGGAGCGCTAAATATTAATAATTATGAAAAAAACCCTAAACTGTTTTGCTGCAACTGCGGTTCTGCTGGGCATCTCGATGAAGATTGTAGATTCATTGAGTATAAGAAAATAAATTTTCCTAAAATAAGCCTGTTCGTGAATACGTACGAAGGTATTTCTTTTATTTACACCAGCATTCTATTATTGTTATATTTAAATTTTAATTAAATTATGACAAAACATTTTTGTTTCATTGTTTGTATCATTGTTCCAGAAAGAAATGAGAGCTATTGTTTGAAACAAAATTCAAATTCTCATCAGCAGCACTATTCCCCCAGAAACAAACATTTTGTAAACAAAAACAAACCGAACCGTGGAAAGAAGAGGAATAGATTTGATTCATTGGTTGATTCAAATGATAAGAAAAGAAAGAAATCGAAACGCAATTCTTTACCCGTTAATTCGAAAAAACAAACCAAGAAAAATAAAAAACGTAAATCTCGATTGAACAACACAATAAATTAATTGTTTTTATTTAACTGAGAAAATATTTTGTTACTTCATTTTTTAATACCTTACCTCTAAGTAAGTGTATGTACATATTCATCTAATGGAATCTTTTTTTAAATTAGAAGGACACTTATTTAATTAATTGTAGTGGTCTATTGACCATACATGTTCAGAAGATATTTTATACGTAAAATATATGACTATTTCCTACAGAACATTTTTTTAATGTATAATTATCAAACCTCAGTACGTCTCTCTAAATCATAATTGAAGATGTTAAATACATTTGTTGTTATTTTTTATTTGTTTTACACGCATTCAGTCAATATCATTTTTTGGTGAGAACCCTGACCATCCCAGAGGGCACTACCCCATACTTCTCATTCGGGTACACCTAATTTTGGAAGTAGTAGTAGGATGCGGATAAAAACTTTTCAGGGCAACAGAAGGCTTTGGAAAAGTCCACATTCTTCTTGCTTCCCATGGACTATTGGCCATTTGCATGTGAAGCACTACTAGAGACCTTCCAAGCCAACAGCACACCCAGAACAACCCAGTCTCATCACGTTTTAATAATTATTACTTGGTATTTACGTCTTCAATTTGTTTTCATTTAACATGCGAACAAATTTCTAATCTGCATTTAATTTTCCGAACCTATTAGACTTTTACAATTGAAGGGTTCTCTACTTTTTGCAACTGAAGGATGTAAAATATTCTGTGGTGTACAGTGCAGGCACTCAAAATCCCAATTGGTAGAGCCTTATCATGAATAAGCAATTATTTAGAGAATAATTAAGGCAAAAAAAGGCCTGAATGATATTATAGGATTATCACACTTCTTAAGATATTCAAGAATGGCTAGGTTACCAATATAGCGTCTCCCCTAGAAATATCACAGAACTTCATAGATTCCATACATTAAGTTTCCGATATGCAACACTGACTTCGCCGTGCTCCAGATCTTCAACACACTCAAGACCAAACGGACTAATAAGGGGCCACTCCAGCCTCATCAACTACAGACTTTTCCTTTCTTCTATAGTGCACCCCCTTGTAAATTTTGACATCAATAAATGTCATTCAGACATAAATAAATCCAAAATTTAAATAATAGATATAAAATATGTTGAATTTGAGTCATCATTATTATATTAAATGTATTCGTAGTGAAATCCAAATGCAACAAATTCAAATATATTTTCTTAACATTTTCTTCTTAATTAAGTGAGGGTGCTGGAGTAGGCCATGCTTAAAGCAAGATGTCTCCTGGAATACTGCTCATTATGATGGTAATAACTTGAAACATTAATTAAGAAAAAAAAGATAAACTGTATGTATGATGATTGCACCAGAACAAAACAAATGAACGTCTTCCTGAGGATGAAATGTCATTTCCCACAAATAATGTTCCCACCTCGACCAACTAAATGCAACTGTAAAGGAAAAGCGGCCTGCATTAGTGAAGAGAAATGGGTCTCATTTTCTTCCATGACAATTTAGGCTAGAACGTCCCCAAACCTCACCCACCATATTCACCATATATAATCTATTTAAGCTGTGTAAAATTATTTAAACAAATTTGTATTAACAGAAAAAATATATTGGGGGTATTGTTTAATTAAATATCAAACAGCTTTTGGCAACATGTAATAAAATGACATCACAAAATTATCAAGAAAATTTGATTCATTGTCTAATTTTGTGGTCAACTTGACCAATTATATTACAATAAATTAAGGTTTTCTCAACATTTTTAATTTTTTTTAAAAATCCGATTCCACTTTATACATTTGTTTTACCTATCTAGTCAATAGAATATAGAAAAATACTGCTTATACTAGAAGTTTACCCTCACAAAGATTGTAATTATGAATTGTGGGAACAATTATAAAGCATTTTAATTAAAATAAATATTCTCGGTGATGTTTGGATTTTTTTTTAAAACTTATGTTGGTTCTTTGTTAATGAAAGTATGGAAGGGGGACTTTAGTGATTAAAACTTAAGGTTATGTAAGTTGAGCCAAATTTTGTGGGATTGAGTTCTGCTCATGACACTGATTTTTCATCGAGGCCACATTTTGCCTAAAAATCATAAATCAATGCTAAAAGCTGTTGAACAATCAGTATTATGGGTTATTAAACATTAACTTTGTAAGTAATAACAGTAACTAATTAAATTTGCGATTTTTTATTTTACAGTATTTTCTACTCATGTTCATAACTTGTTAGAAATAAAAATAATGACAATTAATATAGGTTTTTAGTTGAGATAAAAAAAGTCAATGGCACGAGCGGATTTGTTGGATTGGATTCGCAATCAGATTGGTTTCTCGATGCCAATGAAATGGCCACGGAGAGCTTTAGTGCAGTATATTTTATTTTAATCCATTAAATTCACAAATTTCGTGGTCCGCTCGATCAATTAATACATTGCAATTAATTAGGTTTTTAGTTGAGATAAAAAAAAAATCTGGCACGAGCGGGAGCACAGAGCACTGCCTAAGAATGCACTGGATAGAAGAACAGGCAGAAGAAACATTGTGCAGATACTTCCAGGAAGCGACCACAAAAAAACAAAAAAAAAATAAATGTGAATTTAAAAAAATAGCATAAAGGCTGAACCGTTAAAATGTGGAAATTTTTTAAAAGGGAACATTAAGTCTACAAAAGGATTTCTCTTTGTATGACGCTGCTAATTTTTATGATAATTGTTTTTTTTTTAATGTGTTTTTTATTTTAATTTGTTTTATTTTAAAGGGGTTTCTTCCTTAGGAGAAAGTGAGAGTAGCGAAAAATAAACTTTTGCCCTTTCGAAAAGCAACACCTTAAAATGCCAACGTGAGGTGCATCCCACAAATATTGTCTATATTGATAAAATTCTTTCCCAACTTTCAAATCGGATAGAGTCTTCTGGCAAAATAGAAAGCTCTCTCTCGGTCGGGATACGGACGTGACTAAACTAGAACGCATTCGCAGACGGGGAACACGCTCCGTGAATGGTAATCGATCAGTTTGCCTGTATTTTTAGGAATTCGACAAATTTGTCGTGACAAATGGACGAGCAGACTATTTCCCAACGGGTGAATAGAAACACGTTATGCGAAGTTTACACGTTTTTTTAAGGCTGGTACCACTTGAGTTTAGCTTCAAGGAGGCAGGCACGATAACAACTCGGTCAAACCGAATTTAGACAGTTTATATGTACAAAATAGTCAATCATTTATTTGTATTTGTATTGTAAAGAAGAAGATTCCAAAACTTTCAACGATACTATTTTGTTATAGTAATATTTGTCTGCGTTTTATTAATTAATTTATATATTCTATAACAGTAAGTGATTGTATCATAATTTTCACCTATCACCTGGGAAAATTTAGGTCAAAAACAATGCTATTAGCAAAAGGAACTCGTGCTCTACGGAAAATAAATCCAAATCGAATACACTACATACAATACTAGCAAATTGTTCAATTTTCTGAAATATTACTACCATTCCTATAAAAAAAATTAATTTTAAATCAACTCAATTGTATAAACCGTACCGATTTATAAAGGTCGTCCTATCCGCGTAAATCCCGTCTTTTATACAAGCACAAAGAAATAATCTAAAAGGGTCGGACGGCCATTAATTAGTTCCTCGACGTTCCGACTGTATGGAGGTATTGAAGAAACCGGTGAACGGAAAATGAAGCAGTGCTCCGTCTTGGAAAAACAGATGTCGGAGGGCTTGTTAATTCTCGAAGATTGAAAAATATCAATCACGCTGATGATTTACATAGAAAAATTCTTTCACTTTTAAAGCGAGAGAAAAAAAAAACGACTAGCAGTATAATTTATTCAACAATTCGTGTACGAAAATTAACACTTGAGATTATAAGCTATGGAGTGACTGTCAGTAAATTAATGGAATGTCAAACTATTTAACAACCAAATGGATAGTAAATTTCCAAATGATTTTTTAAACATTGAATAATATTAAAAACTTTCATAAATCTCAAGTGCCTGGGTTGCCAATATATATATATATATATTCCTCGAATTCGGGTACAATCCGGGGGTGTGATGAATGTTCAAGTGGTACACATATATATATGGGCCGACAAACAGTTGAGGTCATCGCGGTCCTTTGAGTGTTTTCCTTCTTTTTCTCTTGTTTCGCGTATATTTTGTTTTAAACTGCAGCCATCTGAGCGTCTCGATCTGGTTACTGACTTTCTTATTTCAAATATATACGTTGGTATATATAGAATGCTAGTCTCTTGTTTGTACCCCAGGTTGTCGAATACAGAATAGAAACAAAACATACAATATCACCACAAACATAGACGTCTGGTCACATTCACTCCGCCAGAGTATTTGATATTCCTCGGGGAGGAGTTATAAGCAGCTCCTTCTTTCACGCTAATAAATTACTTCTACTCTCCAGAAGTCATACACTCACCCCAGAGTACTCGATATTTCTCGGGTCGGTGTGAAATCACCCTTTTCTTTTATGTTAATAAATTACATTCATTCAAACACAAACACGTAAAATTATTCACATTTAAAAATCTCTATAGCCATGAGGTACGGGAACAGCGATCTGTGCTCGCTGTCCTGCCCCAAGATTAAGTACTGGTGCCAAAATATAGTCTATATACACCAAGCATTCTACAATTGAAGAGGTGCACGTTGGGAGGGGACAGCGTAGGTGCCCGTTGTAGGATAGACAAACGAGGTTATAAATTCGTTAAAAAGCTGTATTATTTTGTGAATAACTTTTAGATGTAATGTTATTATAAGTAAGAAAAATAAAGATGAAATCGACAAAAACTTTTCTCTAATTAATTTATCGATGACCCAAGTTACACAACTACGCGCACTTTATAAATTCCTCGGATTGGAGTGGATCGCTTAAACAAATTTAAAAAACCCACAGGATTATAGATTTTTTAAACTTTTTCTGAATTAATTTTCCGCTTAAGTAAAGTCAACTAATTATAATAAAGTTGGAAAGTGAGAAATTATTTATAGAATTAAAAGAGTTGAAGCCAAGTTGAAAAGGACAGGCTCTGACGATGAAAACGGCTCGGGGTGTAAAAAGACCGCCCGGGGCTCATTTCGCATTTTCTAGTGTAGAAGACAATGAGACAAGAGCAACCGAAATATCCAAAGGCAAAAAATATAAATAAAAGATAAGTTTAAAAAACATTATGTACTTCCAAAATCTAAGTAAATGACTATATGTCATCTCGTAATAGGTAAAGAAAGTAAAAAATGAGAAGCTCTTGTACGTAAAATATCATCAATACGTAGTCCCCGGAGAGTCTAAATCGCATTTGTTGTATCATCCTTACACGACTACGTTTAACACACGGCTACCGCCTTTTGCGACGATTCTGAATATATGATTGTATGTACATGCAAGATAGTGCATTTTTTACGCATTTTTGGAAAAACATTGCAACACCAGCCTAAATTGACAATATCAAGTCACTTCTATTATAATCACGCCGTTAATTGTAAAGTATGACAAATCATACGTGGTACGGAAATTCAGATTGGGGAGTAGGGGTTGATGAAGATGTGTCAACAAGCCGGTATATGTAGCTCACTTCTCGCTGGTAGAAAATTCTTGTACGAAAAAATTCACTTACTCACCAAATTCCAGCTTTGTAATCGCTCTCATAACGGAACTAAAAGTGTGATGGCTGCTTGCAATGATCATGTATAAATGTTCCGTAATACTGATGAAATTTAATTGGTCGATACCAATTTCTTCCTCACATCATTTTCTTCGGCAGATCACAGAAACTATGTTATTGGTTTTTTGTTATTAGTTTACAAAAGATCAAAACAAATCTAATTTTAATGTTATTAAATTAAATTGTCAAATTTTTTAAAATAAGTTAGACAATAAGTGTAAATGATCACATTCTAAAGGAAAACTACAATATCTCTAGAAAAAAAATCTATACATTTGTGAGTCTTTGGTTTCACTATTTTTAGAATAGAAAGGACCCCTAAATGTGTAGAAAATTAAAAGGTATTATGTACGAAAAAAAGTTGATAACTAGATCGGGTTAACGCGCTAACTTATTAAAATTCAAATAGCACCTGCAGATTTGATGTAAAAATTTACATTTTGAACCAAACACCGTTTTACAGTAAATAGTTAGCGTAAAAATAAAAGTTATTCAGATATCGTGAGATGCGGTCTGGGGTGTGATGTAGGTATCAAAAAAACATTTTCTTTATCGTGCCAACGTTTCGATCTTTTATTGAGATCATCTTCAGGGCCTGGGATGTTATCTGTATTGAATTTGATTAATGATGTTGGCGTAGCTGCGACTGAGTTTGCATGCATCTCTACTGTAATTGATGCTGTGTTTATCCTTGTTGATGTAAACCATTTCTAAAAAAGTACGTTTAAATTTGTTTTGTTCTGTATGTAGTAGTTTTGGATTTTTGAAGTCAAAATTGTGTTGGTGTTCAAAGTGGTGGGTAGCGAGTGCTGTAGTATTTTGTTTGGGTTTTTTGCTATCATAGATATGTTGCTTTACTCTCCTGTCCAGATATTGGGATGTAAGACCAATGTAAGTTTCCGGACAGTTTAAACAGTTGGTAATCTACAAGTTACGTCAGATTTATTTGTAATGGGTGTGGGGTCTTTAATTTTGGAAAACAGTGTTTGTATTGTTATTATAATTTTTGAAAGCAATTTTGAAGTTTTCGGATGAGAGAAATTTGTTTATTTTATGTGATGAGCCTTGAATAAATGGGATGGAAATGTGTTGGTTTTTTTGCATTTGTGGTATTTAATGTAGTATTATTAGTAATAGTGGATGCTTTTAGTGTTGAGGTGTAATTGCTGATTATCCTGTTAACTATGTGCTTAGGGTAGAGATTGTTATGGACGATCTGTTTGTATATCTTTATGTTCTTGTGGTGAAATGATTCATGGCTTAGGGTAATCATTCTATGAAGTAGCCCTTTGTAATAAAAGATCGAAACGTTGGCACGATAAAGAAAATGTTTTTCTGATACCTACATCACACCAGACCACATCTCACGATATCTGAATAATTATCTATTAACGGTCACTAATCTCTACACATAAAAAGCCATGTCTTTTTTTTTTAAACCTACACGCTATGTGTAAAGAACAGATCATTTAATTCATAGTTCAATTCTGCAATGTGCATATATATGCAGAATTAAGCTTAAAAACGCATTAACAAAAAGTTAAAAAAAATCACTCATCTAGATTGGATGGAATTTAAACTTTTATGGGGTTATGTATGTTAATTTAGTTTTAACTGTTATTTTTGTAAAACAATTTTTTGTGTGCAGATTCTTACTTTCAGTTATTTTTTGTCAAAGAAAAGATAAATATAATGCTTTCTTGATATTTAAATTTTGAAACTGTTACTACTATTAATAATGATGGTAGCAGGAGTACACTGTAGTAAGGGAAAGATTGTATGTTTCACGGCGCCCAGGGCATTCTTTCGGCAAGACCTATCGGTCGTGCGGGTTTAACATAACGGTAGCGCCGTGAAAATGAGAAACATCCTTGAATGCACTTCACTCTTAATACTACATTTCCTATTAAAAATCGTACAAAATGAGCAGGATTTTCAAATTAGAGCAGCACGAAGAAAATTGTTCTTACATAAAAAAGAGAAATGGAAACAAAGTGGCTCAGTTGTTGAGAGCTGCTCGTATTTGACACGCGGTTAGGGTTCCAATCTCGGCACATCCCATGGCATTTTAATTGAGAATACTATGAAAAAAGTATTATAAAATGGTTTGATGTGTAGTATGAAGTTAATGTATCTTGTATGATAGGAATTACCTCACATGATGGAGCAGATTAATGCCTTTGAACATTAATCAATTGAATTTATTTGTTTTGTAAGAATAACGATTTACTAATTACATTCGGATATACAGAAGAATAATGTCAATACGGCGTATTATCAAAGGGTAATTCTGGACCAGAGTATATTTCAGCACCTATTACGTGGAAAGGAAGACGAACCCACACTTTTAGAGGTTTCCTACCGTCAAATATGATAATTTTGGTTGTTTTGAAAGCAAAGCCTTCAACATTTACTGCACAACAACAAAATGATCAATTGAAATGTTCCCAACTTAAACATTTAAATCTTATTACGTAAAAGCGGCTTACATTAGTGAGTCGAAAGGGAATCGTTGAAGGAGGGCTAAGAAGTGGATTCTTTACATCCGGCCTATTCGGAAGTGATCATTGAAAGGATCCGGTAAAAAACCTGAATTACCGTGTTAATTTTACTGAAGAACAAATGTTCCATAACAATGATCGACCAACAATAATAGTTCGATAAACAGCCTAACAGTACGCACAGTTAATGATTATAAATATGAATACTTAAATTTTTGTTTATTTATACATAAGTTGAGTAGAAGAAAAAATAAAGTATTTTTATCTAAAATATTTTTTTTGACAGACTGACAGAAAATGTTGAACTTGGTTTGAAACGTACAAAACACACTAAGTTCATAGAAATCGCTCCCTGCTTGAAATTTAACACACAAGTGGTAGAAACCTAAATATCCTGTAGATATAATCAATTTAAATTTAATGTACAATTTTAATAAATATTTTTTTTAAAGAGAAGAAAAAACTTTCTTATTTATATTTGTTTATTATTATTACACAACGTCATAAATATTTATTTTAAAAGTAGTGCAAACTAGTTTAGTTAATTATGATCAATTTGAATAATACCTCATAGAAAAATGGATTATTTATTTAAAATAACGGGTAAAGTTTTACATTTATTTGCGATGATCCATACTTTTTAGAAATACAGTTGTGAGCTTTCAATGTTGCTTCCAGCTCCAAACCTCAACTGCCAAAACTGATACTAAGTTCATTGAACTGTATTTTGAAATCTATTGATCCCGTTAGTAGCTTGTATTTTTAGACATCCAGAGAAGAAAAGAAAAAAATCCTACGACTCTTTATTGTCATGAATATAAACTATTTGACTATGAAGCGTATCGAAAGAAAAAGAGATGTCCTACAAAACCTGAAAATTGTTAAAAATCTGAAAAACGACAAACATTTTTTTTTGTTAAAAATTTAAAAAAATCAAAGAAACAATGGTCAAGTTAAGGCAAAATTTTGAAAAAACAGTCATACATTCATACGTAAACTTATTCAGAATTAAACGTTTTAAGATAATAAAAAATCATATACATCATTATGTTTGAATTATTCTAATCAAAATACACTGTATGCAATGATGCATTTGACTTACTTTACATTTTTTTAAAATTTCCTATTTTTTACAATGTAATAAACAATTGTTGTAATCTTCGTGCAGTGAAGTTTCGACTTGTTTGCTCTGACTCACTTAAATAGTAACCTAATTGATAATACATTCTGTTAAAATATGGTAAAGAATATTAGAGAAATATTTTATAAGAGGATTTTAATAACGTAAAAGGTGCTTTTGTAGAGTCAAAGAGGGTACTTTTATTGTCATTTGAAAAAGACTAAGTATTCAATTATGTATTTTATTCTATCATAAATAAACAAAGAATATTTACATTTTTTGTAAAAAATAATAATACCATGATATAATACTGATGAAGCCGATTGGTCTTAATCATGATTATTCTTAATTAAACTAAACGAATAAATAAGCTTTGCACGTATTCTCATATGCGTTTCGGTCTTTCAATAGCGCGAGTGTCCAGTGACAGTATCATTTACATATATTATTCAAATTCCGTTCATATGAGAAGGCATAAAATGCAATCTTTATCGCGGCTTTCACCGTTCTAACGAGGGGTCGTAATATTTTTATTCCCTAAATATACGAAGCCCGGCGTAATAAAACTAAATAGAACAATATACATACTCAAGTCAGGACTTGCAGAGTAATATTTGCGGAAGGAGAATGTTGGGCACCATCAACCAGAAGGGGCAAAATCGCGATCCTAAAGTCGATATGAAAACAAGTCTATTACGATGGTCAAAAAACAGTCTCATTCAGAAATTAAGGAACGACCAGATGGAGTTCGCTTGTTAAAATCTTATTCAACGTATTTTATCATCTAACCAGTATTTGAATTTTATGACGATACTAAACTTTCAATTTCAAGATATAAATTTCCAATTTTATTGTAATTTTGTAAGAATAGCCAATGGAAAAACAGCAGAACATAACAGTGGAGTGAAAACATATCCATACATTTCGGTGTGACTTTAAAGACATTTCATGTCAAAATATGTATACAAAAATACCCCTGTTTTCTACAAAAATAGAAACAGTTGACTCAAAGATTCTTGGCACAATTATCATATCGGCTGATGTAATTACTCGCTCGCTACATGTAACCATGGAGGGAAATTCTTCGATGCGACACATTAAGCAACTAGGAGTGGTATTCGACGGGTAAAATTTCAACGTGTTTTTCTTGCACCGAGATACCAACACTGTGAGAAGATGCTGCAGATTTCGAGACAATAGAGCAGGTGGTGTTGAAAAAATCACTGATAACCGCAAAACTAAATAAGGACGTTTTCATATGAGTTAGAATGTCAGCGGTGTATCATTAACAGAGAAAGGAGTCTCTACACAAAAATACAATTTTGTAAATATGCTACAGTTTTCTAGTCTGAAAACATAGCGATGGAACACTGCACAGGGAAATAAAAAGGCTAGGAACTCCAGAAATTTTTTTGATAGTCATGCAGCACTAAAAGCCTTGGTCTCATGCGAGGGGTAGGAAAAGAGTGCTTGGAACTGCAAGGAGACCTTGACGGCATGGGCAGGCAACGAAAAGGTTGACATGGCGAAAGAGGGAGCCAACATGTACTCTGTTGTGGCTTAGCATTTTGCTACAAAAGAGGATACATCTTAAAATGGATCCCTAATGAGACCAAATCCTGGTGGAAGAATACCACTCGCATGTGGCACACGAAGGGTCATTTGCAAAACATACAAAACAATTGCTGGGAAGCAACCACAACCGAACAAGGATTCGGGTGGGGCTCCTGACAGAGCACTGGCGCTTAAGAAAGCGGATAAGAGTATGTATAGATGAAACACTGTGCGGATAACGGAGACACCTTTCACCTTTTAAGTAACTTTGAAGGTCTATATCAGTGCAGGTAGGAAAGGAAAGCCACAAGCAATACCATACACTAAGGAGCTACTAGCAAGGCTATGGAGGTTAAGTGACAACTTGAAACTGGCCAGGATTTTATAAAACATAGGGTAGCACAATAGATCTGCTCAAGTCGAGGTGCAGACGGCCTTGTGGCAGCCTCTTATATTTCTATCACTATGGGGTTTGTACGCTGCCTTCATAAAGACCAGCATGACAGGATAATATGCAGTGAGTGTATTTTTAAAAAATTACGAGGGTTCGCAACAGCAGAGGTCATACAAACCTCAAGGTGCCGGTATTTTTGAAAAAAGCCCATTTGTAAGTATGTCGCATTTGAATGTAGAGCCCCTGGATTTGAACCCACGACCTTTACAAAGTGTCAAAGACTAAACCTTCCAACCCAGAGAGGGTATTGCCTTCAGTGTCATGGAAAAACCGATCAGTAATAATATTATAAAAAGGAGTAAAGATTTCGATTCAAAAAGATCCACCTTTGATTTTGTACAATAAACATGAAAATATATAGATTAGTTAAACTTTTCTTCTTTTTTATTTGATCAGGACAATTTATTTAAAGTGCAGTGCCTATTGATATAGATCCTTTTATTCTAGAAGAATATATAAACGTTTTCACTAAAAAAGAAGTATCTTAGAAAGTTTAAAAACATCCTTATCAAACCGTGGGCAAAGAAATGGCCTTTCTGTTAATAAAAACATCCCATTTCTAATGGCTGTCTAAAGAAAAAAAAATCGTACAGGCACAAACGTGAACTATGGTCGGTATAACGTGCCTCCTTCTATCTCTTGGAAGTGCAGAGGTCGTTCCTTTCCGCTTACAGGAAGTTCTCGCGATATTGGCTCCAGTTCCGGTGATCAATAGCTCCCTCCATTTGAACTCCACCCTCTGATTGATTTACTAACTTATTTACTTAATGTTTTCTTTTTTCAGTAATGCTAATGGAGTTTTGTTCTTTGTTATTTCCCTCCCCTGGAAATCGATGTAAAAAAAATCAAGGAGATGTTATTCTGAATAATGGCAGTGATTTTTCGTTTCAGCTTTTCTTTCGAATACTATTTTATTTTTGCAATCCCAATATATTTATCTCTTTTTTATTTCAAGTATAATATATTTGAAATAAAAAAAGCCTGTTTTCTCAAAATAAACCTTATAAAAATTTTAAATGGTAGACTACACATATTTTATATTGATTATTGTTGTAATTGGTAAAGAATAATTCGATTGTACAAAAAATATAAGTTAAACATTAATAATTTGTCTTTGAGAAGAAAAATAAACCCAATTTAAGCTTTTTTCTCTCTGCGGATCCGAAAGGTAAAGGATGTTTGCTCCGGCCTAAGAGTAGATTTAGGGTAGGGTCTGCAAGGACATCATTCAGGTCTGGGACACAAGTACAAATGATCTCCTCAGACATTAACTAATGATTAGCCTCTAATGTCCTTCTAATAAATTACCTCTTGTTTCTCACTATCAGATATCGACTTCTCTCCATCTCCGATAGCGACAACAAACAAAAAGTATTTTTCATGAGACGTTCAATGTCCGCTAGTGTAAATTGGAAAGACAATTTCATTAAGTTTGTTTATCAACGATTATTTAGTGATAATATATTTGAATAAATTTTGAGTTGAAAATGACGAATTTTATTAACGAAATTAATTTATATTTTACTGTCGTAATAATAGTACGTTGAAATCTGGAAAATATATTCTGCCGTTTAAACATTTCTTTGTAACACTATTGAAAATTTGGAGTTTTTATTATTATATTATAATAATATATTATATATTTCAGTGAAGTGTATTTTCTTTTATTTTCATTTCTTAATTCTTTAAACAAAAAGATATAATATGAATAATTATGTTTTAAATTGTAGTATAATAAACGAGACTATATTTTAAAATACGTCGTTGAGTAAAAACTTAAATGTTGATAATTTTTCATAACAATGAAAATTGGAGGACGATGTCATATAAAAAGATTTCAACGAACATTTGCAGTTCCACGCGATTTTGTAAAGCCACGAGGTTCTTTTGATTGCCTTCCCCCTCAAGTTATACGAAAACGTTTTTTCCAATTATTCCTTTAAAGGCCATTTCTCCCTATTCGAAACGTTTACGAAAGCCATCAGATTTGCTTTTGTCATTTTTAATTAAAGATTTCACCTTTCTTTTGATAATTTTCTCGAACCATTTGCAGCAGAAAACTTGACCTGAAAAACATTTTTTAATGCGATTTTATTATAATATTGATAATCATTTTATTTACTTAGTGTTTATGGCATATAAACTATATACATTTAATAATTGTACAAGTGTGGATTGGTTTTTGTAAATTGTCAATTTTTTAACGCGTTTATTGATGCAAAAGTTATAAGAAAAAATTATAAATAAATTACATCAAATATGATAATAAAGGTGAGCTTGTCTTGTGAAAGTAAGCCTAAAAAATTGATTAAAGCTCCTAAACTCAAACGTAAACAGCCCTTGGCAAAGCGACAATTCGGTTATTTTCGCCATCAGAAAATTCATTATTAAGATGTTTTCGTTTTAGTTTTGGATAAAAAAAATTAACATAAAGCAGGTTGTCTGATGATTTTAGCGTGCATACCGTTAAAATGAAACCGTACTAATCGTTCGACACATATTGACTGTATGGCACGGCAGCAAACGAAAGATATCGATCCGTTTCAAATTTTTGTTTTATCGTACGAGTTGGACAGCGTAGTTTCGGCCCAGTTGCCGATATCGCTCGTAACTGCTGACCGACATGCAGAAAGGTCTATTTCGTAATTATATTTAATGTGTCTCTCGATCACTGATTTAATCAGAACCAGTTCAGTTTCTTTCTGAAATCTCGTTAATTTCGGGGTGGCCCGACTATTTATTGCCCTTTTCTGGGTTTGACACGCAGACTAGCTGTGAACGGAAACTGTTTTTTCCCGTTAATCTAGATTCTGTTTAATTACTATCAAAGAAAATAAATTCTCGAACTTTTCTATTTCGCCAAAAATTAAAGTTAACCAGTAAAAAAATGGTTTTAATTTATGATATAGTCTTTACCGATAGGAATCATATTTACGCCCTGCACGACAATTAAAATATTACGGTTAAATAAGTTAATTTTGAAGGTTACAAATTTATAAATTAAATTTAAAAATAAAGACAGTTTTGTTTTTATCTTTGTAAATTACCCTCAGAAATTTAGAAAGCCAACTGAAAATTTTGTTAGTTTGCCAACTTCTGGTTTTAAGTAATTCCATCGTTGGACTATTTCGCCATCTTTAGCGTGTCTGAACGATTTCTGGAAACTCTAATGAATTTAAAAGTTCTTGAGGTTTTGTCTGCTAGACTAGGTTGGTTAAGGCATGGTTTTTTTATTCATCAATTTTAATTAGACAGTTTGTTTCGTCCAAATATTAGTTTAGTCGTTTTCAGAATGTTTTTTTGTATCACACAGACACACTGATGACGGCCAAGTGCCAAAAAAAGCCTGGGCGACCAACTCATTTTATTATGTAAAAATAATTAGTACATTGTACTAAAATAACTAATATATTTTTTGTTAAATGTTTGTATTACATGTGGTTAAGTCATAAATACTGTACTTATAAAAAATAATTGAATCAGAATATCATTTTGTAAATTGGTTTTCTTAAAATCGCAATTGTAAAAACGTTGGCAAATTAGGTAAAGCTGAAAACCGAGCAATCCCTACATTTTTGCTTTACAATAAATTTATTTTATAGTACTTAATTTCTTTCTCTTTAGAGTATTTCTTATATAAAACTTCTCTCTTATTTTATCAAAACATGGTTGTTATTATTCGTTTTCAGATGGTGTATAATCGTACAACTAAAAATGTCATCTTTGTTTTGGGCAGTTTAAATGAGTATACTATATTATCAAAAAGTCCTCTTCTTATAATAATACGTTAATTACTAAATATACAACACAGAAAATGTACGAGAATATGCAAGTATTTATAACGCAGGAAATATGGATCCTGTAGCCGGAAAAAAGTTTTCTTATGCCATGGTAAAAGAGGAAAAAATATTTTTGAATAGAAAAATTCTTTAAGTGTCTTTCGTTAAATGAAATAATGTTCTTTGCTTTTCTAATAATAGAGGAAAACTTTAAAAACACACTTATTTAGAAAATATTTGAACTGCTTCACTATATTGCTGATTCGGTTTTGTATAAATGTGCATTTGTTCAAGTAAAGAAACCTTTTGTGAGTTGATTATGAGTTGCATTACTAAAATCAAGTAAGAACAATAATTTATGAAAATCATTGTTTTATGACGAATCAAGTTAGTTATAACCTGCGACAAATTTTATAGACTTAAGCCAGTCTTGGCAGACTTTTGTGTCTTTGCTAGGAATGTCAACGATTTTAATAAACAATTGCGTTTCTCTGGTCTTTGAACTTAAACTGTGGGTGAAGGTAAATGAGCGTAGCTGAAGTACAGAGTGGGATGAAATGTAAACAATTATTAAAAAGGCTGAAGTTAATAGTTACACAAATAAAACACACAAACAAACACCTCCCAAACACTTACATTGAGCCCTAAAAAAGTTCTATTTACATTAAAGAAAAATGTTGTTTTTTAATTAATTTCCTTTGAATTTGAACAGCTATTAATTAGTTGAGTTAAAATCAGACGTTTGGAGATGAATCGGGGCTTATTTGAGATATATATTAGGAGACATTTTATGGGAATTCTACCAGCTAAATAGCTGAATTGAATCACTGTATACTGCTAAATGGTTAGATGCCCGGGCCTTGGTTTTAATGCAATTAACACATTGATTTAGAACCGAGGCCCACTCTCGGTTATTTATTTTTTCAATAAATCCAAAGAAGGGAGGGCAGGCCGGTTGGAAAATCGGTGCTTAATCTGAAATGAGGGAGTCCTCGGGGGAAAATATCTCCGACAGAACAGGCTGAAATTACCCTTATTAACCCTTTACATAGGGGAAATGGAAAATCATTTTAAAAGAAAATATTCGTTAACATGGTGTTTTCCCGATGCTTTAAACTAGATGTATGCTCAGTACCATTCGTTTTTAAACACACTAAAACATAATGATCATCAGGTTCGACGAATAAATGAACTATGCCCTGCAAAAAAAAAAAAAAGAATTACGAATGCTAAAAAATTTTAAATTTCTCTGAAATTTTAGCGCAGTAAAATCGTCAGAACATGAAAAAACATGCAAAAGTTGACCTAAGAGTAAAAACGTCTCTTCAAGTTAGTACAAATTTCATGTAAATAAAACATTAACCTAAAATGGCATCTTTATTTTCTAATTTATCTATGTACTAATTTTTAAAACACGACACAAATTGACAATTAAGCGTTATAGGTAATTAAAACTGTACAATTAGATAATGACACTAAAGTAAATTTTAACGACGTTAATGAAGTATGTAAAAAGAATTAATATACACCGATTAATAAAATTAACGAGCCACCCTTAAATTTTCGGATATTTAGATTTATCCATATTTTACATTAAAAAATGGTAGTGTTAAAGTTAAAAATAAGACATTTAAAAAAGAAAATGTTTATTACCTAATTTTGAAAAAAATTATTTAGTAAAGAACAAAAAATGTTTAAAAAATAATAAAATGTAAATAGCAATTTTTTGGCCCTGTTTAATACCGAGTAGTTTCACCTCTGGCGCGAATCCCCTTTGTTAAATGCCTTTGAATTAGGTGGAAAAGATTTCTGTTAAAATCCTGAGGAATCCTTCCTTTTTTTGGACTTGGACTTGGAACTGGATTTCGCTGCCTTATTCGTCGCTTAAGCACCAAATGAGACTTATTTGGTACAAATCTGGACTCCGACCTAGGCGCACAAAGCACACACTTCCAGCTAATCGAGAAAGTCATCCACATTAATTGCTCTATGGGGCCTGACATAATTGTGCATTGGCAAGAATCTTTTACCGCTGTGGGGGGCAAATTGGCACTAAATATACTTTAATCATGTCTTGTAGAACTTCTGTGACGTTAGAGATCTTTCTTGCACAACCTTTAAATTCGGCGCTAGTGTCCAAGGAAATGCAACCCAAGAACAATGACCAACCGTGGAAGGCCCCTTAGGAACCATACAGCATGTGGCGTACCTTCTGACTGTCTCCACATTAAATTACACCCATATGAAGATTTTAGGCCAACTCTCACTTTATCTCTAAAGAGATGTCTTTCCCAATCATTTAATGTCCTATTTACACACGAATTGAAGCTGACCTTTTTCTGGGCTATGGTAGAAAGAGGTCGACAAACCGGATGCTGAGCCCTGATGTTTTCTTTGAAAAACGTTCAATTATGTGCAAAGTAAAAGTTAATGTCGAAAGAACCTCCTTTTCGTTGATGTGAATATCTGTTTTTCTTTTAGTGCAATCAAACATAGCAAACTAAATATGCGATTGCACAGAATTCTGAATAATTTATAAAATTGGTTATTTCATAGTTATAAAATCTATATTTTTTTATTAACAATAAATTTTCTCATTCTATTTCCTGATATTATACAATAAAAAAGCATAAAGCATAATTTATCTAAGAGATTATCTAAATAAAGATCGAAACATGGGCACAATAAAGAGAATTTTTTTTAAATCTACGTCTGCCCAGTGCATCTCACGTCTCCAAACAAGCAATGTTTTAATCATGCTTTTTTTTACTCGTCTTTATAAGGACATTGCATCACCTGCCTAAATGGGTAATCAAGTCCCCTCTATACAATCACGTCTTCAGTTGTAAAGTATACAAATCATCCGTTGTACGGAAATTCACATTGGGAAACGACAGGGGTTGCTGAAGATGTGTCAATTAGCAGGTATTCACTCCTCGCTGGTAGCAAATTCTTGTACGAAAAAAATTCAAAGACCAAACTTCGGATTTTCTAATTGCTAGCATAACGGATCGAAAAGTGGGATCGCCTCCTGGGGTGATCCTGTATAAATATTCTAACAAGTCGCGAACACGGTAATATTGTGATATTTCTTCTTGTGATAAGGTGATTAACTAACAATTTGGTCATTACCAATAATATTCTTCCGCAGATCACAGAAACTATTTTAATTGATTTAATATAGTTAAAAATCGAAAGAAATCTAACTTTATTATGTTATTAAATTAAATTGTCAATTTTTAAAACCAGTTACAGAGTATGTTCGAATGATCAAATTCTACAGAAAAACTTCAATATCACTAGAACAAATGTATAGATTTTTCAGTTTGTAGTTTCACTATTTTTAGAATGAAAAGGACTATTAAAATATGTGGAAAATTAAAAGGTGTTAGGTATGAAAAAAGTAAAATTATTAAAATTATTATTAGTTAGTAGTTATTAAAATTCAAATACACCAGCACGTTCGATGTAAAAATTTACTTTTGGAGCCATACTTAGTTTTACTATAAAATAGCCTGCGCAAACATAAAAGGCTCTTTTGAATAAAAAACCGGCATATGTATATAACTGATCATATAATTGATAGGTCCTATTCTGCAGTGTGCATATAATTGCAGAATTAAGCTTAAAAACATAATAAAAACTTTAAAAAAATCTTTCTTCCAGGTTGGATGAAATTTAAACCTTTATGGGGTTATGTAAGTTAATCTAGTTTTAATTGTTATCTTTTTAAAACGTGTAGAGATTAGTGACCGTTAATGGATAATTATTCAAATATCGTGAGATGCGGTCTGGTGTGATTTAGATATCAGAAAAACATTTTCTTATCCTGCCAACGTTTCGATCTTTTATTGAGATCATCTTCAGGGCCTGGGATTTACAAACATAGTTTACGTTTAGAAAATACATATAGAATTTGGAAAAGTGAATTCATACAATGCAAAAAAATATATATTTTATATTCTATCAAAGTATTTCTACTCGCTCAAAGTGTTTGTCATCTGTGCAAGTGTGCCATTCTTGCGTGTCGTGTTGTGAGTGCCCGTAAGATTTTGCTGTTTAATGTTTATATATGTTAGATTTTGAAGGAGTAGGGAAGGAAGTGGGTATAGAAGAGGCAATTTTGTATAAGTCGTCGAATTCTTTGAGGTGAAAGGAGCCGACAAAGGGAAACAATGTGTTGGTAATGTTTCGGCCAGTTTATTCTTTCACGATTGTATATAAATGGATAAATGGGAAAAGGAAAGTTAGATTGTTGGACAATTAGACTATGCGAAAAATATATTTGATGTGTGGCATGTAATGTGATGATATATGTATGTTATCGGGATTGAATTTGATTAATGATATTGGCGTATCTGCGACTGAGTTTGCATGTATCTCTTCTGTAATTGATACTGTGTTTATCCTTGTTGATGTAAACCATTTCTAAAAAATTATGTTTAAATTTGTTTTGTTCTGTATGTAGTATTTTTGGATTTTTGAAGTCAAAACTGTGTTGTTGTTCAAAGTGGTGCGTAGCGAGTGCTGTAGGATTTTGTTTGGGTTTTTTGCAATTGTAGATATGTTGTTTTACTCTCCTGTCCTGATATTGGGATGTAAGACCAATGTAAGTTTCCGGACAGTTTAAACAGTTGGTAATCTACAAGTTACGTCAGATTTATTTGTAATTGGTGTGGGGTCTTTAATTTTGGAAAACAGTGTTTGTATTGTTATTATAATTTTTGAAAGCAATTTTGAAGTTTTCGGATGAGAGAAATTTGTTTATTTTATGTGATAGGCTTTGAATAAATGGGATGGAAATGTATGTTGGTTTTTTGCATTTGTTGTATTTAATGTAGTACTATTAGTAATAGTGGATGCTGTTAGTGTTGAGTTGTAATTGTTGATTATCCTGTTAACTATGTGCTTAGGGTAGAGATTGTTATGGATGATCTGTTTGTATATCTTTATGTACTTGTGGTGAAATAATTCATGGCTTAGGGTAATCATTCTGTGAAGTAGCCATTTGGCCGTGTTTATTATTGTATGAAGAGGTTGGTGAGATGTAAAGTAGCGATCTGCATTTCTTGGTTTTTGATACCAATCTGTGATTAATGTGCCATCTGGTTGTTTTATTACGAGCGTATCTAAAAATGGTATTGTATTGTTGTTTTCTATTTCATGTGTAAATTTTAAGCGTGGGTGAAAGCTATTAAATGTATCTACTGTGGTTTGAATTTGATCTGTGGGAACAGCTGTCAATATATCATCTACGTATTTAGTGAGGAAGGGTAATGTGAAAGGAAGTCGTGGTATGACTGTTTTGAGTAGATGTGTCATGGTGATGTCTGCCAGTATCGGGCCTAGGTTACTGCCCATGGCTATACCAAACAGTTGTTTGTAAAATTGATTGTCGTATGTAAAATATCCGTTAACACAGCATTGTCGGATCATTGTTACGAACGTGTTCTTTGATAGAGTTTTGTGTGGTGTTATGTTTGGCCATTTATCTTCAATAATGTTCAGTGTTGTGTTTTTAAAACAATTTTTTTTGTGCAGATTCTTATTTTCAGTTATGTTTTTGTCAAATGAATGATAAATAATAAATATAAAGTCTTGGTATTTAAATTTTGAAACTGCTACTATTGTTAATAATGATGGTAACGGGAGTACGCTGTGATAAGGGAAAGGTTGTTTACTTCACGGCGCCGAGGTCATTCATTCGACAGGACCTGTCGGTCGTGCGGGTTTAACATAACAGTAGCGCCGTGAAAGTGAGAAACATTTTATCCTTGAATGCACTGCAAACTTAATATTACAGTTCAATTTCTAATCGTACAAAATGTGCAGGATTTTCAAATTTAGATCGCACAAAGAAAATTGCCCTTATAAAAATGAGAAATAGAACCAAAGTGGCTGAGTAATAGGTCGATCTGTTAACCGTTCTATTTCAAGTGTAATAGCGTACAGATGATTTCCCATCTCGAAAAAAAATGTTTAAAGAAAATCCCGATTCTTTTAAAACACTCATCTTGGGTAATGGATCACATAATGCCCGCCTGCCTCAGGATGTCATTTTGCAATGTGGAGTTTTGAAGTTCATCGTAACCGCTAAATTTTATTGCTTACAATTTTTTCTGAAATCATCACTTTAATACTTTTCACTTTAAACTTTTTATTCTTTTGATAAAGTGAGAGAAGTTATATAAGGAGACTACAACAGATTCCACTCAAAAAGCCTTTTTGATTAATCACTGAAATCAAGGTAGCAGAGCGAAATAAATAGGAGACCGTTTTTGTTACAGAGGTAGAATACCCAAGGCATTTTCCTGGCTCCGGAAAACAGCAGGCATTTTGAACTGTCGTTAAATGAACGACGCTATGCTATACCCCTCTGTGAAGACGCTTTGGACATATTTTCAATTTGCCTTCAGTCTATTGATTCGTGTTAGGTTAATACTTTTTGTATAGCTTGTACTACATATTTATTATCATTGAATTACTTCGTACTTCCATAAAGAGATGGAAATATCATAACTTAATTACGTGATGAGACTAACATATACAACTTCCATTCTGTTTAAGTGAAATTAGTGAAATGATTTGATAAGCACAATGAATAAATTTAGTAATATATTTTTCTCGTAAAATAAGGTAGATTTTCACTAATAAAATTTAAAAAGCTTACATTTACTACACTTTGATGTTAATTTTTATGAAAGAGTACAAAATCTGTTTTTTCAGGAAAGAAAATAATTTTATTTTAATTATCTACTAAACCACTACGTCGTCATGAGCACTATCTTACTCGGTCTGCGGATAGTAACATCTGTTTTTATTGAACTCTATTTAGGATATTGATGATATCAGGCCACTATAAATCCAACCTCATAAACAGAGTATTAAAACTGAGGCCCACAAAATCCCACCACAATTTCCGGTCAAACCCGACTACTCTTTTTTAACGCTCAATCTGATTTTTTTTAAGTTTTCCTTCCGCTGGATTTGGTAAGTTTGGGCCTTCCTACCTAAAACTCTGTCTTTTCCTTTGTCTCTTGGCTCCATCTTTGCTTTCCTGTCCACGAACAAACAAAGAAACTTGAAAGCTATACATCGGGATAAGTTTGCTTTTATATTTATTTTTATCGGTTTCTTGCCCAACTATGGCTTTTCTAACATAAATTTCATTTTAGTTAATTTTAGTTAGTTAGTTTAATTTAATTTTCTTTTTCCGCCTCCCAAATAAAACAGGTGGTCTGGCTGGATAGCATCATTTTCTTTTTCATGTTTTTACTGCCCATTAAAACTCTATGGCTATTATGCAAAATAGTGGATACCCTTTTCTATGTAGGAACTTGGACCAAATTCAAGTATTTTTATTTTTTAATAAATACAATTTTCATAATACCTTATACAGTAAAAGCTTCAACCTCCTAGTCTCCAAAAAGTTGGTAATCCATCAACCAGACAAGAAATTAATTATAAATCAACTTCGGCATAAAACTTTAAAAACAACACAACCATGTGCATGCAAGAGAATAGTACAAACTAGCCACACCAGGCTGATACATGGGCTTCGTTTTATTAATTAAAAGGACACCGAAAGCGCGAAATTGATTTGCTACCTAAAGCGGATACATGCATATTTACATGGTCGTATTACAAAGCTCTTTCGTGTCTAATTGAATGAACGTATTTATTACTTTAGACGTTTTTGGTCGGTTGGTTTGTGACGTTTAGTTCATATTATTTCTGTTTGTATAAATTTATTAATGAGGGTGTTTTGAGGGCAGGTTTGTGATAGAATTTAGAGTAACCCATAGTTCCAACAAAATAAGATATTTGTTACATGTAACTGTACAACATATTGTCTGAAAGATTTTTTCAATTTTTTTTTGGATGAGTGACAGTTTTGTATATGTAAGGATAGGTTTGTGGAGGAATAAAAATACCTCACTCTCCAAATTAGGTTAGTTATTACATCTTTAAAGTCTGAATTAGGGCCTAACACCGGCGTAATATCATATACTTTGTTGTCTTACCATTTTTTTAACTTAACACATTGATTGAAGATATCATTTTTTGTATTTATTAGCGCGAATGAAGGTGGACATTGGTCGGGTTTAAACCTTATAATCTCGTGTGGTAGGACTAAATGTAAGATATTAAAAAACACACATACACATACCTTGTGAAAGAATGAACGAAAATAATCAGAATCAAACAAAAACTACAATTACGACTTGCACGGTTGTCGGTTAAAATGGACGGACCATACCCCGGGAACTTTGGTGGTCTTAAAGGAACCCAATGGAACCGTGTTATCCTGGCCAGTGGGAAGAGTACTCCAATGCATTAAAGGCAACGATGGAATCGTTCGGGTCGTACAGTTGAGAACCTCCTTGGGAGAATACGTGCGACCCGTGACAAAATTGGCACCTTTATTTCCCCAAACAAAGGAAACAACAAGAGAATAAATTTTGCTCAAAATTTGGTGGGCGGTATGTTAACGCCAATTAATAGTTGAATTTATAAAAAGATCGCTTATAGTTTATTGTTTGGATCAGTGCGTCGGCTTCGGCGGGTTTCAGCAGATAAGGGTTAGTCGTCTTTCGTTCGTTCTACGTTACGTCGAAGTAAATTTTTCGTTTTTTTCTCATCGCATCGTCACCATTTTTCCTCATCAACTCATCAAAATCGTCGCCATGCTGTTCGTTGTTGGATCGTTGTTTTACGAGGAAAGTGGTACTACTTTATTAAAATATTTGGGCTGTTTGATAGATTTTAATATCGATCGATCGTTAATTTAAGTTAATTTTAATTTTATTTATTTTGGATTCCGATTTTTTTAATTCATTCATATGAAGCGTACAACTGTTTATTTATTTTATTCGAAGTTAAGGATTTATTTCACTTTATTTACTGGAAGTTAAAGTCATTTATTTATAACACAAAATTATGTTTTTTTTTAATCGAAGAACATTTATTGGTTTGTACCTATTTATTTTAATTGTAATTTAATTGTTTTATTTTTAATGCGTTTTCCATGAAGGTTTATGTACTCTTATTGTAGTGACCGGCATTAGTAGGTACGAGAACGGAGGTTTGCTGGTCCAAAACGACCCGCCCCTCAACTCAACAACGACTTAATTCTTAAAAATACGCATACTTTTATAGGGCGAACAAACTAACACAATTTAACAAAGTTGTGACCAACCGCAATAATGACAACGAACATCTGAGGCAAACATCAACATGACTATATCCCACTAGACAAAACGTACCAGTAAAAAAATTTTCGAAAGCGGAACTTTATCGAAGTGAGAAACAGGAAAGTCCAAGGCGTATATAAAGCAATTTAGGGACACAGAGGGAACGACTAACTATGAAACTTACTTCACCCAAAAACATCACGACTCCTCAAAGTTCGATTCTCGCCGTCGCCCCTGGAATTTTATTTAAGCTCTTCCCTTCTTCCAAGGAATAAATGATATTGTTAAACAAACAGCTCATCTGGCTAATATTGAAATCATAATTGCTTGCCGAGAAATTTTCATATTCGTAAACCAAGGAGTAACAAACGAAGATTTTCATTCAAGGGCGGATCCAAGTTGATCATAAGTAGGAGAGGTAAAAATATTTCGAATTTTTTAACTGCCCAGTCTATAATACTCCGAAAAATACTAAATGCTCCATTTTATGTATAGAACCAAACTACACATACAGATTTACATATTCCGTTTGTACAAGAAGAAATACGTTTCCGTTACCGTAAATTTCATAAAAACCTCCCAACTAACGTAAATCAACACATCAGAAATCTTGCATCCCGACGAATCCCCTCAAACCCACCTCGCCGACTGAAGAGACAATGGCCGCGAGATCTTCTAGGAAGTGATGGTGATAACAGTGAAAGTGATAATGACACACGAATCGATTGAACACACAACATTATTGTAGCATTGGAGTAATACCAATGGGTGTTTTCTCCACTCTTGGTTTTAATTTTGTTTTGTTTTAATTACCGTTCTCACTGTTACTTATTACCTACTTTAAGGTAGTTGTAATGTACAATAAATTTGAAAAAAAAAAAAGAATTTTTTAAGGCACAGAAGACCTAAAAACGTGCCAATCGAGAGAAAATGTTACACATCGTTTTTCGGCTCAATGCAATACTTTCTCCTGTCAAAGAGAAAAGCTGACAAAAATTACTTGGTTTAAAAGTTTCAATACTTTAATTTCAAAAAGGACCATATTTTGCATATATTTCTAAAATGTTTTTCCGTCATAATCTGCAATGTAAATGTTTTTAGCCAACTTTGCCACTTTCTAAAAATCGTTTGAAGCATATATGGGCTAGGAATCTGTTAGGACTAGTTTCATTCCATGTAAAAATAGCCATAAATTAATATATGAAAATATTTAAAATATGTACTTTTTCGGGCCTTAAAATATTTGCTATATTGAGGTTAACGTAGAGCATTTGATTTAAAAAAAAATTGATGAGAATTATTATGTATTAAAACATAAATATAAAATGATGGAAAAGAATTAAAATGTATGTTCATAATATCTCAATGGTAAGCATGACAGAAGTGGAAATTCTTCGTTTTACACTGAATTCTAGTATTAGACTGCTAGTAGCTTTGGACGATTAAACTTTTCTAATCTAAGAAGTTAATGTGTTCTAGGAAGGATGTTTATTTAGAGCGTCTTAATTAAGTAAACATACTCCTTTGCAATGTAATATCGCCTTGTTTATTGCTTCACTAATGAATTTCCCTTTCTACAATATATTACAGAAACACGAACGTTATTTACATGTTATTTTTGTGCTAAAAAATAAATACGCGTCGTTTGTTATTTTTTTCGAATTTGAAGGGCCTGCATGCAATCCCTGGATAGATTAATCGTTGAAATAACAAAACCCTTTTCCGGCGGGCGTTAAAGTCGGATTAACTGTGAAGGGAACCCAAAAGGAAGGTTAAAGGATCTCTAGCTAGTATTAACACATGTTTATTAGACACTGCTAAAAGCTCACTTCACTCCGCTACAAGTGACGGGCTTAGTCCTGGACGGCCTTAGCCGACAAAACCATTGCGAGCATAGAAACAACCCTGGACCTGGTAAGTCTTCGAGTTATAAGGGTTGGGTTGTAATTACTGCGGAGTAAAGGGGTTAAATATAATGGAACGTAGCCAAGAATAAACTCCGAAAGCTTTTCTTACAAATTATCGATTAAGGTTGGTCGCTTTTGAAACTTTACTTTCCAGAATAGAACGGAAATGTTAAAATTTTGAAAAAAGTTTATGTAAATTAGACCACGAAAGTCTCAATTTTAGTTGAACCGAGGAAACAATAATTATTTTTTGGATTGCCTCAATTACAACTGTCTTGTTTGGAGAATTATCCACCCCTCGTGTTTTAACTTAATCCATACATAATTTCAAGAATTTATATTAAAAAAACTAAAGAAAGATATTGAAATGTTTATTTGATTTTCAAATTCTATAGCTAAATTGACAACAAATAACAATAAATAAGCCTGAGCATAAAAAGTTTGTACATTTTAAATCTGCTGCTATATAATTTTTATTTATTCTAATCGGATATCACTAGCCAAAGAATAATATTTTATTTGGTCAGTTAATGTTGTAATATAATACGTTAGAACTGTTACAAATTGCCCTTACTAATTTGTGTTGTTTTTGCAGTGTAGAGGCCAAATGTTTAAATTAAAATTTGCATAGAGATTAAGTAGTGTCTCTTAAGTCAGCTTTGGAGAATACAAAGAATTGTGGATTTAGTGAGTAGTTTGCCAGTTATTTTTTACATTAGATTAATTTTTTTTTCATTTCTAATCTACCAATTATTATCTCTAACTAGTCTAACCATTTAAATACCCCAACTACAATAAAAATATGAAGACGATTTCATGACAGTTTAAAAACAAAAGTAATAAGCAAAATGAATACACGGTAAATTTGTAAAAGTTGACAGGTTGGAGCGAGAAAGCCAAAACAGAAACATGATCATTTTTTGCCATACCAAAATAATAAAGCACTTATTGGAAGCAAGAAGGGTTTTTAGTTCATTTGATAAAAGGCAGAATTGTAATAACAATAATAAATTATTATAAGATTCGTACTTCACTAAGTCACGATGAAGATCAAGAGTTAAGACTTTATTGAGAAAATATCATCACAAAATCAATAATATATGATAATTGAGCTTTAATGTTCTGTTTGTGTTGTTTTCCTAATGAGTTGAAGAGTACTGAAGATGGTAAAAAGTTGACCAAATAAACATTTTTCAATTTCCAATTGTATTTGCAATTTTTCGTTATTTTCAAAATCTGAACCAATTTTTTAAACTAACATAATAGTAATGTAGCATAGTATTAATAAGCAAATGCTAATTTTGTTAACACATTTCTAAGCTACTTATTGACGTATAGTAATTAAAAAAAGAAATGATCAACAAATTATTAAATATTTAAATAAATATTTAAACATTTACAATAATAATGTTTTATAATAATCGAAGTAATGCTCGTACAGTATATTTTTGTCAAGTTAACATAAGATTTATTAAAAGAAAATAAAGATTTCCCTGGGCCATGGAGATATGGACCATTCGATGGGTTTACATATTTCTGTAATGCCCGGCTTTCTATTATTTTGCAATCGAAGCAGAATCATATTTCTAGAAAACTGCTTAAGCATGATCTATATTTTTATTTCAAGCAATAAATCAGCATATAAGATATTAAATAACACGGAGATAAATAAGGGTAATATTCGTCGAGGATTTTCAGGATTGGACTACTTGTCAACCAGGCATATCGAAGTGAGCAAAAGGCCAAAAATATGTAAGGACGGGGACAAATAAGTAAATATATCTTGTATGGATGTTGGGTCTGATAGGAGGACCTAGGGCTGTCCTACTTAGACCACACGGCACTTCAATATCTCACAAACCTTTCAGCAATGTATTTTTTCTCCTCTTGGTCCGTCTCCTATCCGGAGAGATAAGTTGAAGAAAAACGGATCCCTTGTTTTATCACCAAACCCACATTTCATATCCGCTGCGAGTCCAGAACTCTTATTATCTAATATTTTAGCTTCTGCAATCCTTCATATGGAACGACTTGATGACTACGCTAACAGTTTTTCCCGTATGGAAAAAAAGCATACGAATGAAGACCATCTTTCTCTAGTCTATATTGTTCATATTTGTAAAGTTTATATAGTGTTTTTTATTGTGAAGGTAATCTTTGACTTTATATTCAATCAATTATCAATCGCTCGACTAGTCAGAATTCGCGTGGACAGAGTAAAAGTTCAGAATTTTCACCCTTCCAGCTATTTTGTTCAGTTGAATCAAACTTTTAACAAGATTATCAAACCAAAACCTCTCCAAAGCTTGAAATGCTTCCAAAAATTTACATTTCTCTATGATTTATATGTACAGATTATAATATTTTTACGTTAGTACTTCTATTGGGTTGTCCGGAAAATAATGCAGGATTTTGGTATTAAACAAAAAAAAAGAAACTAGTTACTTTAAAGCAATGTTCTTTAATCAAAATAATTTCCCATACTCTCAATACATTTCTCCCAACGTGTTGGTAACTTATTAATTCCGTCTGAGTAGAATTCAGAATTTTTAGAATTGATAAAGTCAATAAATGCATTTTCCAGTTCCGTTTGATTTTTGAATATTATGTGTTGTAAGTAGTGGTCCAGGTGTCTAAAAAAATGGTAGTCAGTAGGCGAGAGGTCCGGAGAGTAGGGTGGGTGAGGCAAAGTTTCATAGCCAAGCTCCAATAATTTTTGTGACGTTACACGTGACACATGTGGTCGAGCGTTGTCATGCAACAAAATGGGCCCTTTCCGATTGACCAAAGAGGTGGTCAGCGACGGTCGTTTTACTGACTTTGAGTTGCTCTGCAAGTTCTCGAACAGTTGTTTTGGGGTTTTCTTCCACCACTGATCGCAGAACATCATCATTAAGAGAGGAAGGCCTTCCACGACCTTCTTCATCTTCAAGGCTGAAATCTCCCTCCCGAAATTTTTTAAACCACCTTTGCACAGTGCACTCATTAACACAACCCTCGCCCCAGACTTGGTTAATGTTTCTAGCCGTTTGGGCTCCGCTTCGGCCGAGTTTAAACTCGTAAAAGAAAATCGTACGAAATTCTCGCTTTGACATTATAAGGATGACTGAATTATTTCCAAGTAGCGGAATGCTACAGAGATAAACAAACAATATCATTTGGAAGAGGATTAATAAGTGTTGACATTCATACAAATGAGTAATCCTGTAAACGTAAACAGAATATTTTATATAGATTTTTTTAAATGAAAACTTAAAATCCTGCATTATTTTCCGGACAACCCAATACAATAAAATTTATTAATAAATTAACACTAGTAATAATATAAATAGTATCGTTTCGAAAGTAACTGTTAAAATTGATGAAGTTTCTTTAATTAATTGTATCACTAAAGATTTCATGGGGGTAAATATATTTTAGAAGACAGAACTAGGGCGGGGATTATGTTACAGACAGGCCACTTTTCATCTATAATGGTACAACCGGGGATATTGCAAGAGCAACGCTATTTTAACATCCAATATTTTTGTCTCCTTTTAACCACAGGCTTGGAAAATGTTTCTTTTGTCTACGTGTCATTTTCCTGTTCATGGGTAAAAGGGATAAAAACAATATAAAAAATTAAACTAATAAATGTAAAATTGAGTAATTTTAAAAAGGATTTCCACAGTTTTTTTTTTACTTAGAGAGACGTAAAAAAATAACAATGGTATACACAAGTATAGTTTGTTTCAGGGTTTATTCATAATGTATGAGATAAAAAAAAATCAAAAACATAACATTTCATTATTGTAAATACACTATCTTTGAATAATTTTACTAATTGTGCACGTAACTTGTCTGATTAGTGAAATAACATCCACTATCAACTTTTCATTAGAATTGAAAATGTTATCGCTTGCAAGATTGTCGCACTTGCCATCGGAATCTCAACAAAACTCAATAAAATCTCATTAATTGTATCTATTGTTCTAGTAGGTACAAAACGTAATGTAAGATTATCGAGTACTCCACAAATAAAATAACATTTAAAAAATGAGTGAGAGTAAGATCATCCTTACCCGTCTAAGAATCGACCATGCCGACGCTTACTTCCGCGGGAGAGTCTGAGTATGTGTCATGAATAAAGAGGGAGGTAGATTGGTATGCCCAACATAATTTTATGGGTCCAAATTGTGAGAGATAGGCTTGCCACTGGTCAGATTTTTTTTAACAAACAGGGTTGATTTATTACGTAGAGTAAATTATTTATTTTTTGCTATATTACGTAAGAATGTATTTATAAGCATGAATGTTTAGTATAAGAGAGTGATGGCGAATTATTGAGTATCCATTTGCCCTCAATTTGACTAGTTAGTATATGTATTACTGGACTATTTTCGAAACGTAACATAGCATTATCGAGTAATATACATAAATAAAGGAAATAGCACAGAATGAGAGAGAGAGAGAGAGAGAGAGAGAGAGAGAGAGAGAGAAAGAGAGAGAGAGAGAGAGTGTGAGGTGTTTAGGTTAAAAAGGCATACGTTTGGGGCTGAAATATAAAATAAATTTCGTTACTACTTTGATAAACTGTTCAATTATGAATATATTCACACAGGAACAAATATATGAAGAATTGAGCTATTATAAATAAAAAAGAAATTAATTTATAAATGATAAAAACAAGTGAAACTTTATTTGAGTTTTAAAAAAGAAGGGTTAAGTTTGTTTTTTAATTTTACAAAGTATGGTCACTTATAATAAAAAAATAATCTAATTTATTTATAATTCTATAATAATGGTTTTGATTTTAGAAAGTAAGGCTCACTTATAGTAAAACAGTACCCTAATTTTAATCCCTTATGTTTTTGTTGTAGAGATGGGAAGTGGTCGAGTGGATTGAAGTCAAGATAGTTCAAGTGTTAGAGCAGCGGCGTATTTAGCCGAAGGTCCTGGGTTCGAATCCCGCCCGTGGCGCCAACTTTTTCATATCAATCAATATCTTACATAAAGATTGTCTAATATTATTGATGGTACTATAATAGTTTTAAAACTTTTACTGAATGTGCTCATTCATAATAAAAGCATACTCTCATCGGCAATTTTTTATGCACTAAAAGTTAGACGTTTTACTTCCTGTTAAAAGAAAATATTCTGTAAAATCTGTCAGTTGAAGGTGTTTCGGCAGCACGATACTATAGACAATGTTTAAAAGTTTTTCTCCTTCCACCGCTTCGGACCGTGTTCTATATCAAAACTTTGATCAATTAGTATACGTTAAAGTTTCATTTTAATTGTCGGAAAACAAAGTTTTCCCTGTTTTCAACTCGTTTAGATAACAGCTTTCAAGGTGATCAATCAAAATATCTTCTCCTCCTTATCTAATATTAATAATTGGTCCTAGCCTCCTAAAGTACTCTGCCAGAGATTTTTGTTTGGTTGTTTAGGGAGATATTAATTTATGGCTTTTTACTAGACTCTTTTCCGCTACCGTGTCCTATTTAATTTGTTCTGGAATGATTCTATTACGTCTCGAACATGTTTACAACTTATTTTACTGAACTGGAAACATAAAGTTTTACAAAGCAAGTCGCCATTAAACAACCTCCACATATGGTTTAAAATTTTGCTTATTGTCGGCCTAACATGCTTCAATTCTATAAATGACTGTTTATTAGGCATTTGCAGAATGCAACTCTGTTTATGCTGACAGGGTTTTAGGTTAATTCTTGTTTATCTGGATTATGGACCCTAATGTGACAGCTGTAATGCCCCCACTCACATTAGATTGCGCGCATCTCATTATTATTAGTAACTTAATATTTGTTTAATTGTTAATGGTTAAAAATCACGTGTAGGATATTTTAAAGTTTTGTTAATTTTATTAAAAAAGATCTTGTGTTAATATTCATCAATCTGATTAACCGCTTCTCCATGTTTACATCAATTTTACTTTAATTGGTCAGGTTTAATGTTTTATAGAAAGCCTTTGCTTATTATTTTAAATTATTCTTTCATTGTGTCTGCTATATTAAGATGAATCGGTCCATTTTGCATTTTAATTGTGTTCTTAATTGCTGTGGAGTCTTGAAAACAATAAGCCCAAAGTCGAATGGTTTCACATTCAGACTAGAAATTTGAATCAATTAATAATATTAAACAAAGCGTAATAGACTCAAAACTCAATTCGGTTAAATACAAAATTAAACCGTTCTCTCAATGGTTGTGACCCTTGTAAAGCAATCGTCCCCAGATTATTACGTTGTTGCGGAGAATGGCCATGGGTGATGGGTGGTCTGGGCGATAAGGGCCGGTATTAAAGGACTAAGATTTTGCATGGGACCGATAATGAGGTGGTCACAGGGCCAAGGGGTAGTTTACTCCAACACGTAGACCCAATATCGTCCCTCCACCCTTACCGATTACCCTGGAAACACGTACTGCTTCGAACTCTTATCTTCCATCTCAGAGGGGCGTACAATGCCCGTGAACGCGCCAAACCACGTCCCTGACAGGCCCATTAGGTTTGTAATCGTTTTATTTACACATTTGTCGACCTAATTTTGAGTTTAAAAGTTTTAGTCTTTAAACATGAAACAGAAAATATTTTATACCGATCGAACTATATCGACATTAGTTTATTTTACTAGGCCCCATCTTGATCTGATTTCTAGGTCAATATGGAACTTAATTATTATTACGTAATAAAAGACAACAATGCTGTCAAAACCAGTGTTTCAGTATTTCACATGGTTTATATACATAAACATTTGAGATTCAGCTAATTTTGGCGGTTAACTGTCCACGGTTATATCCTTGCCCTATTCGGCCAGACACATTCCGGGGCTAGAGACAATCAAGAAACATCACTCTTATTCATTACGACTCAATTATTTGAACACAATTTTTTCTAAATGAAACGGGGATTCGAAATAAGAAGCTTTGGGCATGGGCGATCGAAGTCACGGTAGGTCAAGTGGTAGAGCAGCGGCATATTTAGTCGTGAGTTCGAATCCCACACGTGATACAAATTTTTCATTCGAAAAAATTTATATAATTAATTGACTAATTATAAAACTTAAATTTTCTATTGTGCATGTTTTAGGAAGGGATTTATTCGGTCCTTGGCAAGGAATTTGTAGAGCCCAATTTCTTACTGATGTTTCAATTTTTTTACCATATTATTCGGCGGTAGATGTTTTGCCTGTTTGATCTTTCTAATTCCGTTAGGATTTTACTGTACGATTATGTCATTCCACCAGCAGATTTTCTTGTTGTTAGTGTAGGTGGTTTGTGGGCAGGCTTCGTGAAATGAGTTTATGATAGATACTTGTATTTTGAGTTGAAGTTAGCCCAATACAGTGGATGCTTTTAATGTTAGATATTGCAGTTAATTAATATTCCCCAAGAAACTCGTCGTATTTCTACCTTTTTTATGGAATTGTGTGATTTACATGTATATACTTTGATGTTCTGGTTTGAATATTTTCCGAGACAATATCCAATTCACTATCCGATTTCCAAATACAGCTTAATTTATTTTTAAACTGGCGTTAAACCGTACAGAAAGGATCGATTTCGGAGGGTAACTCAACTGATGTAAATAAGGTAATTTGAACATAGATTGAGCCAAATGGCTGGACGGGATCTGATCAGAATCTTAGAAGGGCGAGGTTACCAAACTAAATGAAGTCCCCTCCCGCAGACTGCGTACGAAACAATTAAGAGGGATTACCTTCCACTCTTAATGACCATAAAAGCCCCACTGCAAAACCCAATATTAGGTCGTTACCGAGGATCTAAATTACTCCATCCAGAAGTACCGAAACCTATTCGATTTTTAGAAGTGGCTATGATTAAATTTGATTATTAAGAGGTCCGTATTAAAATAAAGCTACAAAATATTTTCTTCTTATTTCATTCCATACTTTAATTTATTGATTTATAATTGTTTGACTGCACTTGCATTACATATAAACATAGTAATTATAAAAGACCAATTATTGAAAGTATATTTCAAAGTTAAGAAAATATCTCAATGATTCTTCTTAATATATTGAATGATGCCATGTATTACTTTTGTCTAAAACCTTTCTCTTTAATAAATATATCTTCCTAATAATAACCAACACTTCATCAAATTTCAATTTTAAAGTTAAACTAAACAAAAATATTCGTTTTTTTACATATATAAAGTTTTACATACTATGTAAACATAATTATATTTTCCTGATTCATATCTGAAGAGATTAGAAAATATTACACGTGAAGAAGATTCATTCATATTCACGTCAGACGTGAAGAAATGATATTTCCCCCAATTTATTTATAGATTCGGTAAATTCACCATTTTCTCTAAATATACAGGTTCTGCTGAACAACTTTGTTTTAGGGTAGGAGGGTTTATTTTTTATTCGATATTTCAAAATGTTATTTTTTATGTGAACGATGTAAAATGCAAACAAATCGTGTCGTTAATCAAAATTAGTAAGGAAGTTATGAAGTAAAATGTTTCATTGATGTGATATTTCAGTGATAATTCGTATTAATTTTATTTTATTTCTTTATTTAATATATAGAAGTTTTAATTAATTGTAATTACTAAAAAACTGAACATGAATGAATAGACAAACAAAATAGCTCTGGGTACATTTCACAAACATTTTTATAAAACAGCTATGGTTTTTCTTTAAAACTGTTATATTTTAATTGGCCGTCCGGTATTTTAAAATTGTAAATAAATTATATGAAACATCTTTAAATCTTAGATTAAGAAAGTTTTCCATGGTGAAGTTATCAAAAGCGTGCTGCATAAGCTAACTCTTCCATTATTTAAATTCACATAGACTTTCAATAAGGTAAAGAACAAGATTTTACAAACAATTGTACAAATTTTGCTAATAAATTTAGTATTGTTAGCGAAGCAGTACCCTTCAAAAATCTCTGTGTAGTGTATTTAATGTATTTTATTATTCCATGTGACAGTAAATGAAAATTATAAATGTACTTTGAGGGATTACAACTTCTCTGGCTGGATTAATTACCTTTCCCAAGGGCGATCTTCTATGCTAGAAAACGAAAAGAGCCACTAAAAATATTTTCGAGGGAAAAATTGTGATTCTGCACCCGGAAAATATAATTCGTTGGATTATAAAGTTAAAAGAGAAAACTGAGTTGATTTTTAAGTTGACCGAAATGGCCCTAATTGGTAGAGTAGTCATCTTTGTTTTATTTTTCAAGGAATTAATATAAATTTCTATTTAAAAGGTTGTTATTAAAAGTACCAGTTATAAAAAACTTACTAACATATTTTTCATGATTAATTTTTAATAATTTATAATTTTTTCTCTCATACTCTTGCTTATGAGCTACCATCTATCCGCATGTATGCTTCTGTATAATGTAGATTAATTTTGAGGTTTTTTTTAAAGCATTGTGTTAATTTTTTTCTTTGTCTATTTAGTGGCAATATAAAAAAAATAATGTATCTGTAAATAAATTATACAGGAGGCGTGATAGTGCGTGAAATGAAACAAAAATGTCCCGAAAGGCTTTTTAACTTGCTCTATAGAGAAGAACGATTATTACTTTTTTCCCGAAAAAGAAAACGTACTTGTCGGACCAAAACACTTTCTGTTAAATGCAGCAATTTCCTTCAAAATTGAGCTCAATTTTGTTTTTATTGATTATTTACGTTTTTTTGAGCTTGAACTGTTACAGAAGCAATGGAAGTGGTGGTGTTGTGGATTGGGCAGGCTGTGGAAGGTTGCACAAACTTCTTCATCGAGGTTCCTTACCTTGATACATTGATGTGTTATCACAAGTTGTTCCTTACGTGGTACTAATTGGCGACAGTTTTATTTTTACACTAGACAATGCGAAGCCTCGTACAGCTAGGAGCTAGCAAACTACAAAACAACAGTGTTTGCAGTCACAAACTTGATCCGAGATTAAGGGTGAGATTACAGAAGTATTACATGGAATCGAAGGGGGGTCCTGGTAGGGAAAGAATTTCGTGAAATAGGTGAGGTGATGATTCAACAGAAACAAATCATGGATCGTGATGACCACTATCCTTCAGTGGATAGTGTACACAAGGAAGAAGACACTGAGGAATGCATAAATTAGGAGGAAGGTTTAATAAGGTCACTACGGAAATAAAAGGAAATAGCAGCAACATTACAAACTGCACATCACTATTTGCCAAAAGATATAAACTGCTTAAAAATGAATCGGTGAATCTGGAATTTATTCTTATTCTATCAGTTTTAATTAAATTAACCAGTATATTCTTGTTAGTCGGACAAAACTAAATAGCAAATACAAACCAAAAAGAAACAAATATTAATCCTAATTTTTTTATAATGGATTGACTTAAGAATAACAAACATGAATATTTCTCATTTTGTAAGCAAACATCTTTTCTCCATTTTACTCTAGCTTTATTCTCTTTAGCCATGGGAAGACGTCATTCTGAGCCAGAAGTTTGCAATATTATTGTGAGAATGAGTTATCGAGGTCGCCAGAAAGTGGATATTACATGGGCAGTTGGCGTTTCCCAGTGTGGTCTCCATGGGCTTTATCCACTGGAAATGCCAATAGGACACCAGGCAGTGGATCTCAACACATTAAAATGCCAAGCAAGGACAGAAATATTGTCATTGCTGCAAGCCAGAACCCTTTCCGTTGTGCTTGCCAGATCATAAATGAAGTTAAAGATGTTCTGAAGGATAATCGGGGGCTTCCGATTTTGCCTCGACCTGATCCGTTTGGAAGTAGTATTCTATAGTTTTGCAGTTCATTTTCCTTGTCCGTTCTTTTACTATTGAATTGCCTCTTCTCCAGAGTCTGTCGTCGTAGCGTTTTCTTAGGTTACGATTCAGGGGGGAAATTCGAAGTACGAAGAGGTCGGGTAAGGGAATTCATCATCCCGTTTCTTCCCTGGCTTACAAAAAAAATCTCAATAAAAGAACATCCGACATAAGGTATGTGAGCTTTCAATAATCTCTAACATAAATTATCGAATACAGTTCATTTGTAACCAATCTATTGATTATAACATCTTTTAAGTAAAATTAGTCAGAACAAACAACAAATTGATAAATGTGTGAGGAGAATTCACCCAGTGTTGAGCCTTCTAAAGTAAAAATAAAAAATGACCATTTTAGAAAAGAATAGAACTGTTTAATTTTCTCTTCAACTTTCTTCGTCCCAAATACGTAGGACGTATGGCTAAATAAGTCATTTGTTAAGGGAAAGTTCCCAGCAAATTCGACAGGAGGTACTTCGGCGGAAATATACAATATACAAAAAAAAATATTTAGGTTCAAAGAATACACCAGATTTTGTACAATTAAAACAAAATATTCGTGGTTCAGCAGATTTTAATATATATTTTTTGAAAGATACAAAGGATAATTTCCAATTGAATTTAACCCGCGCTTCTGATAAACTCGCTCCGCATAACAGTGTTAATACATTTAAGTTGTAAAAAAGGGCTATTATTTGGTTTATATGCCCAACAATAAAGATAATCAATCACGTTAATTTTGAAGCAATGCTTTTTAAATAAAATTAAAACTATCAATACCGGCCATGATTTTATATTTTTAAATGAAAAGTTAAAGTTTATTTTTGCTATTTTGAAACAGTTAATATTTGACTATATATAATATAGGAAAGAGGTTTATTCACCGGCAAACAGCTGAGGTCGCCGGCCCTCTACGTGCTTGCGTTCTTTTTCTGGTTTTTCACGCGCTTTTGTTTAAAAATGCAGCCCTTTAAGTGTTTCGATAAGGTTACTGACTCTGATTTTATATGTATACTTCGTCGATATCCTAAAATGCTAGTCTCTCGTTTGTACCTTAGATTGTGAATTGTAGATTAGACACAAAACGTATAATACGTATATGCACTGCTGATAAAAATATAAATAATAATAAAGATATAAATCGGCCAACTTGTTTGCGCACGAAAAAATGGTCAAATTTGGAAATGCATATTTTCTTAATCTTTTAAGTCACAGACCTGCGAGGGTTTCATTTTTAGAAGATTTTACGCTGAACAATATTGCTTAATTAAACGATTTCCTAGTTTCAGCCACTGGTCAATAAATTCCCAAATTCGGGAACATGTTTATGTTTGCACTTTTTACGAAAACTTCATTGAGCTGGGGATCAAGGAAATCGTCCTGGAGCGGCGTCCTATAGATATCAATAGGAAATTTTGAGAAGCTTTCACTTTGGTCACATTCTAATTGGCTCAATTTCTTAACAGTTTTCCATGGTTTTTGACGTGCACATGGATTCTCTCATCTCTCTCTCTCTCTCTCTCCCGATCTTGAAGAATGCATACATTTTGAACAGCCATGTTTTCGCAGATTGTACATTCTATAACTTTTACTCCGAGGGATTTTCCAAAAACTGAACAGTGAAGGTACAATTCTTACTTTTTTTTTTTTTTGCTTTGACCTTTTGGGATGCAGAATGCTTCTGCTGTCGATAACCACTTGTTTCACTCATTACGTAAATTCAAATTTTCCTTCCCAATTCACAGGTGTTTGGTAGTTTGGGTTCGAATAACGGTTCGAATAATCTTGAAACAATTTATGTTTAGGTTTATGTTTGGTAAAATTGGGAGAGTGAGTGTGTGTGTGTGTGTGTGAGAGAGAGATCGGTTTTTGTCCATGAATTTTTTTTTTAGGTATAGGCAGTGAATAACCACCACTTGATACAAACATAGAATCACGTCACATTCACTCCAAAGAACTCGATATTGCTCGAGGCGTTGTCGAATTCACTTCACTCTGGTAAATAACTTACTTTTGCTCACCAGACGTCACACACTCACCCTAGAATACTCTATATTCTTCGGGGCGAGATAGTACAACCCCTTTCTTTCACGCTAAAAAATTACATTCATTACGATAAATTAACATAGATACAGCACAGACACAACACAAACATTGTATACATTTGAAAATCCTTAGAGACTTAGACCTGAGGTACACAAACAGCGCTGTTGCTGCCTCCTTGCCACAAGACAATTTGGTAATAAACGAGCAAATGGAAGTTTAATAAACGCAAAGGATAGGGAATAATTTATAAAGTTTACAGTTCCCCTTTCAACCGAGTACATGAAAGAAAACCCGGGAGCGAGCGATATATATAATCTTAACGACTTTAATTTTAATAAAAACACCATTAATTGCACGAGTAATTATTCCAGTGTGCGGAAATTATACCAAATATCGCCATTATCCTCAAAAATCACTACTCTTCAAAAGGTTTGGTGGTCCAAATGGGTATTATTGATTGTTCGAGCGGGTTTCCGAATTGTTTCATACATAAAGCAGTGTTGTAGCACTGTTGGTTGTAGAAGTGGTTCGGTGCCACGCCAATGGTCGACACGCCACGTTCGGCTTCAAAGTGGATTAGCTGTGGATATTGCACCTACTCTAATTATCCGACCCGGACAAGGGTTCCAGGAAACCAATTGTTTCCAACACCTTCTCCTCGACAAAGGGGTTAATGTGTACCATTCTCCATTATCTTAGTGGCGGTGGAACAATTTTCATTTAAAAACAATAGAACAAAAAGTTTCAAATTTAATCATACACGCAATCAGTTAAATGGTTTTTTAATTTTTAATAAAGAATTTTTTTTATGTGTAGATTAGTGACTGTTAATAGATAATTATTCAGTTATCGTGAGATGCGGTCTGATGTGATGTAGGTATAAAAAAAAACATTTTCTTTATCGTCCCGACGTTTCACTCTTTTATTGAGATCATCTTCAGGGCCTGGGATTTACAAACATGGTTCACATTTAGAAAATACACATAGAATTGGAAAAGTGAATTTATACAATGAAAAATATTTTTTATATTCCAACAAAGTATTTCTACTCACTCAAAGAGTTTGTCTTCTGTGTAATTGTGCCATTCTTACGTGTCGTAATTGTCCAACAATCTAGTTTTCCTTTTCCCATTTATCCCTTTCTATATAATCCTGAAAGAATAAACTGGCCGAAACATTACCAACACTTTATTTCCCTTTGTCGGCTCTTATCACCTCAAAGAAGCCAACGACTTATACAAAACAGTCTCCCCCAAAGCCACTTCCTTCCCCACCACCTTCAAAATCCTACATATATAAACATTGAACAACAAAACTATCAACACGACACGCACGAATGGCACAATTACACAGAAGACAAACTCTTTGAGTGAGTAGAAATACTTTGATGGAATAGAAAATATATTTTGCATTGTATAAATTCACATTTCCAAATTCTATATATATTTTTAAAATGTAAACTATGTTTGTAAATCCCAGGCCCTGAAGATGATCTCAATAAAAGATCGAAACGTCGGGACGATAAAGAAAATGTTTCTCTGACACCAACATCACAGCAGACCGCATCTGAATCTGAATAATTTTATTTTAATAAGTACAATTCTTAAAATTAAAAATAAGGTAAATGAATCTAACTAAAACTGGAAAAAAGGAAACCACATTTGACATTAACATTTAAAAGTAGGTTGATTACAGAATAAAACTGTACGAATTGTGATAGGGGAAAATAATTTTAAGTTATTATTATTAAGTGCCATTGACTTTTTTATCTCAAGTAAAATCCTTAATTAATTGTACTGATTATTACTGTAAAAATGCTTTTCGACATGTATTTAATTATGTTTAACGTTTGTTTGCAATTTACTACTGAAATACTTGTAGTATATCCAGCTGACTCCAAGCAAAACATGGGATGTATTTTGTACTATATGCACTTTCCTGCTGATGTGGCCAAATTTATTTCGTTTTATAAATACAAAAAAATTGGATGTGATTGCATCGTTCTCTGTAAGTGACCTATTGTCTTATTTTGTCATGATTTTTGTCTGTATTTCTAAATAAGAAACACAATAATTTTAATTAATACGTGTGAAACATTGAAAGAAGTAAGCCAATAAAAAAACATTTCGCGAAAAAAATTACAGTTTCAATAATAAATCATTCTTAAAAGTTAAATGTTTTGCCGATTTTTATGAATAAAATTTAACGCGAAACGCGCTTAACGCCAAAAAAAAAATTATCTGCACTCTTATTTGCAAACTTTGTAAAGGTCCGCTATCAGCAAATCAAACAAGATTAAAAATAAAACATTATAAAATAAACTGAATACTCACATGCCATAAAAACCAGCTCTGGTTCAACAAATATTGGTGGACAATGATAAATATTACCACTAATATATAAAGAAGGCGTAGGGTACGAACCAATATATATATATATATATATATATATATATATATATATATATACAGATGAATCTAACAAGCTGAACCATTATTGTGGCATCCTTTGGAACTGTACGCCTAAACTAAAAATAATTGCACTCGTCTGTATTCAGCTTTAGTTTCGTGGTTGGGTTATGCTTAGAACAAATCTGGGAATCCAAATTGGAAAGCTAGGGCTCATGTAACTAAACTGAAGGTGCGTCGACCTGTTACGCATAATCATCAACATTTTCTTAACCAACGGGATTTTCAGTACAAGATCGTCCCGCTTTTCCTTCAGAGAAATATTTTATTTCATTTTGAAAGCAAAATCACCAAAATTTTGTCTACCTCCAGAATAGTTAAATTAAAAAGATGCATAAAAATATTTTCAAGTGTTCTTTCCGAAACAATTTTCCCATCAATAGAAGCATTTTTAAAAATAATTAAATTCGGCGAAGAAGCTACTGTCAGAAGGATCAACAGGCCATTTTTGCATTTTATTTCCTTTTCCAATCTCTTTTTAATTTAGTAGAAATATTTAAAAAAATTTAAAAATGCAACAACTTTATAATTTAAAAAATGAATTAAAAACTGTAAATACTCAAATGTAAAAAGCCGGACGTCATTATTATTTCGTGAATCTTTATAAAAATATTTAATTATGATTATTTGTATGAAAATTAACTTAAACACCGTAAAATCATCTTGATTTTCATTTTCTTTCAAACTATAATAATTTACTAATTTTTATTAAAACTCATGAATTAATTATTAATTTCATTTAATTCTGGTTACGTTAATGTAAGTATTTTGTAATTAATATAACTATGCAAATTGATCCATATAGTTTAAAATAAACCACAAAATTCGAGTGTCAGGTTTTTTCTTTGAGGGATTTTTGTATATATACCAAAAATAGAACTTTTTGCAATCTATAAATTCGTTTACAACGTGTTTTAATGTATGAAGTGCTCATTTAGATTGTTCTATGTATAACAGTCAATGAACGTACCGAAACATGATGTCATGTGGAATTTCAAACGTAATTATAAAATTGATATGAATCATTAAATGAATAATGAAATTGAAAGAGGAAAAACGAAAATGGTCAATGTATCTAACAATAATAAATGACCTGTCTTTTTATCCATTTTACACAAAAAAAGTATAAATTATTTGGGTTAACCATTTTCTAGATGTATCCGTAAACATGTAGGCTAACTTATTCAGTCGTTTATTTCTGGATGTAAAAAGGTGAATGTTTCTGTTATGCTGTTCACGTGGTTTTACTGGTTTAACATTTTTTTTTTTCGATTTTCCTGTTTACCGTATTTGACAAAACGAACGAGAAAAGAATCTAACACCGTCAAAAACCGATAATATAACAAGACCTTTGAGAGATCAGCAGTCAGACATTTCCTCCGTCTAATTCTCTTTTTCTTTCCAGTTCCTCGTTTCTATTTATATCGCTTCCGTTTTTCAACAGGGGTTAGGGTTTTATGTGAGACTCTAGCCAGATCAGAGTGAGGTGGGCTTTGAAGAGCTCATAGTAAATCGTTTTGTCGGTTTCAACATTCGACAGGTCTAAAACTCTTGACGATCTTTTGACTTGAAATAAGTAAAAAATTTCCTGTTTACTGCAGAAAGAAGCGCATTTTTTAAACTTCTCATGTTGCATAGTGTACTTTTATTAAAGATCTATTTATTTAGTATAATATGAAACCGTAAATACCTAAAGATATGTGGTCTTCTAAGATAAAAAAAAAAAAAAAAAAAAAAAAAAAAAAAAAAAAAAAAAGTGAGCTCTAAGTTTGCTTGGTAAAAAGAATTAATTCAAAGCAAGAAGCTTTTCAGCCAAACTCAGTAAATTGATAAGAGGTTTTGATTAAGGAGGAAACTCTGAAAAAACAGTGTCCTAAAAATTGACAGAGAGGAAAAGTGAGTGTTGACAAATCCTTCCTAAGAAATTAGAAAAGCTCCTTGAGGATATTAATTTCCTGGGAAAATATTAACAAAAACGGCTAGCTTAGGGAAAGAAGGGGAGGCGGTAATCCTTACTCGTCAGGGTTTGCTGGCTTGAATAATTCGGCTGAACAAATTTACTACCTCCTTGAGGTTAGGTTTTGAAAAAAAAGGAACATTTTCAATTTCAATTATTGAAGCTATTTTTCGTCTTTATTATTCTGTTTACTCACATATTTTTAATAATGTTATAAAAAAAATTAATGCATTATATATGTGGAATTTCAATCTGCGTAGAAGTCATTAGACGGGTGAAGAAAGAAGAAGACTAATTGTTGGGTTCCCCAAGCTTTCCGCAACTTTCATTGCCATCATCAGGGCTTTCCCAAGAGTGCAGTAAACGATTTACACGGAAAAATCAATGTGAAAGCGTTTTTATGTTTAAGGTCATGAAGCACATGGCCAGCATACTACATTTTACGTTATGAAAATAGTCATCTCGCTGATAAAAAATCCATATGACTAATGGCCCTACAATTTCGTTCTGACTAGCAATTGCTTACAGGTAACATTTATGATCACAGAGCGTATTTTTGACTAAAATTTAAGCTATTTATAAAACCTATTTACACAGGATAAAAATTAATGAGAGAGAGAGAGAGAGAGAGAGAGAGAGAGAGAGAGAGAGAGAGAGA